>CM053617.1:44847847-44858697 GCA_028646535.1 Procyon lotor | reverse complement strand
CTCATGTTCTTGCTCCCACTGTCTCTCTCTCTCTGCCAAATAAATAAGTAAAATCTTAAAAAAGAAAGAAAATTAGAAAAATACTTAGAGAGGCACCTGGCTGGCTCAGTTGGTAGAGCCTGTAACACTCTCTTTTTTTAAGATATTTATTTGTTTGTTTGACAGAGAGAGAGAGACAGCACAAGCAGGTGGAGTGGCAGGCAGAGGAAGAGGGAGAAGCAGACTCCCTGCTGAGCAGGGAACCCACCTCCCCACTGACCCGGGAACCTGATGCGGGGCTGGATCCCGGGACCCTGGGATCGTGACCTGAGCCGAAGGCAAATGCTTAACCGCTTAACTGCTTAACCGACTGAGCCATCCAGGTGCCCCAACCCTGCAGCTTTTGATCTTGATGTTGGAAAAAGAAAGAAAGAGGAAGGGAGGGAGGGAGGCAAAAAGGGAAAATACTTAGAGTTTCCACTTCCAGAAAGATGGAATAGATGTATTTTTCCCTATTCCTCCCAACTAATACAGCTAAAAAACCTTGGGCATTATATAAAAACAAATGTATGACTCTGAAAGCTAGAGAGAAGGAAGACAAGCTAGGGACTTCAGGACCCATGGAACACAGAGGTGAGTTCCCTGGCCTTGACCGGAAGCTTATGAAGCCAGCACCCCTAAAAGGCCAATGGGTACACATAATACACACCCCCAACAAAAGCCTGTCCACTCAAGCCAAGGACCAGGAAGGAGCAGCCTGGTAAAATGGAAAACTCTAAGACAATCACCACTCTACTCCAGCTGGGCACCCCAGCAAAAACCGTGGCCCCATCCCCACCAGCCCCACCCAGGCCAGCAAAGGTTGAATTGGGAGCCAGAACTTCTATCCCCGACTCTGGCAGGGAAGGGTGCCCTTCTCCTCCAGCAACGAATCGGTCTCAGCAGAGAGGGAAGTCGGAGCTTACAGAGCACTGCCCACACCGAAGGAGGCCACCCCTGCCCCAGACATATTTGTAACGTCAGCGGAGGCCACGTGGGAAGCAGTAAGGAGGCATTCCTACCCCTTCCATCAGGGAGGTGTCAGTGGAGGTCAGGGGCAGAGCTGTAATTTAAAAACCCTCCCCAAAAGAAATCTTCAGGTCCAAATGATCTCACTGGAGACTTCTAAAAAATGTCTAAAGAATATTTAACACCAGTTCTACACAGTCTTTTCTAGAAAATAGAAGAGGAGAGAATACTTCCCAGGGAACTGATAAACCTATTACTATCCTGAGACCAAAATCAGACAAAGGCAGTGCCAAAAAAGGAGAAAGCTACACACCAATATCTCCTATAAATACAGAAAAAAAAAATCTTCAACTAAGTATTAGCAAACGGAACTCAGCAATATTTGAAGGGAGTTACACATCATGACTAAGTGGGATTTATTCCAGGGATGCAAGTCTAGTTCAATATTAGAAAACTATCCATGTAACTCACCACATTAGCCGGCCAAAGAGGAAAAAAAGTCACATGATCATATCAATCAAGGCAGAAAAGCAATTGACAAAATACTTCTGCAATCCCACACAGACTTGGTTACTGTAGGTATATAATACATCTTAAAACCAGGTAGACCGGGGCGCCTGGATGGCTCAGTCGTTAAGCGTCTGCCTTTGGTCCAGGTCAGATCCCAGGGGCCTGGGATCGAGCCCCGCATCGAGCCCCGCATCGGGCTCTCCGCTCTGCGGGAAGCCTGCTTCTCCCGCTACCATTCCCTCTGCTGCGTGTTCCCTTTCTCGCTGTTTCTCTCTGTCAAATAAATAAAATCTTCAAAAAAAAAAAAAAAAAAAACCAGGTAGACTAATTCCTCCCACTTTGTTATTTTTTTCCAAAATTGCCTTAGCTAGTTTAATTCCTTCACCTCTCCATATAAACTTTAGAATAATTTGGTGTGGGTTTTGCAGAGGGATAGACGCACAGATGATGGGAGCAACAGAGAACCCAAAAATCAACCTGCACAAATATGCTCAACTGGTTTTTGACGAAGGGGCAAAAGTAACTCAATGGAAGATGGATGATCTTTTCAGCAAATGGTGGTAGAGCAAGTGGATATCCAGAAGCAAAACAAAACAAAACAAAAAAATGAAACTCCACCTAAGTCTCACACTCCATAGAAAAAATGCACTTTTTCAAAACATAAAACTATAGAACTTTTGGGGAAAAAAATTAGGAGAAAATCCTCACAATCTAGTGCTAGGAAAAGCCTTCTTCCATTTGACATTAAAAGCATAAATATAAATGAAAATATCGATGAATGAGAAGTCATCAAAATTAAAAACTTTTTCTGCAAAAGACCTGTTCAGAGAATGATAAAACAAGCTACAGACGGGGAAAAAATATTTGCAAACCATGTATCTCACAAACAACTGGTATCTAAAAGATGTAAAGAACTTTAAAAACTAATAATAAAAATTAAAAAAATAGGGGCGCCTGGGTGGCTCAGTGGGTTAAAGCCTCTGCCTTCGGCTCAGGTCATGATCTCAGGGTCCTGGGATCAAGCCCTGCATTGGGCTCTCTGCTCAGCGGGAGCCTGCTTCTCTCCTCTCTCTGCCTGCCTCTCTGCCTACTTGTGATCTCTCTCTCTCTCTGTCTCTCTCTGTCAAATAAAAAAAAAATCCAATTATAAAATAGACAAGAAACATACAGACATTTTATTTAAGAAGATATACAGACGGCAAGTAAATACATGGAAAGATGTCCAATAGCATTAGTAATCAGATAAATGCAAGCTAAAGCCACAATAAAATGTTACTACACACCTATCAGAATGGCTAAAATCAAAAATAGTCACAATGCCTAAAGCTGGTGAGGATGCAGAGAGAATGGGTCAATCATACATCAGTCATACAGTGTAAATCATACATTTACACTAATGTAAATACAAAAACGCCATAGGCCCCTCTGGAATCATACATTTACACTGATGTAAATACAAAAATGCCATAGGCCACTCTGGAAAACAGTTTGGCATTTTCTTAAAAAGCTGAATATGCAACCATCATATGACCCATTAATTATGGATTTATCCCAGAAAAATGAAAACTCATAGTCACGCAAAAACCTGTGCATGAGTGTTCAGAGCAGCTTTTCATAGCCCCAAACTGGCGACGCCCCAGCTATCTGTCCTTCCACGGGTGGGTGGTTACACAAGCTGTGGCCGGGCCACACCGAGAACCACGATTCATTAATAAAAAGAAACAGGCTGTTGCTGCGTGCAACAACTCGAATGGATCTGCACAGAATTCTGCAGAGTGAAAGCCAGCCAATTTCACAGGTTACAGACTCTATGATCCCACTCATACGGCCGTCTCGAACTGACAAAAGTGTAAAAATGGCGAACGTATGTGGGGGTTGCTGGAGTTAAGGAGGGGGAGGGGGAAGGAGATGAGCAGGTGTAGCCATGAAAGCATAACACGAAGGATCCTTCTGGTGGTAAAAGACCCTGTATCTGGACTGTATCAATGTCCGAATCCTGGTTGCGATATTGTACTTTCATTTTGTAAGATGTTCCCATGGGGGGAAGCTGGGGAATGGACGGGTACATGGACTCTCTCTGTATTCTTTCTTTCTTTCTTTTTCTTTTTTTTAAGATTTTTATTCATTTATTAGAGAGAAAGAGAGAGCGAGAGATCACATTCAGGGGGAGCAGCAGAAGTAGTCTCCCTGGGATCACGGCCTGAGCCAAAAGCAGATGCTTAACTGGTTGAGCCACCCAGGCGCCCCTGCATTATTTTTTACAACTTCATCTGAATCTACAGTTATCTCAAAATTAAAAGTTTAATTTAAAATATGCATACAAACATGTCTCTAGGAAAACACATAACCCTCCCCGCCTTAGATGCCCGTACGGCTCAGCACGGCACTGCCAGGCTCTTGGCAGGCATTCCTTCTCGGCTCTTCTCCTTGACTTGCCCAATACGGAATCGGGGTACACCCTCTGACTGCAGAATAGGTTATTCGAAGACAAAACCCTCCTGGGAAATCTGGGCTCTGAATACATCCAGCCTCCTATCTCCTCCTTTACTCCCAATTATTCTGTTTTCCCAAATCTGACCCCTTCTAAAGCTAAAGGAGAGGCCCGTGGTTCGCTCTCTCAGGCACCGTGTCTCTAAGTAAGGTGCCCGGATTTACTCATGTCACCACGATCAGCCAGGATGTTCGTCTCAACACTTACTCCTGGGTCTAGAGGATGGGAATTTTTACTGGCTCCCTAAATGAATTCCAACACAACCAACAGAGCTCAACTTTGTCAGAAGTCATGATTTTCTGGAGAGGCACGAGGAGTTCCCACGCTGGGAGGTTCTCTAAAAGGACTTTCTGAAAGGGAAGAGGCTAAGTGGGGACCGCTCTTGCTCCAATGAGGGCACAGACACCCCCCCATGCCTTGGGGCCATTGGCCGGGAGCTCACCGCAGTGTTTGGCTCAATGAGGCGGTGCTGCAGTTTCTGGGCATCTTCCCATTGCCCCGTGAGGCACAGTCGTTCCAGCTGGCACACCTGAGCCCCCAGGACATTGGCCAGGGCACACACGCCCCCCACAGCTCCTGCCCCAGAGTAAGACGCAAAACATCAGCCAGAGCCTCTTCTCACGGGTGATTCCAAACCCTGTGCCCCCGCCCCTCTTATTCTGGGGAGAGAGGATGTGGATTTCTATGCCCCTGGCTGGCCATGTCCAACGCACGCTCTGTGAGTCCAGAGTCCAGATTTCCAGAGAGAAAAGCTGCCAGCCTATTTGAAGTAGAATCCCACAGGCTGAAGGTCAGGGAACAGAGCCTGAAGGCTAACTTAAGGACAGTTCCTCCCTTGCACCCCCCAACACACCTCCCAGACTGAAGTCCCACCTGTCAGCTGACAACACCTCCACGGTCCTCTAATAGCCCCCTGACTCATCAGTCCGGGAAGCGGGTGGAGTGGATGGGAAGCCTTTGCTCTTCTGAAATCTTATTCCCCCCCAGTGAATTCCACCTGGGATGACGCTGGGGGTGGGGGGCAGGGGAAAGAGCCCTGGACACAGTCAGGAGACCAGGCATTTCCACCCAGTGGCAGCATGAGTTTGCACGAGTCACAGACCTCCTGGTCCTCTTTGTTCCCACCTGGGCAATGAAAACAGGCTGGCTGCGATCTCGGGAGGCCTTGCCACTCTGCCAACCTGCGACGTGATTCTAAGGCTAGTTAGGGGTGACCCTAAGCACGGTGGCCTCAAGACTGGAGAGTGGGAAATTTGGAATGAGCTAAGATGGCTGCCGTTTATTGATCCCCACTCTATGCCGGCACTATGCAGACACACGGCCAAGGCTCTCACATTCTCACGACACCTCCCTGCTTTACAGAGTAGAGGCTCAGGCCCGGCGGGGTTGAGGACTCAGTACGTGGCCGCGCTGAGATTCCAACTCACATCGCCCCACCTCTGGGGCCCATGCTCTTTCCATCCACCCCACCCTCAGGAACAAGGCTTCAGTGGTGCCCCTCTTCTGTCCTTGAACTGTAGAGACTGCCACGTGGCAGGGGAGAGATGTGCAAGGACCCAGACAGCAAGCCAAAGGCTGTGCAGACCAGAGGAAAGGAAGCAGCATTGCCTCTTCAGCTCTGGACAAGTAATACAGATCTGGACTTCCTGGGGCTTCAGCCCAAGAGGCAGATGCTTCCTCTCTTCTCCCCTCCGGGGCTCAAATCCAACCCGAACCCACGGAGCCTGGCCCACAACAGACCAGCACAGTAGGTTTAGTGGTGACATTCCTGGCAGCTGAAGATCCCCCGCCCAACCCTCTAGGTCTGACGGTTCCTTCCGGCCTGGCCCCGGGGGGAGGGGAAAACAGACTCCTGGACCAGAGGAAAGGCCCCAAGGCCTCTGTCTTCAGAGAATGATTTACAAGGTGAGAACAGAGGAGGTAATTTGTTAACTAAGCAGAGAGCTCGGGACTTAGAACAAACTCCACGCATCCCTGCTACAGCCCAAGGTTTACACAGGGCCGTCATCTTCTGCCCAGAAAGGTCACTTGTAAGCCCCCAGTATTTAGACAAGCGAGCAGCGTGCTGGACTTCTGAGGTTTCCAAGCAGGCAGGCTGGCAAAAGGACCCTGCAGCTCAGCCCCAGCCGTCATGCGGGGCCCGGCTGTACCACCCACCAGGACCGTGTGAGCAGCAGGAGGCCTACCCACGGCATAGCTGGCCAGCAGGAAGCTGGCCGACCCAGCCAACACCTGGAAGTCTTGCCTTCTGGTCTTGTGAACCAGCAGCCCCATCCTGGTCACCTGCAACAGCAAACCCGCATGAGCACGCGAGATGGGGGCGGGCCAAGGGTGGGGGATGAGTGCCCCAGCCCCAGAGAGCTGCCCCAAAACTGAGACAGAGCCCCAGGGAGCCGACATGGTGGGAAGAACCCAAACAGGAGCCCAGGACCGAAGTGGGTCCCAGAGCCACCCTGAAGTCGACAGCCCGGGAGAAGAGGAAGGAGCCCCAGCCGGGAGCCACTGGCGCTCACGTCGCCACCACTGTCCTTGATGCCCACGATGTTTGGGTGCTGGGAGAGAGTGACCACTGCATCCACGGGCAGGTCCAGCCCTGTGTTGGCTGGGACGCTGTAGAGCACCACAGGAATGGGGGAGAGGTCAGCGACCTGGGGGAGGCAGAGAAGAAGGGAGAGCAGAGGGCAGCCGCCCCAGGCCTGAGGAGCCCCAGGCACCGCCCATCACCAGCAGCTCCGGGCCCGGGTCCCCGCGGGGGCCACCTGGACAGGCCCACCTCCTGGACTAGGAGTCACGGTGCTGTGTTCCCTGCTTGTAAACGATAATAAAATTTCACGAGTGCTCCCTACGTGCCAGGCTCAGTTCTCAGTCCTCGGTATTTTGATGGAACTAGGTCCTCACAACGACCCCATGAGGAAGGCACCATCCTTCCTCCCCTGTGAGAGGCGAGGAAACAGCCGCACACTGCGGCTGGCCGGTCGCCCAGCGGCGTCCCTCCCCGTCCCCACAGCTGCTGTTCATGGGAAGCGGGCTCCCCCCTCAGCCCCCAGCTTCTCTGTCTCTTCTCCTCCTCCAGGACCCTCCTGGTCACAGGCCCCAAACCCAGGCCCACGCCTCACACCCACCTTTGTGTAGTGGTGAACGAGGGCCGCGCTGCTCATGCGGCCACGATAGTAGCAAGGGGTCACCACCATGGCGGCGTCTGCCCCAACCTGGGCCATGCTCACAGTCATCTCCACGGTGGCTTGAGTGGCTATAGCAGGAAAGAGGGAGTCTTCCCTGTAGGCCACAGCGGGGGACACGGCGGGGGACAGCAGGAGGTGGAAGGGCGGGGCTGGGATCCCAGGGCAAGCAAGGGGTTCAGAAGAGACAGAACCAGTAGCCTGAACCAGCCCCAGGGCCAAGGAGCCTGGCTCCCCCCCCCTGCCCCCCACCCAGGCACCCCCTGAGCCCAGAGCACCGTGGCCTCACACTCGCAGCCAGAGCCGGCCAGCAGGAGCTTGTCCTTGGGCATGGCCTGGCGGACTCGGCTCACCACCTCCAGCCGCTCGCTGCTGGTCAGGAAGGGGAACTCGCCATTGGAGCCCTGGACCACGAAGCCTGCAAGAGAGGTCCCATCACAGTCAACGCCTTCCCATCCATCCTCTGCGAACAACCGGGATGCTGGTGTTACGCGCACCCGGGTTCCTACTTCCCCAACACCATAGCTTTTCACCCATTTCCTTCCCGTCTTTGTCCTGAGGCAGACAGAATGTTTTACCCAGTTGTGACGGCAGTGTCTGCACCATTTTTCTTTGTGCTAATGAAATACCTTCGCTATATCCCAAAGAATCAATAATAATAATATCCACAGGTGGGCACCCAGCACCCATGGCCATCCTCCCCAATCACCTTTTTCTTCCTTTTCTAGCTGTCCCGACTTGGTTGCCATTGTCCCCATTCATGTCTTTATACCCTCGAGACGTTTTTTGCCACTGTAAGTGTTACAGAAACGGAATCAAGCTCTTACAGTGTTCTGCGGTTTGCAATTTGTGCTCAAAATTATGTTGTGAGCTTGGTCCACAGCAGCAAGCATTTCTGGTTCATTCTTTTTAACTGCTATATCGTACTCTGTTGTGAAGTTACACAACATTCTACTTTTCATTCCCCTGTTGGGGACATTTAGAATGTTTCCTTGGCTTCGCTATTACAAATAACCCTGAAACAAACATGTCCCCTAAAGTCTTCCGTGCCCCTGTCTGAGCTGCTCTCCAGTTCACTCGGACGTGTAACTGCTGAGTCACGCCTGTGTGTATCCTCACGTGTGAAACGTCTGCCTCATTAGCCCGTTCGTACCCTGTCGGCTCATGGAAGGGTCTGTTACTGTTCATCCTTGCCAACACTGGGTAGAATAAATTTTTACCAATTTTCTAGGTGAAAGTGAGAATTAATTTTTGCCAATTTTCTGGGTGAAAAGTGACATCTCATTATTTTATTTTGCATTTTCTTGTTTGATCGATCACCTGAGGGATTTCTAACGCCACCAGGTACGGTGCCAACCCTTTTACATCACAGAACTGATGCTCTTTGGCTGAAACCGAAGGGAATGTTAGTATAAAACCTTTTCCCTCTCTGCTTCTTTCATTTCACTTTCTCTTAACTCTTCATCCTCCTCTCTACTCCGTTCCATTCCAAAAACACTGTTCTGAGATAGTCGACAAGCACAGGCCTGTGACACAACAAGATTATTAATAAATAGCAGGCCACTTGGGAGAAAGGAAAGGGAAGAAAGCTGGGGGGCGATACTGATCTACAAAATCCCTGCCACGCAGTCGCTGTTACGAGAGACGGGACATCACTTTGATCTGGAGCTTCCTGACAGTCGAAGCTAAAAGGGAAATGTGATCAGCTGACAGATATGCGGAACTCAAGCTAAAAGCAAAGCAGCTGCCCCAGAGACACACAGAGTTTCCTGGCATCGAGACCAAGAGAGACTGTTCCCGTGAGTCATCCTTAGGGGACATGGTGTGATGGAGAGTCAACTTTTCACCACAAACCTTTTTCCATGCTGTTCATGACAGCCTCAGATTCCATGGGCTGGATTACCAGAATGGCTCCCCGGATACTTAGCATTTTGGTAGCATTGCAGGGAGCATCTTGAGGCCAACAGTTCTTGGCTTCTGTTGTGCCGCCTCCTCGGGGTCCATTTCTTCATGTCAGGCCAGCAGCCTCCTTCTGTCTCATTACAAAAAGTATGGCGCTTTCCCAGTGGGTCCCCCCCAGCTGTGGGTCCCTAAGCCCGGAGAGGACTGGACCAGCATCCTCTACTTAGAGGTCAAGGATTCTGAGACAGAACTTTTGCCCCTCCCTCTGTGGAAATGCCTCCAAAGACACCTCCCTCCCTCTGCAACCCTGCCAGCCACCACCGCCCTGGGAGGGGGCCAGGCCAGTTCCTGCTCCAGCCACTTCTCCAGCCATGTTCACTCCTCCCCAAGACCCCCTCCATCCTGGTGGCCAGTTCCAGGGGCTCCTGAACCCAGCTGTCTTGCACTCTCAGAGGGGAAGCCGTCTTGCACACTCTTGGAGGGGAAGCCGTCTTGCACTCTCAGAGGGGAAGCCAGCCCCTGTACTCAAGACGCCTGATGGCCTCTCCCTTGTCTCATGTGAAGGAGCACGTGACCCAGGCCTGACTCCCAAGGAGGATATGAGGCCAGGCCGGGGAGGAGGGAATAGCACAGAGTCCGGGAAGCAGTCGGACTCAACTCCCCTTTTGAGCAAATTACATCACATCTCTGAGACCCCACTTCCTTTTCTATGGGATGACAATAAAAACGTTTCAATCCTATCTCGTAAGGCTATTTTAAAGGCCCAGACAAGAAAATGTACAAGAAAGCACTTTGAAATCTGTGAATTGATGCTGCCAAGAGCCCCCTTTCTCCCCTGGGTGTGATGTCCGGTCTTAGGCCTGCTGGGCCTCCCCAGGCGTAGAGAGGGGACTAGAGGAGTCCCAGAGGGGTCAGGAGTCAAGACAGTGAGTGATGGAGGAGCAGTGTAGAGTGGCTCAGATGCATAGACTCTGAACTCAGGGGAGCCTGAGTGTAATTCTCAGTGCAGGCCCTCATCAGCTCTGAGATCTTGGGGGGGCAAATGGCTTCACCAAACCTCAGCTTCCTCACATGAAAAGTGGGGACCATATAATGCCCTCCTTAAAGAGTTGTGAGACTTAAATGAGATACTATTTATAAAGTGCTTAGATTAGGACCTAGCAGTGTTCGCTGTGATTCTCCAGACAGAGTCCGGAGAGGTGCTCAAGACTTAAATCAAGAGGGTGGCAGCTTTCCATCCGAGGTGGAGGGTGGCTGCTGCAGGAGGGGAGGATGCTCTTAGGAACTTCTCCTGCCCCCTCCAGCTGCAGGACAAAGCGGCTCATTACAGAAGCTACTTTCCCTCTGCCACATGGTTCTGCTGGCTGCTCTGGGGAACCAGAGTGGCCTGGGGGAGAGGACTGGGCCTTTGAGGCTAGGGAGGCACACGGAACATGATGACTGCGGCCTAAAGGAATCACAGTCTCTCTTACTGTTAAGCCCCTTGACCCATCACCCTTGCCACCTCCTCCGAGAAGTCTTCCTGGGATCCTTCCACCAGACATCTCTCCTCTGAACTTCTGTCTCCTGTTCCTTGTCCTTTCCTGTGGCCTAGCCAAAAATATACAGAGGCTCTCAGAACCCTTCCATCTACCCCACTGCTGCCTGCAGCATTAGGCAAAATTTCTCAAACTGGCCTCTGCTATAAAATGAGGAAGTTGGACTGGATGGTCTTCTACGTCCTCCTGGGCTCTAAGCTTCAGAGTCATGTTTCTGGCTTTTCCTCCTACCTTTTGCTCACG
>CM053617.1:44809686-44847347 GCA_028646535.1 Procyon lotor | reverse complement strand
AGCGTGAGGCCCACAGGCTGGGAAACCCTGGTAGGTTTATTAACAGATGCCAATGGTACATTTCTACATAAAGAAGCCATTGAGGGTTAGACAGTGCTGTGTAGCTGACTTCTCTCCACTGTCATGGGATAGACAGCTGCCTCCCTTGAACCCCCTTACTGGAGGTCACCCCTTGCCCCAGAAATGGTTTCTTGAGACCCAGGAAGAGGAGGCACGGAGAGTCCCAGGCTTGAGGGACATGTGGTAAGAAGACAGGGGTAGGCATGAGAGAGGGAGCCCCCCTGTCGGGCCAAGGGTCACTGGCCTGAGGGGCAGCACAGGGCAGGGACTCAGGGTCTGAGCCTTGGAGTCGGGCAGAGCTGGGCTCTAACTCCAGCAAGCCCACTTACTGTCTATGCCCCGTCAGGCGAATTTCGTCTCTGAGCCTCAGGTGTCTCAGCAGCAAGACGGAGATAATGCGATACTGGCTCCATGGGACTGGGCTGTAACACTTAACACAGAACACGTACATGCTAAAAACTGCAAAGAAAAAAGAAAGAGGGAGCTGCCGGTAGAACTAGTAATACTCCCAAGTACCAGCAGCAGTGGCAGCCCCGGCCATAGTATGATAAACAAGAGAGAGGATATGGCACAACAGCTCTGAAGGAGGGCGGGGGGAAGCATTCACGGGGATCCCAGTGGCCCCGGGAAGCAGGTGGGTCAGGGAGAGAGCCCTGCAGTGCAGGAGGCCACACGACTTGAGCGACAGTAGACAAGGTGGAGATGACACCAAGAGGACAAGAGACCCACGCCCCACCCTGCTTACTAGCTGCTGAAAGCCCGTCTCTCCCCCATCTCCCGACCCCCGGCTGCTTCCTCCTTCCCCGGCCACCAGAGGGTTGGTGGGGGCTGGGCTCCCGGGAGACATCTCATCCCCAGAACCTGAGACCCGGGGAAGCTGATTTATGGAGCCTTGAATCAGCCCAGCGAAGAGCCCAGGCCACGGGCCCCACGAAGAGGACTGTGGGAGCAGGAACCCTCTCCCCGTGTCCCCGCCCAGTCCTGAGGCTGGTCACAGAGCTCCCAGACTCAGAATGAGGGTATACAAGGCTTTATTGGCTCAGTTCCAGGCATGCGGCATCGGTCTGGGGCTCTCAGCTTCTCCTGCATCTGCCCCGCCTATTTTCTCTCAGTGGGTCTTCAGGGGCCCGTCAAGCGTGTCTCGGCTGCTTCCCTTCCTTCCACCTCCCCCTCCATCCGGAGCCATTCTCTGTAGCAGGCCCTACTCAGAGACTCGAAGGGGCCCAGGAGTGCTGGGGGGGGCTGAGGAAGAAGGGATTCCGGCGGCAGCCTCTCACCCTGGGCCACATGGGGTGCCCCCCAGGAGAGAAAATAGGCCTGCAATTGTGTGCCAGCCCTGTCGGGGAAGGGGTGTCTCCATCCATGGTTAGGTGGCTTCAAAGGGGTGGTAGGCCTGCTGGCTGCGGTTGGGCAGACTGTGGCTCTGGTGGCTCTGGTGGCTCAGGTAACCCTGATGGCCGTGGGGACCGTGGCCGTGGAAGGTGTGTGTGTGGTTCAGGCCAGCTACCATGGTGTCTCGCTGAGTGAGGAAGTTCCCCTTCAGCTTCAGCTCCACCTCCTCCAGGGCCTTCAGCTCCTCCTGGTTGATGTCTTTGGACTCCAGGTGGCCTGAGTTCTGGTAGGTCATGGCGCGCTGCAGCATGGAGTTAGCTAGCTGCTGTCCCAGGTTGTCAATCTCCTTGGTACAGGCAGCCACAGCGGCCCATGTGGCCGCGTCCGTGGATGAGGATTTTCCGGAATCCCTGCGGGTCTCTTTGGTCACCGAGGAGCCAGACAATCTCTGCTTGCTGGTGAAGGCCTCCCGGTGCAGGGATGTGCCCACCTCTCCTTGCCTGGTGGTGAGGGTCTCCACGTGCAGCGTGGTGCTGGCCTCCCCGCTGCCGCTCTCGGGGGCAGGTGTGGTGCTGCTGCCGCAGGAGGCCAGCTTCTCCTCGGAGAGGCGGCTAAAGTGAGATTTAATCCAGTTCTCATTCTTTGCTCTGTGACCCTCTAGTGGCTCCTGCTCCTCCTGTGAGGGCACAGGGGAAATCTTCCGTCTCCTCCTCCTCTGCATCCACAGCATGAGGCCTCCACCTCCGAGTAAGAGGGCAGCCCCCAGCACCACCTTGCATGATGGTTGCTGGATGAGCTCCAAGATGGCCTCCAGGACCCTAAGCCAGGCAGGCAGAGCTAAGAGCACACTGGGAGTGAGGGAGCCCAGATGGTATGGTTCATGCTTGAAAGGGTAGGTTCCCGGAGGCTGTCTGACAGGCAGGTCCCCGGCGGGACCCTTCCTAGGATGCCCCTCCCACCTCAGCAATGAACCCCATTGTGAGGAAGGTGGCTAGGGGGCGGGGTGGGGAGAGGCCACAGCATCCCTCCCATCCAACCTGGGCAGGCGATTTCTGAGGCCCAAGTCCTGTCTCCCACGCTGACAGCTGTCTCCAAGGTCAGTGGGAAAGCAGTTTCCCTGATTCTGAGGCCCTTCTGCCTTCTGCTTGTGGCCCATTCTGCACCTCAACCCTTCTTCTTTTCTAATCTTCGGTTTCTCTCCCTCTCCATCCGGGGGGCCCTAGGGGGCAGGCGCCGCTGACCACAGCTGAAGGACCCCCTTGGTTGGGCTGGCGTCCATTCCTGGCTGCCTGATCGGTGTCTCCTTCCATTCAGGGCCCACATCTGCTGCCAGCTGAGCGCATTCCATCCCTGTTTGCAGCCCCAACTCCTTTACGGAGTGGGGTCCAGAAGGAAAGGGGCCCAGGAAGGAGCTCATTCTAGAATACAATGAGGTCACAACTGAGAGGAGACAAGCAGTGGGCTGAGAAGGCAGAGCAGGTAGGAAAATGGTCTTTACCAGATCCCAGGAGCCATTCCAGGATGGCGGCTGCTACCTCTCGCCTTAGTGATGCACCAACATACCCAGAATTTGCCCCCCTCACCCTGTGCCCTGGCTAAATGGGCACAGGTCAAATGCCGAGCAGGTGGGCCACCTGGAGAGGCTCTCTGTAGGTACAGACGATGGAGAGCCTGGCCTATAATCCCAAATTACATCCAGAGCCTCTCAAGGTAGAAACAGGGCTGGGCCCCTCATTTTTCTCCCAGAGGCATCTAACACATTTTTTAAAAAACACATTTCACTTTTTAAAAGCGAATGCCAGGGGCGGGCTCAGTCAGTTAAGCGTCTGCCTTCAGCTGAGGTCATGATCCTAGGGTCCTGGGATCAAGCCCTGCATTGGGTTCCCTGCTCAGCGGGAAGCCTACGTCTCCCTCTGCCACTCCCCCTGCTTGTGTTCCCTCTCCCTCTGTGTCTCTCTCTCTCAAATAAATAAATAAAATCTTCATAAAATAAGAAAATAAATAAAAAATAAAAGTGAATGCCAGGGGCGCCTGAGTAGCTCAGTCAGTTAAGTGTCTGCCTTCAGTTCAGGTCATGATCCCAGGGTCCTGGGATCGAGCCCCACATCGGGCTCCCTGCTCAACAGGGAGTCTGCCTCTCCCTCTGCTGCTCCCCCTGCTTGTGCTATGTCAAAGAAATAAAATCTTAAAAAAAAAAAAAAAAGTGAATGCCAAAGTAGATGCCAAAACAGGGTTGTGAAAATTGTGATTTTTTTAAAAAAGGATTTTATTTATTTATTTGACAGAGACAGTGAGAGGGGAAACACAAGCAGGGGGCTTGGGAGAGGGAGAAGCAAGCTTCCCGCTGAGCAGGGAGCCCAATGCAGGGCTTGATCCCAGGATCCCGGGGCCATGACCTGAGCTGATGGCAGATGCCTAATGACTGAGCCACCCAGGAGTCCCATAAAATTGTGGCTTTTTTAAACAAAATACTTTTATTTAACAAAGTAATGGCTTTAATATACACAATAACTTCTTAGTCTACATACCAAGGGAATAAGATATTATCAAATCATGGGGAACATCATCTCCCTAGTCCTGCTGAAATAGATCTGTGGTTGTCTACTAACCTCATTTGAAAATAACAAATCAAAGTTCATCTTTGAGGTTGTTTGTGGGAGTGAGTTCAGGGCCACGCGGTCCCCCTGCGACAATTTTACCCTCCAGTTTCCAGTTATAACTTTCATTTAAAAATGATACTCTTTATACAAATAATCAGCAAAAATTGGCAATGCAAAAATAAGAAATAAAGAGAGCTCACAGTTTCAGGCAATACCTTCCAGAAGAATCTCTAACTGTTCACTGATTCATCAACGGCAGGTTCCCACCTCCTCTTCGAAGGACCTTTAACTTATTGCAGGATGCCTGGGCAGTGCGGTATGTGATGGCTTCCTTCTCTGCCCCCCAAGTGTTGGGCAGCAAAACCAAAGCCAGGGGCCCGGACAGGGCCAGAGAAACATTGTCTATAGAGCAAAAGTTGTTTACGGCTCCTTTCCCAGGCATTCTGGCTATGTCCTGGGAGCAGTGACAGGACCCCATGGCTCTATTCTTTGTGCCAGGATCTCACACTTGAGCTCCTTGGAGGGAATGCATTAACCTTGTGGCTCGGCTCCATTCTATAATGAAGAAATCAGATTAGAGAGGTTCCGTGATTTCTCCAAGGTCACCATAACTGGCAGAACCAGGATTCTTACCCAGGCCTTCTAACTTTGGATGCTGAGCTCTTCCTGCCCAGCCCACTGCCTCCCTGGTGTGTGGGTAAGAGAGATGTTCAAAGTGCTGGAACAAACAATCCTAAAATTTGTATGGAACCAGAAAAGACCCAAAATTGCTAAGGAAATGTTGAAAAAGAAAAACAAATATGTGGGGGCATCACGTTGCCTGATTTCAAGCTTTACTACAAAGCGGTGATCACCAAGACAGCATGGTACTGGTACAAAAACAGACAGATAGACCAGTGGGACAGAGTAGAGAGCCTAGATATGGACCCGCAACTCTACGGTCAAATAATCTTCGACAAAGCAGGAAAAAATATCCAGTGGAAAAAAGACAGTCTCTTCAATAAATGGTGCTGGGGAAATTGGACAGCTATGTATAGAAGAATGAAACTCGACCATTCTCTTACACCATACACAAAAATAAATGGATGAATTTCATCTAAATGGATGAAAGACCTCAGTGTGAGACAGGAATCCATCAGAATCCTAGAGGAAAACATAGGCAGTAACCTCTTTGACATCAGCCACAGCAACTTCTTTCAGGACATGTCTCCAAAGGCAAAGGAAAGAAAAACGAAAATGAACCTTTGGGATTTCATCAAGATAAAAAGCTTCTGCACAGCAAAGGAAACAGTCAACAAAACAAAGAGGCAACCCATGGAATGGGAGAAGATATTCGCAAATGACAGTACAGACAAAGGGCTGATATCCAAGATCTATTAAGAACTCCTCAAACTCAACACCTAAAAAACAGATAATCACATCAAAAAATGGACAGAAGACATGAGCAGACACTTCTCCAAAGAAGATATACAAATGGCTAACAGACACATGAAAAAATGTTCATCATCATTAGCCATCAGGGAGATTCAAATCAAAACCACATTGAGATACCACCTTACACCAGTCAGAATGACCAAAATCAACAAGACAGTAAACAACAAGTGTTGGAGAGGATGTGGAAAAAGGGGAACCCTCTTACACTGTTGGTAGGAATGCAAGTTGGTGAAGCCACTTTGGAAAACAGTGTGGAGATTCCTTAAGAAATTAAAAATAGAGCTACCCTATGACCCTGCAATTGCACTACTGGGTATTTACCCCAAAGACATAGATGTAGTGAAAAGAAGGGCCACATGTACCCCAGTGTTCATAGCAGCAATGGCCACAATTGCCAAACTGTGGAAAGAGCCAAGATGCCCTTCAACAGATGAATGGATAAAGAAGATATGGTCCATACACGCAATGGAATATTACGCCTCCATCAGAAAGGATGAATACCTAACTTTTGTATCAACATGGACGGGACTGGAGGAGACTATGTTGAGTGAAGTAAGTCAAGCAGAGAAAGTCAATTATCATATGGTTTCACTTATGTGTGGAGCATAAGGAAAAATATGGAGGGCATTAGGAGAAGGAAAGGAAAAGTGAATGGGGGGAAATTGGAGGGGGAGATGAACCAAGAGAGACAGTAGACTCTGAGCAACAAACTGAGGGTTTTGGAGGGGAGAGGGGTGGGGGGATTTGTGAGCCTGGTGGTCGGTATTAAGGAGGACACATATGGCATGGATCACTGGGTGTGGTGCATAAACAATGAATCTTGGCACACTGAAAAAATCAAATCAAATCAAGTATTAAAAAAAAGAGAGAGAGAGATAGGGCAGGAGCAGGAACCTGTATGGGTTGCATGGGAGACAGGCTACCGGGCAGCCCCACGAGGCCAGGGCTGGAGGTACCCTTGGCCCATGTCTCTGCTCCTGGGCACCCCCATGCCTTCTGCAGGAGTGGATAAGCAGGTAGGAAGGAAGGTAGGGTCCAGAGAAGAGCCTGGGGGTGTCTGGGGATTTTCTGGGTGGCAGGCAGACATTGGATGCAAAGTTCACCCTCCCCACCCCCTGCACCAGGGTGTCCTTGAACCTGAAGGGTGAACCAGAGTCTTGCTTCCTCTTAAGATTCAAGGAGTGAGTGGCACCTGGCTGGCTCAGTCAGTGAAGCATGTGACTCTTGATCTTGGGGTCATGAGTTCAAACCCCACACTGGGCATAGAGATTACTTAAAAATTTTTAATAAAAATTTTAAAATAATTTTAAAAATGTTTTAATAGTTTTTAATGAAAATAACTTAATTTTTAATAACTTTTTAAAATTTTAAATATATTTTTTAATTTTAATAAAAATTTTTAAATTTTTAATTTTTTTTTTTAATAAGACAGCGTGCAAAAGATTCAAGGAGCTTCTTCCCTTTGCTTCAAGAGACCCTGACCTCCATGCAGACTTTCAGGCCCCAGCGAGCTGAGCCCAAACAGAAATTTACTTCGAGCTTGTGTCACTGCTCACCGTGGGGATCCACAGGGCATTCACTGTACCCTAGGGGAGGGTCGCCACACCTCTGCCCTGAGATGTGGATGGGGTTCCGGTCAGGTCAGCAGTCCCTGTCACAAAGCAGCTCTGCCCACAGCGCCGATGGCACTGTGGTCCCAGTGACTGTGACCATTGCATCCATAATTTCTAAGGTTCATCACCCTTTCCTATTCACAGCGTGCTTTTGTTTGCCCTCTCTTGGATTATTCTCCCAGCCAGCCTACGATGTGGGCATTACTACTCCCAGGTGTCAGACGCGGAGACTGAGGTTTAGAGAGATGATCGCACAGCTAACAGACGCAGAGCTGTGATTTGAATCTAAAGTCCAAGTTCTCAACTGCTGCACTGCCCTGCCACAGTCAGAACCTCTCCATTCCCAGAGCTGGTGCCAACCAGACTTTACCTGTTGAAACCATCTGGTCTAGCAACCCAGCGGTTAGTGCAGGTGGAGTGGAACCCTGCGCAGCCCTGCAGTCACACCTGGGTGCAAATCCCAGCTCAGCCGTGCATTAGCAATGACCTTGGGGGAGAGGCTGTGTCACTCTGAGCCCCAGCTTCCCATCTGTGAAATGGGGCTAGTGAAGTTACTGCCTCAGGGACTTGTCATGGGTGACAGACGAGGGTGGGCAGGATGGGGGGAATTGACCCCTTCTTCCCTTCATCTACTGTGCCTGTGGCTGCGTCGCACGTTCAGGGTTACAGGCGTCCGATCCCTGACCTCGGTGAGGGGGGACACGTGTGTAAAGAGAAAAATGAGTCAGAGGACCCAGAACAGGAATTAATTCTGCCAAGGGAGGCTTGGCTCAGAAGAGAGCGTGCCAACAAGGCTTTTAAGAAGATGAGCCCCCTGGCTGGGTTACCCCGTGACACCCCCAGCTGCCTTCACAACTGCACAGTGTTTGGTTGACAAGGACTTTTGTACCCATTATCGAGTTTGAGCCCCACAATAATGCTGGGCTAAGAAGGCACTTCTTAAAAGGTAGTTTACAACCGGAGAAACTGAGGCAGGCGAGACTCAGTCAAGGTTGCAAGCCAGCAAGGAGCTTCCTGCCTCTTAACTCCAGAGCGGTGCCCTCTGCTCCTCTCCCATGATAAAATGACCCCTGGGGTACCCAACTGTCTCTGAGCAGCTCACTGGCTGAGGAGACTGGAGTCATTCACCTCTCCCCCCACTCTCCCAGAGGACAGGCCCCACTTACCTCGGAAGGGGAAGGTGCCCAATTTATGCAGATTCTCCTCCAGTTTCCCATAGTCCACCTCTGCCGTAGCAGTGAAGGGGGTGGTCACAGGGGGGTAGATGCCTGCAATGTCCACCTTCCTCCCCTCCCCCGAGGCCCAGCCCCCCACATTCCTGGACAAGCCCCTGCTCAGCCCCTGCCTCACAGAGGACCAGACTCCACGGCCCAGCATCTTTGCAAGAGGCCCGAGGCCCAGCTGGTCTCTGCCCCTGAGTGAGGCCGAGTTTGGACTCCTCCCTACCCTCGTTAATGATCACTGCGCCTAGTTAAAAATTTGCTGCCCCCTGACTGTTGGCGCTGGGGCGGCCTGGGCTGAGCGTCCCCAGGGTCAGAGGCTAAGCCTGTAGGCTCCATGGCCTCTCTCCCCTTAGGGAGCAGCTGGACAAATGCCACGGTCCAGTGCCCCTCTGGCCAGGCGGGGGGCGGGTTCCTGGAGTAAGGGCCCTAGAGGGCTCCTCCAGTGGGGGCCGGGCCCTCCTCCCCCAATTGCAGGCCCTGAAGGCCCGAAGGGCCCACTTCCGCTGTAGGGCTGCGGCTGGCTGAGCCGATTGGCTAAGCCGGCCCTGCCCTGTGGGAGGGAAGCGTGGTTGGTGAGCAGCCGGGAACCAGAACGGTGGCTCTCCGCCCAGCGGCCCCTGATCCCCGGCCAGGCTCCTCCTGGGGGGGCGGTCCGCCACGTGATGAGCCTGCGCTGGCCACACGCAGCCCTATGGGACGGCGGTCGCCAGGCCGGGGGGAGGGGCAGCAGAGGTCCTGGGAGCGGCTGACCCACGCTGGGGATTTGGGACGAGGGCTGGCAGGAAAGAAGAGCAAGAAGACATCCTGGTAGGAAAAGCCACAGGGCTGGGGCCAAAGGGCTCCGAGCTCCCCTCTACCCTGAGCCTACCCTTGCTCCATTTTCCTTCATTCCTAAACGTTGCAGACTCAAGTGGAAACAAACATCACCAGTAGAAAAACTTTTTTTTTTTTTTTTTTTTTTTAATTGTGGTAGCTTGTGGGTGTGCTGGATCGTCCGCAGAGGAATGGCAGGGTCCTCGGCTCTGGGGCCCATTCTTACGACCCTCTGGCTGCACGCAGGGGACAGCCCGGGTGCCCAGCTGGCCTGGGCCAGGTGTTTACTGGGCGGGCACAGGCTGGGGGGCTTCCTGCCCCATCTCGGCGGGACCCTCCAGCCCGTTCTGCTCTGACTCTGGCTTGGGCTCCGGGGGCTCCAGAGCCTGCCGGGTGTCGGCTTGCCACATCTGCACCAGGTCCGTGGGGGTCTTTCCTGCCTGAGGGAACCAAGCGGAGATCTGGTCACTGCTCAGAAGTTTGTACCTGAAGGTTCCCTCATCTATACCAGGGGTTCCAACCAGGGGCAAGCGGCAACATCTAGAACGTCTGTAACTGTCACATTCAGGGGAGTGGGAACTATTGGCATTTGGTGACGAGAGGCCAAGGATGCTGCTTCGACATCCTGTAATGCAGGACAGTTCCCTCGCAACAATCAATTATCCAGCCCAAAGTGTCAGTAATGTCCTGGTTGCGAAACCCCCACCCACCTCCTCCCCAGAGCTTCCTGACTTTCCCACTATTCCCTTAGTCTTTCTGGAGTCAGGGGGACCCTCCCATTCCCCTCTTCTGTGACTGCTCCGGGTTCCAAAGAGGAGCGTGGACTAGGTGACGTAGGTCCCCGAGAGAACTCCAGATCCACACAGCGTGCTAGGGGTGGTCGTCCAACCAAATGCTTCGGTTCCCTTCAGCTGGGGCCCTCCATGATTTTGGCCTCCTTGGGCCTGGACATTAGGACCCCCTCGGATCTATTCGGAGGCCTTTAGGAAGTCCTCTTACTGTCCTTGCCCTCTGGACAGAGATAACCATAGAGAGAACTGGGAAGGCGGGTGGGCCCCAAATTCCCAGGGGACCCCGAGAGACCCTCCACTGTGAGTGTGCTCGGAGGGCAGGTGGAGTCTTGCTTAGTTCTGTGTTTCCTCTGAGTCCCTAGCACAGCGCCTGGGGGGTGGTGCACACTCATTGCCGAATCGGGGAAGGAATGGACTTACTAGGTTCTTGGTCATCATGTCGGCCCCATGCAGGAGCAGCAGTTTGATGATTTTGTAGCGGTTGAGCCTCACAGCGTCATGCAGGGCACTGTCCCCTTCCTAGAACCAATGTGACACTCAGTATGGCCATGGGCGCATGTGGGCGCCCTCAGGCTTCCTGCACCCCTGGGGTGTGGCTGAGCAGAAGGGGAGCTGGACACTCACTCTGTCCTTGGCATTGATGTCCAGGCCCAGGGATAGAAAGTGCTGCACAATCTCCACGTGCCCCGTCCGGACCGCCACGTGCAGGGGGGTACTCAGCAGCTGTGTGGGAAGGAAGCAGGAAGCGCCGGCTCGAGGCGCCTGGACTGTGGTGCCTCTGGGAGGGAGGCTGTCCTAACTCCAGCCTAATCCCTTCCCCAAGTCCCAGTGCCAGGGCCCGAGCCCCACAAGGACTGGGAATGCTACCATTGCCACCATTCTGGCCAGTAATCTACCTCGGAAGCATTAGATGCCTCGTCCTCTGGGAGGCCGCCTCTGGTTCCCCTGTGAACAGCTATGAGATCTGCCGCCCTTCTTTTAATAATTACAATCAATGCCATTTACTGAGAGGTTAACTATGGGACAGGCATGGTAGAAGCTCATAAAACATCAGCCTTATGCTGAATTGAATAAAATAATTTACATACATTTCCCCATCCAATTATATAAGTCACAGAGGCTCAGCAGCAGTCCCTAGTTCAAGGTTGCACACAAAGGAATGAATGAATAGAAAAATGGTGGATGAACAGATAGACAAAGGATGATGAAGGATTGCGTGGATGGACAAATCCTGCATCTTTGGGTTTATCCCAATGCCCCCTAAATAGTGGATTTCTTCTCTTCCTCTCTCCTCTGTCCTTCATGCTCCCATCCCCAGATGGCGGTCTCCAAGGACCTACAGGTGACAGCAAAGACCCCTCCCTGGGCTCTGCAGCCCTTCTAGAAACCAGACTAGCTCACTATCCTCCTGCTTCCTGGGCTTTTCTGTTCTCTGCCCCTTGCCCTCCCTCCCCAGCCATCCTAACACCTATGAGCATTATTGCCTCACCTTGTCCCTCATGTTGGTGTCTGCTCCTCGGCTTTGCAGGAGTTTTACTACCTCCAAGTGGCCCCCACGGCAGGCCCAGTGCATGGCTGTGCAGTCCAGCTAGAACGGGCAGATGGGGCTGTAAGGGAGGAAGTGCCCTGGGGGAAAGGACCTCAGCCAAGAGGGCAGGAAGAATCAAGGGCAAGGGGACAGGGAAGGGGCAGGGGCACGCCTGTGCCTGGGCAATGGATGGAGCAGAGCAGGAGAACCGTCAGGTCCAAGCCACGTTTACGGGGGATGGCCCCCGGCCATACCACCCACTGGAGGTGGGGACTGGCCCCAGAGGAAGCCTGTTTGTGTCCCAGGTTGGCAGGAGAGAGGGCCCACTGGTGCCGGGCCTGCCTCCAACCTCCCACCCAATAGGTATCTCTTACTCACCCGATCCTGGAAGTCTACAGTCGCCCCACACTCCAGAAGCTTCTCCAGGATCTCCATGTGACCTTCCAGGGAAGCTCGATGAAGTGCTGTCCGGCGGAACTGTCCCCAGAGACACTGTCAGGGCCTGATTTCTGGCCTCAGGCTGAGACCAGACCTTACCAACCATTTTGATTCTGACCCCTGTGCTTGGTCCCCAGAGCTTCCATACTATGGCAGCTCCTTCATGTTCTATCCAGACCAGCCCTGGAACCCTCTTATATCCTGGGAACTCTGACCTTCTCACCGCCCCCACCCCCAAGCACATCGAGCTAGGCCTTGACATGGGCTGTTCCCTCAGCTGGGAATGCCCATTTTGCCCTCACTTCCGGTGAGTGCTAGATGAATTCTTGCTACTCCTTCAAGAGGCAGGACAGCTTAAGTGCCATTATCTTGAAACCCCTAGGCCTGAGCTGGCCCCGGGAGTCCCAGAGAACCTTTCACAGTGAGAGGGTATTGGAAGGCAGGCCAAGACTTACTAGACTTGTGCCTAGCCAGGGCCAGAAGGGGCAGGTGCACACCTGTGACTGTTTCAAGGAAGGAATGAACTTCAGCATTTTGCTTTGGTCTCCTGAAACCCTCAGGCCATGAGGCACATCTTCCCATAGTCAAGATCTGGTTATGTGCCGGCCTCCCTCTTCTCTCAACCCTGGGCTTTCCTGTTTTGTACTCCCGGCGCCCGACACAGTGTTCAAAGATGGAAGGTGTTCAGATGGACCAGGAGGATTGAGGCTCCTGAGTCTCTTGGTGTGGAAAGGCCATGTACTCTAAGCCCACAGCGATGCCGGCCAAAGAGGGTGACCGTCCAATTGCTCGGTCCCGGGAGATGCATGTGAAATGTGAAAGAGGCAGTTTCAGGGAAAACAGAAAAGTCTGAAGGGTGATGGAAACGTTTGGAAAATCGTGGCGATGGTCGAACAGCATGGGAAATATTAATGCCACTGAGCTGTACACTTACAATGACTAAAGTGGTGTGTTTCAGGTTATATGTGTTTTGCCACAATACAATAATGAGTTTTAAAAGGAAGTGTAATAGCCAATGCAACAGAAAACAGTATCATATCCTAGCATGGGCTATATAGTTTTTTCCTTCATTCACTAAATGCTAATAGAGGCATTAATATTCCATTTGATCTCCATGACATGCTCTAAGAGAAGCAGGCCATTTTACAGTGGAAACTGAGTCCCAGAGCTAGCCGAAGGTCACATGGTTAGGGAGTGATAGAGGTGGGATCTGAGCCCCCAGTTCTTGGTTTGTGCTCTTATTATTTAATTCCGCTCCTCTTTCTTCCCTAAAAGACCACATGACATTTGTTACTCTGGAGGTAGTTCAAGGTGAAAAGGGCCTAAGGACTTAGATAAATTCCTTCGTGGGCAAGGGCCTCCTGCCCCAGATCTTCTAAGGGTTCCCCTGCCAAAGGACACGCAATGCCTGTTCTCAAACAGGCCCACAAGGGGGCGAAGTGGGGGTGGCAACTCTGAAAGGGAGGCAGGCACAAGGTGCAGGTAGAACTTCACCTGATCACAGGTGTCCGGGGAACCCCCGTCGGCCAGGAACTTCTCAATGACCTTCATCTTCCCCTCCACTGCCGCTTTCAGGAATGTCTCCTCTTCCACGGGGCCAGTCTGGAAGGAACGAATGCAGTCAAGGAAGGCTGCCCTGCGGTGATCAGAGGCCCTCCTGGGCTCCCCCCACCGACACAGGGGTCCTCCCCAAGACCCTTACGATCTCCTCGGGCTCTGGAGGTGGCTCCTGGGAGGCCGCCAGTGCTTCTCGCTTCTTCTGCTTGCGTTTTTTCCGCAGCTCGATGAGGTTCTGTATCCCCCCCACGTCGATGATCTCCCGCCGAAGATCTAGGGATGTCTTGCGCACACGCTCTTGGCCCTGCATGGAGGTTGCTCATCAAACCCCATGCTGGGGCCTTGGGGACCCCTGAGCCAAGCTGGGGGAGGAGGGTAAGGAAAGCTGCTCAGGAGAGAGAGAATCCAGATGAGACCAGGACACAGACGGCTCCAGTCAGGGGACAAGGGGAGACTTGAGCAGACGGCGTAGAAGCTTCCAGCTTTGAGCCTTCATGTAGGTGAAGGGTAGGAGGAGGCACTCCCAGAGGTAACCCTCAGCCCAGGCCTTTAGAATGGAATCTGAATCCTCAGCTGTCCCTGCAGTTTCATTTGTGTGTGTGTGAGATCATAAAATACAGGGGGCGCCTGAGGGGCTCAGTGGGTTAAGGCCTCTGCCTTGGGCTCGGGTCGTGATCTCAGGGTCCTGGGATCGAGCCCCGCATCGGGCTCTCTGCTCAGCAGGGAGCCTGCTTCCTCCCCTCTCTCTGCCTGCCTCTCTGCCTACTTGTGATCTGCCTGTGTCAAATAAATAAATAAAATCTTAAAAAAAAAAAAAAGTAATACAGAAATGGGCACCTGGGTGGCTCGGTCAGTTAAATGCCTGCCTTGGGCTCAGGTCGTGATCTCAGGGTCCTGCAATCCCTGCTGAGTGGGGAGCCTGCTTCCCCCCGCTCCCTCTGCCCCTCCCCCTGCCCGTGCTCTCTCAACTAAATAAATTTTTTAAAAATCCAAAAAACAAAAAATAGTGATACAGAAACATAAAAGGTACGAAGAGAAAGCCCTTCTCTCCCAGAGGTAACTTCGATTACGGCCTGGTTGAGACCCTTCAGACAAGCATCCTTTGGGATCATCCTCCAAAGTGGTCTTCTGGAAACTCTGGTTTCCTCTCAGCAGCACGGAGGTCTCTCCAGTGAGTACACACAAGCTCCCGAGCCCCTTCACACGGGCACGGAGCCCTGCTGTATTGCTACCCCATCAGCCGGGGCTTCCAAAATGAGTCCCTGCCGGGGGATCTTGTACATACACAGACTGACTCCGCCGCCAGGGGAGGGGCGGAGATTCTGCTCCCGGGGTGGGGGGTGGGGAGGTGCTGAGATAACGGCTCACATACCACGCTAGGGAGAGCAAAGCCATCACCGCCCCTCCTGTCCCCTGAGCACGGAGGTTGGGCTCTCCCCACACTTACCTTAACCTTCTGTAAGGCCACACTCTGAGCCCCGTGGTGCTTCTCATCCTCCAACACCAGCAAGTCCATGGGCCGCTTCTGCTGGGCGGTTGCTCGGAGTTTCTGGTGAGCCGAGGAGAGGACGTGCTCCGGCACCCGCCCGCAGCACCCAGGGAGGCAGGGAGCCTCTCCCCCAACCCACTCCAAGGAAACCCCAAGGACCTCCTACTGTGTGACCTCGGAGTCCTTCTGAGCCCCACTCCTGGCTGGTCCCGGAGAGCCAAGCTCCCCGTGGTTCCCCAGCTCAACCCTACCTCAGCCTTAGCTCAAACACCTGTCCACTGGTGGTCGTGTGTCCTCAGCAAGACAAGTTTAAGGGCTACTGGAATGAGTTTTCATGAAATTAAATATATTCACTTTTCAAAGCACCGAGATGACGGTGATGATGACCATAATGATGGTGGTGGTGGTGGTGATTTCGTGGCCTTTAAAGATTCACATAGATGAAATGACCGTGGTAAGAGTTGATATGTTTTAAATAGATTCATGTGTCAATACAAAAAATTGGCGACTCTCGGATACCAACTTTTTTTTTCTAGATTTCACAGCTCCATGAAATCCTGGAGCTGGAAACTTGTCAGGGAATCTGAGGGACGTGAGCCACAGCGACCTAAGGGACTCTCAGCATTCCCCTTATTCTCATTCTAACTACATGGGTGAAACTCCAAGTCTCCATTGGTAGTTTTGACTTGTCCGGATCGCTTTCTCAGGGCTTCCAGACTCTCCTTCGCCTCCCACACTAAGATGGGGGAGCAGGCTGGACAGAGGCTCCCCGCCGAGAATTTTGCTGGGCTGGGGCTTGGTGGGAACAACTAACGCATGGGTGAGACTCTCGTGCTCACCCATGACTTACCCAGACTCTCGAGTCCTCTGCCTCAGATTTGTCTTTGGGGGCTGACATACAGTAAGTACTCGATGTTTACTGAACTGCGTGCTAGTGGGTGAAACACAATGAACCAAACTCCCACCTCACTCTGTAGATGGTTGTACGGCTTAAATGAAAGGATGCCTGTACAGAGCTTCGCACAGGGCCGGGCACAGGGGAGGCATTTGGTGGGAAGGCTGGCCCTGTGGGCACCCGGTGTCCCGACAGCTGTGCTGCTATATTTGTTGGGTGAATAAATGGGTGAGGACAGCTCTGTCCCCTTGCTGAAGGTCTCAGTGTCCAGCAGCAGCACCCCAGAAATGGCCCAGCGGTGTGACTCACCTACCTGGCGGCAGGGGAGAAGTGGCATTCCTGGAGATCCAGGGATGCCCCAGCCTGGGCTCAGCGGGTTCTGCCCAGACTCTTCCCCCACAAGCCTGCGCCGCCACCCCTGGTCCTCATCTCTTCTTCCCCCAGAGTCCTGGTCCTTTCTTCTTCCTCACCCCCATTCAGTCACTTTTTGTGAACGGAGGCCACCTCCAAACTGATTCATCTCTTCCCTCCCATCCCTGTTAGGCCCGTCTTTCCCCTCTGACATGTCCTTCTCAGGCTGTCAGAGCTGCCTTCCTAAAATAGGTCCGATGGCACCACTCGCCCTCACTCAGCAACACTTAGTGGCTCCCCACTGCCCAAAGAATAAATATCTTTCCCATGGCCCTCGTGGGTTTGTGCCCAGCCTGAGGCTCTACCTACTATCAGACTTTCCCACGACAGTCCTACCATCACTCACCCAAACTTTACTGCCTTTCTTTTCCTTAGCTTGGAATTCCCTCCCTTCCTGATCTCCACTCACCAGCCTTGAACGTCCCACTCAAATCCCGTCTCATTCCCAAGAGTCCTTGAGCACCCACAGTCAGAGCGGCTCCCCTCCCCTTTGTGCCCCTTCCCTGCTGATGTAAAAGCTCTCTTTCACCATGGCTTCACTCTGCCTCTTTCTCTGTGGACTGTGTCCCTGACGGGTGCTGGCTAGAATGACTGCAGGGCTGGAGAGGAGGAGGCAGGGGCTGGCCCTACTGAGCCTCTTATTCCTCGCAGCACCTGGCACTTGGCAGAGCAGACTCTAAGTCCAATGTTAGTTCAAACAGAAGGAAGAGTAGACAAGCCTGCACCTTCCTCCCCGCTCCCCACTTCCTCATGCCAGAGAAAATGCAACTGCCCAGAGCTGCGTGCTCCAATGGCCTCCCCAGGTGCAGCCTGTAGTCCCGGGAAACCCATGCTTCCTTTCCCAGCAGCCCTGCCAGTCTCTATGATGGGACCAAATGCAGGAGTCTCTCCCGTCTCGGGCTCCCACTCAGCAGCTGGGAGCTCTCAGGGCCCCGCACTCCCACATTCTCAGGCAGCACCCCAGCTCTCCTGCTCTGTGCAGCCTGGCCCGCCTCCTTAAGGTCCAGGTGGGTGGCAGGATCTCGGGAGCCCAGCTTGGCTCGCCCACCCCACTGTCTCTCAGTTCTTGGGGGTTGCAGCCTCAGTCACCCACTGCCAGGGGGTCTCCCACTGCCAGCAACCCCCTCCACCAGGAGCACTCGGGGGCTAGAATGGAGCCTTCAGGCCCCTGGGGACACCTGCCCTCCTTCTCACTACAGATGCGGCAGCCAGGCTCTTCCCTCCCTTGACAGCAGAGTTGGATCTCCTTAGAATCCCCTTGGGTCCCCACACCTGTGGCCGTACCTCATTCTCTTCCTCCTGCGCCAGCCGCTCCTCGATAAGCGCCGTGGCCCTCTGTACCGCCTCGGAGCCCTCCATGGTGCCGTCTATAACCAGCCTCTGCACGCCCCAGGGCCTCGGGGGCTTTATAAGCCAGGGCACCCCCCACCCCCACCCCGCTGGGCGCCTTTGCCATGAGCTCACCGGCCCAATTCTCCACCTGCCTCCCCCACCTATCACCTTCACCTCGGGCAGCCCCGGGGAGCTGGGGGAAGCAGGGACAGTTTGCTCCCCCCGACCTGTTGGAGCTGAAAGGCCGAGCACCCCAAAAGCAAGGCTGCAGGAAGGAGCCTGCCTAGCCTCTGTCCTGAGAGCTTGGGTCTGGCTGGGCCTTAGCGGTGGCAGCTGGGCTGCACAAAGGACCTGCTGGCTGCCCCTAACCCTGATGACAGTGCCACCTGCTGGACGCCTGGAAACTGCCCACCAGTGTCAGCGAGGGGAACTGAAAGCCAACTGCGGGGACCCAATAGAGGCCTGTGTCCCCAGCTGTCCCGTGAACAGGCTCTGCTTGCTCTGCAGTGGGGCCGACTCTGCTTTGTGGGGGCTGGAGGGTTAAGGTGGTAAAAGCTAGAGCCTCCCTCTTTGTGCACAGCTCATGCAGGCCTTTGCCTCTGGGGTCCCACAGCGCCCCCTAGTGAGGCATCACTGTATGTGCCCATTAGCCTTGAACAAAACCTTGATCATCTGTCTCCTGAGGCCTCTGCAAAACTTAAAAGGTCAGGAAGCCACCTTATAAGGGCCAGAGTGCAGTGTAGAGCCCAGGTGACGACCAGCTCCTTCTGATCATCCTTCCTTGTAAGCCCACCCTGACCGGTGTCCGGCCATGCTCACTGGGAAGGAAAACTCTCTCAATGGAGAAAAAGCAGACCCGAGCTTGCTCACCTCCACACCTAGGACTGTGGGAGTGAGCCCTGGGCCGTTGTGCGCACACACACCACAGTTCAGCAGTTCTGTTCCGCTCATGTGACTTGCTCTTTAGCTAAAAAGAGGTCCCCCCTTGATCAGGAGGGAGACAAATCATAAGAGACTCTTAAACTCACGAAACAAACTGAGGGTTGCTGGGGGGTAGGGAGGTAGGGATAGGGTGGCTGGGTTATGGACATTGGGGAGGGTACGTGCTATGGTGAGTGCCGTGATTGTGTAAGCCTGACGATTCACAGATATGTACCCTGGGGCAAATAATACATCACATGTTAATTAAAAAAAAAAAGAGGTCTCCCTCAGATGATGTGCACACTTTCCCTGAAGAAAGGTCAGGCACTGGCTCCTTTTCCTCTCTGGTTCTCTTGCTGCTAAGCGGACACATGCTCGCAATATAAATCTATCCCAGATTTTGCTTTCACATCCCCGAGGGTGCAGGGCGGCATCTCCAGGATTGGGGCGCATGCCTCGGTCCCGAGGGCCCAGCTCAGGGGCTGGAGCGGGCGGCCAGCACCCTCCCGCTACGGGAGCAGACCTGGCAGATCACTAAAACCACCTTCCTGATGTGCTGCCTCTGCTTTCAAAGCGTGCTCACGTCTGTTACCCCATTTAATCCTCCCAGCAACTGAGGGAAGAGGCAGGGCAAGCGGCATTGTCCCCACATTAAGGATAAGCCAAGTGGGCTCACAGGTTAAGTGTTTTTCCTGAGGACCCATGAGAACACAGGGCCTGGAATACCAGGAATTTGAGGCTCTCTCCTCTCGGCTGCGACCCACCCCCACACCACAACTGGCTCTGGGGCTCCACGGAGCTGCCAGGGAGCCCAAAGTCAAAGCTAAGCAAGAGAGAAGGAAGGAGCAAAAGGCTTTATTGATAAATATGCAGATATGTCTTACACAGGGGCCTGTTGTGGGCCATGGCCAGGCTGCAGACCCCCCACTGCTTGGGTTACAGCCAGGAGATGGCCCCGTGCAGACCCCTGCCACAATAGCAAGGCCGTCAGTCCGGCCACTCGCCTGCCCCCTCCACCTCTGCCAATTGTGCTGGGGGGGCAGGGAGAGGCAGAGGCTGGCCTCAGGCTCCCTGCTCCCGGGGCTCACGAGCCATCCCCTCCCCTCCTGGGGACTGGCACTGGGCCCAGGGCAGAGTCAGGGAGTGGGGGCAGGGGAAGGGGACAGCAGCTGCTTCAGACCCTGAGCAGAAAACCGGAGTGAGCACAGCCGGCAGCACCAGATGACAGATCTGGGCTCCAGGGGCCTCCGGGCTGGCCCTCGTGGCTCGAACCTGCTGCGGGAGAGAGGCAGGGTGGAGTGCCCCGTCTGCCTTTTCTCCGACAAGGTTGGCAAAGCCTGTGTGTGGCAGCACTGCTTCCTGGGCGGGGGCCCCGGGGGGCAGGGTCCCCTCACGGCTCGCCCAGCAGCCACACGGCAGGCGGCGCCCCTGAAGAAAATGACAGCCCTCGGGTGCAACAGCAGGGTGGGGGGACCCAGTGCTCCCCCGGGAGGCCTCTTAGCCCCGCAGAGGCCTCCGTGGCCTCTCTTCCCAGGGGTCCGCAGGCTCCTCAGTCCTGGGGCGGAGGGGGCTGGTTGATGATGACCTGGATGACAAAATCTTTCTGGATCTTGGTTTCCTGGAGCCGCGTGCGGTCTGTGAGCAGCTTCCCGGAGAAGAACCACCGCTGCCAGGATGGCTCGATGCCCTCCTGGCTGTGCAGCTGCCTCTTCAGCTGCCCCACCGTGTCGGGCAGGCTAGCGCTGAGCCTCACGTCCTTGCCCGTGGACAGGCGCACCTTCAGCGGGAACTCGCGGCGCGCCCCGGGTGTGGGCTCGGGCGGCTCCAGGCTCTCCTCCTCAGTGTGCTCCAGCAGCAGGTTCACGGGCGGCGACAGGCAGTAGATGGGCAGCTGGTAGCGATTGCCCAGCTCGTCATAGCATTCACAGAGGGTGCCTGCGCGAGACGTGGGGTGGTCAGGGTCTGCTCAGGGAGCCCCACAGTTTCCATCACGGGAATGTGGAGAGAGGGGCCCAGACGGGAGTCAGTGGGGTTAAAGGAGGTCATCTGGGTGGAGCACCAATCCAACGATTAGTGTCTTTCTAAGAGACATGGGGGCACACTCTGCCAGTATGTACGGGAGGATATGGCAAGCAGGAGGCCATTGATAAGCCAACCAGAGAGCCCTCACCGAAAACCAAATCAGCTGGCACCTAGGTCTTGGGCTTCGGGCCCCCAGAACTATGAGAAAGAAATTTCTGTTGTGTAATAAGCTTCCCAATCTGTGGCATCTTGTCAGAGCAGCCCAAGCAAACCAATACACCTATTATGGTCACCCCACAGTCCCCGAACCCACCAACAGTCAGGTCTCTCTGGGACAGACAGCTGGCAGGAGTTCAAGGTAGAATCAGGACGGTGTGGGGCCAGCATCTTGGTTCTGCCAGGTACTGGCTTGTTCAGTGCTGGCGAACTATGTAACTTTCCGTTTGCTCATTCGACAATTCTTTCCTGAGCCTGCGCACTGGGAGCTGGGGCTCCCAGGGTGGGTGAGCAGGCACAGGCCCTACTCTCCGTGGCTTATGCCCTGTGGGCCCCAGTTGCCTTCCTGTACTATGTAGTGCACACAGGAATATATTTGCTGTGTCTCGAGCACCTACCAAGTTCCGGGACTGGACTAAAGGCTGTTCTGCACATCTTGCTGGGTCCTAACAACCATCCTATGAGGTGGGTATCCCCACTTTACAGCGGCAAGTTCCTGAAACTAAAATTGAGAAGCTCCCTGCTCAGGGGTCCACTACCCAAAGCAGAGACATTTGTTAAACCCAGGTCTGTGACTACACAGTTCCACCACAACCCTCTACATACTTTACCCCATAATGCTGTTTCGAACATAAATGAGATACTACAGCAGAAACTTCTGGCTCAGTGCCCAGCCCATAATAACCCTCAACAGAAGGTTAGTGCTCAGATGTCCCGTGATCCCAGAGCATCCTGAGCGGCTCGAGCTTGCTGTCCTCACACTGCTTTGTGGTCGGCGGGTGCCGTCTATCCCTTCAGTAGACAAGCGGGGACTGTGTCTCCCGTTGGTTTGCGTCCCTGCTCCTGGTGCACGCTCAGCAAAGGTTGTGTGAATCGGCAAGCAAAGGGCCGCCCCAGCCACCTAGCAGCTTGGATTGAAAACTCCCAGTGTGGGGCCGGCTGCCGGCTCTCTTCCCCCAAAAGCAGCCTGGTGGCCCCGCACCCCAACAGGGACAAAGCCCAGGCCCCCTGCTCACCGTGAGGCAGGGTGATGCTGGCTCCATCCAGGATGGCCTGAGCCAGCTCATGGTCGTTGGCCTCGGCTGCATAGGCGGCGGCCTTGAGGGCGTCCCAGATCTCCTTGCGGCCCTCGAACGCGGGGGCTGTGTCCCAGAACTCATCCCGTTTGCTCCGCAGCTGCCCGTCAGTCATGGGGTAGTCGCTCTTCCACTTCAGCCGCTCCTTCTTCAGGGGCTCATTGCGCCCTGGGCAGGACGGAAGGGACAGGCTGAGCGCCTCTGGGGCCAGGCTGCGCCCACTCTCTCTCACCCTGCTCTGCCAGTACCCTCCCACCCCACCCCCTCCCCAGCAGGGGCTCCGAAGTATTCTCGGGCCTCAGGGCCCTTTCCTGGCAGCCTCAGGGAAGAGCCTGGAAACTCCATACACCCAACCTGGGGATGTAAACAACTTCTGTCAGGAGAGCACATATCGCCTCTTTCTTTGATTATTAAGGCGTACACTTTCTGAATTCTTTTTTTTTTTTTAAAGACTTTATTTATTTGATAGAATGGAGAGAGATCACAAGTAGGCAGAGAGGCAGGCAGAGAGAGAGGGGGAAGCAGGCTCCCCGCTGAGCAGAAAGCCCAATGTGGGGCTCGATCCCAGGACCCCGAGATCATGACCTGAGCTGAAGGCAGAGGCTTTAACCCACTGAGCCACCCAGGTGCCCCCACTTTCTGAATTCTTAAAAACCCGGCAAAAATGTCAATGTGGGAGAATAAGGGCGGCTGTTTAAGGGGCAGGCTGGGCACTTTAAACCCACTGCTTGTCTGGTCCACAAAGCCCAGCAGACGGGCCACTTGTGACCAGGCAAGGCTGTCATCTGCCTAAAGCCACATGAGACTCTGAGTGCTGAGGCCACCCTCTCACCGCTGGCTGCACCGAGCTGCCACTGGGTAACAAAAGACTCCAGAATCCCACTATTCACAAAGAACCACCGTTGACGCCTGAACATATTTCCTTTCCCCCATTTTTCTCAATATAGTTAAGTTCATATTTTTTTTTTTAAAGACTTACTTATGTGAGAGAGAGAGGTCAGAGAGTGAGTGCGCATGTGCCTGAGCAGGGGTGGGGGCTTGGGGGGAGAGGGAGAGAGAGTCCTGGGCAGACTCCCTGCTGAGCGCGAAGCCCAAAGCAGGGCTCCATCTCAGGACCCTGAGATCAGGACCTGAGCCAGAATCACAGTTGGTCGCGTCACTGACTGAACCACCCAGGTGCCCCAGTGGAGTTGATACTGTTACATTTATTTATTTTATTTTTAGTCCTTGTTACAGAAAGGACTTCACATTTTTTCATGCCAATATACAACTTTATTTTACACTTATATTACTGTCAATGTATATTCCCATGATAAAAAATTATTTTTTTTGGTACGTACCATGTAGTTACAGAATACATTTTTTGGAAAAAACCTAACCAACTGACCAAAACACCCCTGCGGCATCTGAAGCAGAAAACAATTCTGTTAAATGTCGTTTTTCTTGTTACCTGGCCCCAAGTGACTTCCAAGATGAGACTGAGGACAGAATCATCTCTAGGAGGCTCAGACCTCTCAGAGCTGAAGGCAGAATAATCCACAGGAGGAAGGTCTAAAGCCTGCAGCTCCCGCTCTAACTCTGATCCTCCAGTCGAGGCACCAGAGCCAAGCTGGGGTCTGCAAGGTCTGGCCGGGGCAGGGGAGGAGGCTCCTCAGGGGAACACAGGGACATCCACTACCTACTCGCTGTGTGGAAGACCCCCCTGCAAGCACTGTATTTATATACAGTACCCCCCCTTCAGCTTCGAGCGTTAGGCACCAGGTGTTTATAGCTTTTTCACAGAGGATGGGACAGGCAGAGAGATCAAATGACTTGCCCGAGGTCACACGGTAAGTGACAGCATGAGGATTCCACCTCAGCTCTGACTGAATCCACAAATGGCCCTCCTGCGGGTCTGCCAGAAAACTCTCAAAGCCAGACATCTAATTGAAAGAGCTCCTGGGTTAGCAGAAAGAAATGCAAATCCTCTTTGTGGGAAAACAACTTTAAACCAGGCCTCAAAGAATTCCCAGGATAAAGTTCCAAGGAAAATAAATGATAAGGTCATAGTTTTTGGTTTTTCTTTTCTTTTTTTTTTAATCGCAACATACAAGGAAACAAGGCAATAGGAGCCAGAGCCAGCAAAAACAGCAGAAGGAAGGATTAGACTGACAAAAATTTCAGATAGGGGATTTATCAGACACAGATTATGAAATACCAAGTTTAAGAAATAAGTAAGTCTTAACGATATGAACAGGGAAAAAGAGATTATAGAGAACGACCAAGCAGAAGTTAAAAGAACCATATGGGACTTCTAGAAAGGAAAAACATAATAATTGAAATTTAAAGGGTCTGACGTTTTAAGTCAGAATTTCCAGAAGGATACAACAGGAAGAATGGGGATGAAACAATATTCAAAGAGATCACAGAAATGTCCATTTTCTAAGCTATCCTATAAATTTAATGCAATTCCACTAAGATTCCTAACTGGGAAGCTTCCCCCCACCCTCTGAGAAGGAACTTGAGAAGCTGGTTCTAAAGTTTATATGAAGAACAAAGCCACCCCTAGAGTAGAATGAGGTGGGAGAAACTGCACTGCCATCACCCACACAAATGATAAAGCTATCGTGAGCTCAGTACTGGAACAGGGACAGACAAATGGGCCAATGGGACCGAACAGAGAGCCCAGAAATAAACCAAGCATATGCAGAAATGTGATTAAAATGAGAAGGAACATTGTAGTGGTGTGTATGGAAGGTGGGTGTGAAATAAATAAATTTTATATATATTTATATATATAAACAAATATATGTGTGTGTACACACACAAACACACACACACACACACACACACACACACACACACACACACATTTCTGCCCCTGGTTTCTGGTAATATTTGGTCTTTGACCTGATTCCTGATATGCAGCTCCTAAAACCCTTATAATTTCCTGAGTGATAGGAATGTCCGATACAGAGCTCCTAAATCCCTTGGAATTTCCCGGGTGATACAAGTGTCTTTTGTTCTAATCAAATGGCTCTTGGTGGGCTCTGTTCTAAGCCTGGAATTTTCAGCCCTGTCCCCTATTCTCTGTTGGGGGGGGGGAGCTGTAAATTGAGTTAATAGCTGGTCACACCTGTGTGATGAAGCCTCTGCAACAATCCCTGAAGGATGGGTTTGGAGAGTTTCCAGGTTGGTAAACATATCCATGTGTTGGAAGGGTGGTGCACCCCAAGTCCAGGACAAAAGCTCCTGTGCTCAGGACACTTCCAGGCCTCCCCTCATGTATCTCTTCATCCGGCTATTCATTTGTATCCTTTAAAATATCCTTTGTAATAAATCAGCAGTAGTAAGAAACCGCTTTCCTGGGCTCTACTGAGCTGCTCTACCAAATTATTGAACCCAAGGAGAGGGTCATGGGAACCTCTGATTTGAAGCCAGCTTGGACAGAAGTTATGGGTAACCTGGGGACCCACTACTTGAAACTGGAAGCTGGGAGCAGTCTTGGTGGGTGAACCCTCAACATGCAGGGGTCTGCACTCACTCCAGGTAGTGTCAGAACTGGACAGAACTGTAGGGCACCAGTTGGTGTCCAGAGAAAATTGGAGAATAGCTTGGTGTGGGAAAAACACCCATCCAACTGGCACCAGAAGTATTCTGCGTGATCAGTAGAGGAGACACACGGGAGATTTTATTTTACAATGGACTACTGATACATGGTGTTAGGGCTATGGGTTCTCCTATATAGGAAAACATGAAACAGAATCCCTACCTCACACCAGCCACAAACATCAAAACCAGATCGACTGATCAATCGGGGGTTAAAAGTGTGGAAGAGAAAGGATATGCTGGAGAGACAGAAGATTATAGTTTTGTCTGAATGTTCTCTGTGAAAGTTTGGCTTGGAGGTGTTTTTGCTTGATCAAAGAAACAGCTCTGCTTCATGATTTCTCTGGTCCTTTAGCAAGAACTCTGATCAACTGGGGTTCACAGTCACATAGAGACACCCTCAAGGACCTCTGGGTTGGTGTGGGGCTCCTGCCCCTCTACTCGGTGACCTGATCATCTTTTTAACTTCTTGAGCTGATGTCTATAGTGTTCTTGTCTCTTTCCTCTTGGCCAGATGTCACTTCTTACTGGTCCCCGTCTACCTGTGGCTCCTACAGAGGTCAGGCCCAGCTAACAGGCTCCTAATCCGGGGAGGGTTGAGAAAGCCTGTCAGAACTTTCGAACCGAGAGCATCCGGTTTTAAGAAAGAAGCTTCCTAAAGAAGAAAGAGACTAGGCTTCGGGACATCTGTTGTTCCTGCTCAGATCCCCCAACCCCCACCCCATCAGATGGGGTGTGGCTCTGTTCCTGACCATTGAGGATATCTGACGTATAACCAGGTACACCTGCCTCTCACTGTCTCCGTCAGATAAAAATAGACTTATGGCGTCCCCTTTCAAAGTCATCGCCTAAAGGATGCTTAGCTCACATACTTGGTTTTTGGAGTCTCCTCCCCTGCACGTGGACCGCAGAATGCTTTCCAATTATCAGAGATCCACCCACAGACGGGACACAATGCAAGTGTGCATCTGTAAGTATTAACAGGATCTGCAGTCACCCAGGATACAATGGTGTAAAAATGCCTTATCCTGTATGTTGGTCCTTTCGGACGGAAAACACTAGAAAATACCTTAGAACGGAGTTGGGGGAACAGGGAGGGCTGAAGTAAGCAAAAGGCAGCAGGAGCCAAGTTGCCTTTGCAGCCGTCATGGCACTTCAGAGCCAGCAGGGGGCAGCTGAGCACCTCTGGGCCGGGCAACGGCTCCCTCCAGCAGTGAGTCAAATACGGCGGAAAGACACCCAGCAAAATTCTCCCGGCCCAAGGCAAGCCTGTGTAAAAGACATGCCAAAATGTCTGGATCCCTATAGTCTGATGCTTATAATTTAGGCAAAGATACAGACGAAACCCGAAAAGGAAGGTTTTAATCCAAACATAAAAGGAAATTGATGAATATTTTAAATTTCAGTTACTTAAAAAAAAAACCAGGATGTTTTATAGTTCGTTGAGTCAAAAACACTGGGCAGTGGAAAGGGTGTGAACACTCTCACATGCTATACAAATTGGTACAAACTTCTGGGAGGGCATTCGGTATGGTACCAAAAAAACTCAAAAATGCGCATCCTTTTGGCTCAGACATTTGGTTTCCAAGAATGTATGGGAAGAAAATAATTGCAAGTATGTGGCGAGGGTTTATCTATGAAGCTGTTTAACTCGACACAGTTTTAAAGTGAAAGCTAGAAACAAACTAAATGTATGCCAGCAGGAGAAAGGCTAAATAAAATCTGTGCATCCGTGGCAGGCACTGTAAGCTGACTAATATGGAGAAACGGCCCCAAAACAGTGAAGAAAGGTTACAGAACAGCAAGTGCTCTGTGCTCCAGCTTCTGTTTCTAAAAAAGTATATGAAATTACATATATTAAAAAGAATGGAAGGATTTACACCAAAATGGTAACAGCGGTTATAGCCGATTGGCAGTTACTAGCGAAAAAAAAAATTTTTTTTGGCTTATATTCTCCAAGTTTTCTATAACAGGCATTTATGACTTTAGCGATAATAATAATACAACGGAAGTTGTTAACAAAGAAAAAGGGTACATAAGTTCGTTTCAGAGAATGGCCACAGAAAAGTAGGGAAGTGTTTGGGGAGCTGAGTGATGGGCTTCGTGGGGGCTGGTGAGCCGCAAAGCCCAAGGGCCACGGCCTCTGGGATTTCAGTTGCTGGAGGCTCTGGGCAACTCTGTCCAAGGGCAGAGTAGATGCTGCTGGTTTCTGCAGCAGGAGCATCTAGTAGCTTCTACTGATATCTCTACCAGTCCTAAATATGCTCCAGGTCAAAGACAGAATAAAACAAATGGTCCTTATCCTTAAGGAAGTTGACAGAAGAGAGATTTAAAACACAACGAGAGGGGCGCCTGTGGCTCAGTTGTTAAACGTCTGCCTTCAGTTCAGGTCATGATCCCAGGGTCCTGGGATCGAGCCCCACATCGGGCTCCCTGCTCAGCGGGGAGCCTGCTTCTCCCTCTCCCACTCCCCCTGCTTGTGTTCCCTCTCTCGCTGTGTCTCTATTAAATAAATAAATAAATAATCTTAAAAACAAAACAACACATGAAGAGCTCATTCTGTAGTCAAGGTCCACACTGGCTTGGGGAAGTACAAAAGGCCCATGAAAACAGCGGGTTCCTGTGTTTACGGTGGACGGGCAACAGCAAGGGAGATATGTGACTGAGCAGAGAATGTAGGTTTCCGAGTGCAACGGCAAAGCTAGAGTCTCAGGGTTGTCCAGCATACCGCCTGTGTTAGGATCCACGGAGCTGCTGGCTAGAAAGTTAGACTCCAGCACCCACCTCGGACCTGCTGAATCAGAATCACAGGGGCCGGGCCGGGGACTTGATTCCAACAGAAGAACTCCGCTTGTACACACAGCCAACAGACGTGGAAACGGCTTGTCCACACCTTAACATAAGTGAGCTCAACGGCTCCCCTCTGAAGCTGTTGCTGAGAGGGGATTTGGAGAGGAAAAGAGGGAGGAGAGCAGGAGGGCACAGAGTCTGGGTTGAAGGAGGATAATGATGGTGGATGCTGTGTTTGGTCTCCATAATGAATGGTGTCTGGTGATCCCACCGCAAGGAAGGGCCCTGTAAAGAGCAGGAGAGAACACCAGAGGTCCTTTCCAGGTTACCTGGAGCTGGCTCGAGTCTCTGAGCCTCTGTGTTTGTGTGTGTGTGTGTGTGTGTGTGTGTGTGTGTGTGTGTGTGTGTGTGTGTGTTCATGCACACGCGCACTACTACCACCTGCTTCCCCCTGCTTAATTCAGAATGACGACGCCCGGGAGGGGATTCTTAAGAACCTATGGAAGGACAATCGGCACTGGCTGTGTCCCCCTGAACGCCCCATGGCCTCAGAGCACGCTGGCCTGGTGCAGGCTCTCAGCACGTGTCCGCTGAGTTGAAAATGGAGCTGATGAACGCCCAGTGAATGGGGTGGGGGCCCGCTGGAGGAGTCCTGGCCGAGAGCAGCTGGGGGCAGGCGGGGGACGCAGGGGAAAGGTCTGCAGAAGAGAGAAGCTGGGCAGCCCCTTTGCCTCTTGATATCATACCTCAAGAGGTCCTTAATGTGGCTTTGGGGACTGGTACCACCGAGCCACTGGGAAGTGACACCAAGTCTGAGGCCAGCCAAGGGAACCAGAGATTTCCCCGGACAATCGGTCCACCCAAGCCAGGAGACAGCCCTATTTATACCTGCAGCAGTCCCCAAGCTCTATTTCCACGCTGGGTTACCAAGCTGCATCCCCAGGCCCCTCCCCCAGGGATGGAGCTGACAGCGTCCTCCTCAGGAGTACCGATTACGCGACAAGTCTGGGCTTGCTCCGATGCTGTGAGAGGTGGAGCTCTGGGCAGAAGAAGGCAGGGACAAGGGCCTCCCTGTCCCAACGTCTCGGGACAGATGCAGACTTGACTACCTCCTTTTCCTCTCCCAGCCTGACAGTCACAGCTGGGACGAAGGGAGCCGGTGAGATAGGGCTCCAAGGATGGCACCTGGTGGAGGGGATAACAGGTCAGAAAGAACCTCGGGCCCCAGAAGAAGGATCAGCCCAGGTGGGGAAGGGTGCAGGCAGGGGAAGTGGAGCCCAGGGAATCTCTTCAGGAAGCGTGGTATTTATAGTTAGACTTAGCCCAGGATGACCCTCTGAGCCGGTAACCTTCCAAGGGAAAATGCTGGCCCAGCTCTGCTAGCTCGGGCCTCCCCAGCACGGGCCCTTCTTCTCCATTCATTCCCTCAGGCCCTGCTCCAGGGTTCAGGGAGGGAAGGGGGTGGAGCCAGTTGCTAAGTGACAAGCCAGGCTTCCTAAACTGTATCACCACCTGGGTCATGCCGGTCCCAGGTGGTCCTGGGCAAGGCCGAAGGAATCAAGGCTCCTCTGGGAGCCCTGTACCAGGTTCTGTGGCGACGCCCAGCCCTGCAGTTCTCTGTGATGATCCTGTCCGTCCCCGCCGCCCCCGGAGGCTGGGGCCACCTCCAGTTCATCTCTGAAGTCCTGGGGCAGGCCCGGTGTCTGGCATGCAGCCGGTCTCAATAACTGTTTGCCCAGTGAGTGAGCGAATGAGGCGAACAGGCAGTTTAGGAAAAGCTGGGAGTGGGGGGAGCTGGGGAGGGGAGAGGCAAGGTCTGAGTTAGGGGAGCAGATGGAGCCGTCTGGAAGAAATTCCCATGAGCAAGAGAGTTAGGAAGAAAGGGGGTGGCCAACGGGGGAGTCCCGGAGGGAACAAACTAGTTCCTAAGGTGCACAGGGAGGAAACCCGTTGGAGGAAGAGGGGCTGGATGTCAGAGACCATGCCCAGTGAGGGCCTGGAACCTTCTTGGTGACTGGAGAGATGAAAGCTTGGCCAAGAAAAATAAACTGCCTGGAGGCCCCCTGCTTGGGCAGTGGGTGTGGACAAGGGGGCACACATAACCGCGGAGACAGTATGTGCTTGCACTGTGCTTGCACACAACAGACACACTTACTGGGGTGAGCTTAGGGAGAGCAAGGCCCTGATCCACGCTGCCTTGTGCCTCCAGCCAGGGCCCCCCATCGTATGTGGCCAGGCAGGGTGAAAGGTGCCCTCCCAGGGCCAGGCACTGGCCAACTCTTCCCCTGGCCCTCACTGACTTCCCCCAGCCATCCCCCTGTCCTGTTCCCTGCTGGAAAACTCCTGGGCTGTCTGATCTCAACTACAAACAGAACTCCCAAACCCTCAGGCTCTACCCTGGGATCTAACCTGCCATCCAACCAAGAGCTCCTTTTCTGAGGCTGGCTGGAATTCACAAGTAGAGGCAAACATTGAGTATTTGGGAGACCACTGCACCTCTCCTTGTTTTAGGTCACATGAATTTAAAACAACCACCACCATTCCTCCCCCCACCCCCCAGCCAATTCCTTTCCTGTAGTGAATAGATTCCTATCTTCATCACGTACTGGTGTTTGTTTCAGGTGCACCAGAGTCCTGGCTTGAACATGAATGGTCCCATTGCTACCAGCTCTAGAAGGAACCCTTATTGCATGTGTTTTCTGGAAACCAAGGTCATAGAGAATTAAGAGGTAAGAGACACATTCACAAACCTTCTCTCTCCAATGTGGCTACTCAACTTACATATGGGCTTCAGATATGGGGCAGGGGTGCTGCTTCAGCGACTGGCCACCTGTGTGAGCACGGAAGGACAACCTCACCATTCTTTTTTTTTTTTTTTTTTTAAGATTTTATTTATTTATTTGACAGAGAGAGAGATCACAAGTAGGCTGAGAGGCAGGCATAGGGAGAGGGGGAAGCAGGCTCCCTGCTGAGCAGAGAGCCCCATGTGGGGTTCGATCCCAGGACCCTGAGATCATGACCTGAGCTGAAGGCAGAGGCTTTAACCCACTGAGCCACCCAGGAGCCCCCAACCTCACCATTCTAACCTTGGCGTTTCCATCTGGAAAGAGGACATAACCCCCATCTCCCGGGATTGCTGTAAGGATCACAGACACCACTCTGCCCGATGTTTAAAAGGCAGGACTATTGTAATTAGCAATCATGCCAAGTCAATAATGCTTATTACCACTATGCAATTAAGAGAATGAAAGGTTACTATCCTTTTTTTCCCCATCAAGTTGCTGTGATTTTGAAAAGTTGGAAAACTCTTGCTCACCTTCGTGGACTCCTCGTCTCTCCCCCATGGTGCAGGAAGACGATGGCGGGGAGCGGGGGTGGGGAGGCGGTGGTGGATACGTCTGACAAGGACAAAGAGCGGGCTTGATGTATACCTATTTCCCTGGGCGGCTGCAGAGCTGAGGGTCAGCACTTTCCCTGGGGCAGCAGAGGGAGGATGGTGGCTAATAAATAAAACACAAACTGTCCAGAGGCTGCCAGAAAGGTCTCTGGTATCTGGCCAGCTCCTCCGGCTACCTTGGGACTCCGGGAAAGAGACACAGGTCAACTCTGCCGCTGGGCTCTCCACAGCCCTGCTGGCAAGGACGGACCCCACGGGCTTGGCAGCCAGGTGCCTGGAGGCCGAATGGCACAACCTGACTTCTGACACCGGAAACCCCCTCTGACTGGGTGTGAGGTGCCACAGGCCCTTTACTCGGACAATGCCCTGGAGCGCAGCAGAATCCTGAAGCCAGCAGTGACCTGAAAGTCAGTCGGCCTGGCCCCTTCATTTTATAGACCAAGAGACAGGCTCTGAGAGGTAAGGTGAACAGTCCCACACCGCACAGCTCTTGCCCCTGTGTGTGTGTGTGTGTGTGTGTGTGTGCACGCGTGTGCGCAGTGGGAATGGGAAGCGAATTCTTCCTCTCAAACTACTCCACTGCCAGTGGAAGCAGAATTATAACTAGACAATTAAAATGCCAGGAGTCTAAGAGATGACCAATATGCCAACGGGAAAAAAGCAAGCAGAACACACATCAGAGCAAGTGTGGAGGAGTCAGGAGTCTGCCCGGCCCTCTAGTTCCCACTGGAGACGAATGGAACCTCAGGGCCAGGCCCTCCCGGGACACGGTGGCCTAACTGTGCACCCAGGTCTCTAGCAACACAGAGAATTCTGCACGGCTGGCGGGGGCTCAGTGATGGAGACCAAGCTCCTATCCCACATACCACTCCTACCGGGGGCGAGTCAGCCTCTGTGTGCGCTTCTCGTGACGAGGCGCCCAAGGTATCAAGAGGAAGCCTGTCGCACTGTGAGAAGGGCCAAATGGTGAGAAAGTTAATGATCTTACAGTCACCCTTCACTGAGTGCTAGCTAGGGAGCAGGTGGAACAGAGAAACACAGGGGCTGAAGGGCCAGAGTTTGGAGTCAGACAGACGCGGGTTTGAACATCGGCCCCTTCACAAATGAGCACAGTGACTCTGGGTAAGTGACTTCAGCTTTCTAGTCTCCTCTCCTGGGAAGTAGGGAGTGGAGACATCCTACTTCTTAAGGAGGTCGGGAGGATTAAATATATATATGTACCTAATAAATTAACTAATAGGGTCAGGAAGATTATGTAATAAATCCACTACAGGAAACTTCCAGTGTGGTCGTCCTAGCCCCCCGGCCCCACCGGGCCCTTGTCTCCTCACCGGAAGACACACACACACCCCCCAGCACCATCCCTGCCACAGAGCAGACACTTATTATGGTCACAAAATTGTTTTTGCCATTCTTGTTATTAACATTATTCTTTGGACCCCAAACCCATTGGCTATGTGCCCTGGACCACACAGAATAAATCACAACCTCCTTCACAGGGCTGGTAGTTTGCTCCTCCCCGGACTGAAGATCCCAATTTCGTCCTCTGTGGTTCCTCTCCCCGTGGGTTCTCTGCCATCCTGTTCACCCTCCCCTCAGCCAACCTAACCTACTGGCCCGAGCGACGTCTGCCCAGTGCCAAGGCCCTCTGGGCTCCTGCTTTCCTCGATCTGCGCAGCGACCCCTCTGCCTCCACAGCAAACATGGTAACAAGTTCGCCCACGACTGTCGAAGCTGGAGCTGGAAAAGAGCCCCCATCCTCCTCCCCCTGGTTGTGGCTCTACATTCTCTCAATCCCAGTGTTCACTCACAGTCCAGCTTACCTCGGGGAGCTGGGCCTAGGGGACTGTCTTTAGGTCTGTGTCTTAAGTGGGGTAAACCTGGAGTCAGAAGACCTGGGTCCTTTTCTATCATGATCCATGCTGTGTGACCCAGGGCACGGCACTTAACCTCTCTGAGCACCCCTGCCAAATGCGAATGCCTCTCTTCTTTGGGCATTACAGAGCCACTGAAACGCTCCAGTGAGTTTCTGTGCAAAGTGCTGTGGTCAGGTGCCACACACACACAGACGCCTGCCATCCCTGAGATCTGGTACCCCATCTTTTCAAGGCTCACTCACTTCTTCCTATGGCACACACAGCTCAAGACCCACAACCCCACAGCGCTCTGTTTGTGGATCAACAGAGGACTCGTCTGAGCACGTTCACTCTCCCAAGCTGGGCTCAGGCTTTGCATGCAGCTGTGCCTGACTCACTCTTCCCCCTTCCTCCCCTACAGCCCGTGAATCACCAGCCGGGTCAGGCCAGTGTCCTCCCTGGTTTCCTTCCCGAGCACTGCCTGGTCGCGACCTCCATCCCTCAGGATGCAGGAGGCCAGCCCTCTTCCCACCAGGCCCCATGGGCTCCTGTCTCCTGACCCCGCGGCACGGGAGCATCCCACAGCAGCTCTGAGTCACACGCCGCCTCCCGTGCACGCTCCCCGCGCACAGCACTGCCCCTGCGACTCGACTGTCCATTGCCGGAGGGCAGGCTCTCGAGGGGCAATGCAGCGTGGTATGTGAAAAACACGGGTGCCTGGGGCTCACCCCCAGGGACTCTGACTGAGCTAGAGTATGGCTTGAGCATCAGAGAGGTTTTAGAGCTCTCCCAGTGATTCTGATATATGGTTGGGGCTGAAAAGCACTGATCTGGAACCAGGCTGCCTGGCCTGGCTGGCTGCTCCGATTGTTTAATTAGGCCTCTGAGAGGGCCTGGCAGGGGGCTGCTCAGGGAGAACCCCAGGCCTGCCTGAGGCTGACCATCTGGACGGTTCTTTCAAGGCTTGGAGCCAGACTGGTCATAGGCAAAAAGTGGATAGCTCGGGGGACCCTGTGCCTGGGGAAACCCGGCTGCACTGTCCAGAGTACACGGCCTGAGCCCTTGCACGCAGAAGGGACAGGGAAAGCCAAAACCAGAGGCTTTGGAGCCAGACAGCCTGGACTAAGCTAGCTCACTCCACTTCTGAACAAGGAGGCCCCTCCCCTCCTGACTCTACTCAGCCCAGAGCCTGGCCTCTGGTGGCTGCATGGCCAGCACCCAGACACCCTCTTCTGTAGACATAGGACTCTTCCTCCGGGGCTGAGCCGCAGACTGCTGGATAGAAAATGTGCAGCTCCAAAGCAAGGGGGACAGTGGGAGAGCAGAGGGAGGGAGGTCCTATTTCCTAAGAAAATCTCCCACCCCTTCCCCAGCTGCTCTGGGCAAGAAGAAAGGAAAAATCTGACTCATCGGTGCTGTGTGACTCACAGGCCGACAAAACTTACTTGCCAGACTGGCAGGGAGGAGAGCCTACTGCTCCACCACAACCCGGGCCACGGGCAGGTAAAGCCCTTCCCTCCATCCCTGCTCACCCCAGCTCCGGGCCCGGGTGGCCGGCCTGGCAGGAGTCCCTTGCTCAGCTTGGTGCCCCAACAGCCACACCCTCTGTGACTGGTTTAGTCACTTACTACCCCAAGGGGCAGGGCTGGCAAGGGCAAAGAACTCAGGTTTGGAACACAGAGAAGTGACTTCATTTGTGTTTGTTTTTGTTTTTTAAGATTTTATTTATTTGACGAGAGAGAGAGAGAGAGCGAGCGAGCACGTGCACACAAGTAGGGGGAGCAGCAGGCAGAGGGAGAGGGAGCCCGATGCAGGGCTCGATCCCAGGACTTTGGGATCATGACCTGAGCTGAAGGCAGATGCTTAATGACTGAGCCACCCAGGCACCCTGAGAGGTGACTTTGGAATAAGAGAAGACTTATGTCTGACTCTTAACTCTATGCCCTCATAGGTGGGAGCCTCTTGACCTCAGTTTCCACATCCAGAGAATGGGAGCAATAAGTCTTGAAGGACTATGGAAGATTAAACAAGACATTATCTGTAACCTATAGTGTAACCTCCTAGTACTGTGTGAGGCCAAAGTAGGAGCTCAAAAGTGGTACTATTACGAGGTGTATAAGTACCAGATTTAGGATTATAAAAAGATTTTTTTTTACTTCATTTCACTTAATCTTTACAACAACTTTGTAAGGCAAATATTACTACTCTCATATCCAGATGAGACACTGAGGTTCAGGAACCCTGGGACCATGGCAAGAATCCAGGGAGTGGTTTCTGACCCTAGTTCCTGACCCAGTGTTTGTCTCAGACCCCGTCCTACGTGCCACCTCCTATGGGCACGGAGGACCCCGTGGCTATGTGGGCACACACGCAGTTAGGCACAGAGGCAGCTCTGCCGCCAGCCCCGGTGGGATGGCCTGCCTGGCGACACTACTGGCCAGTTCTGCATCCAGAATGGCACCGCCACCAGTCCTGCTGTGCCTCCCACCCAGCCTGGCTTGACTCGAGCCCACATAGTGCGTCCGGAAATTCACTCGCTCCTGCCCGTGTGTGTGTCAGCCTCCACCCCAGGCTGTGAGCTCCTCGAGGCAGCACCTGGTCTCGTCAGCGTTGGCATCCGGATGCCCGGCCCCTCGCCTAGAGCCGGATAAGCAGTACGGTCAGGCTGCCAAAAGCCTCAGATTCCAGACCTGAGATGCGAGGCCACTTCCTTGCAGGAGGACTTGGGCATGTTATTTACCTCTGAGAACCTCAGTTTCCTCCTCTGGAAAATGGGGATAATAACAGTCACTGCCTTACAGTTACGATGAGAACTATGGTAATAACTGTGGTAATAAGCAGTTACAACTATGGTAATAACAATCATGGCTAATATTTATTAAGTTCTTATGCCAGACACTGTTTCCAAGCTCCTCCAAGAATCAAATCGCCTAGCCCAAACGTCACACAGCTAGATGGCAGGCTGGCTCTGAAGCCCCCACAAGATACCACCTCTGCTGAATGTCAAGTGCCTGGTATGTTCTAAGTGCTCAGAACTTAGAAGCTAGCCTAGCGGATGCTTAGGAAGCATTTCTAAGATGAATCAATGAATGAACCGCTTTTGGTCTAATTTCATTTCCATGAGCCCTAATCTGTATACAGACTGAGTTATTTGAAGTTCTGTAAAATATAAAGAACAAATTTAAAAAGAAAAACAACAACAACAAAGCAGCAAGGCTTCCTCACCCCTCTACAGGAGGGTAACAGGATCCAGACTGCTGGAGCAAGAGCCAGCAATCCCAACCCTGGAAGTTCCATGCCCCTCCCCCTTCCTCAGAGAAGGTTCCAGATGGGAGGCACCAGTCTCCTCAGGAGAAGAGGGGGAGGAAATGGCCAACGGTGCTGGCTGTGCCCAGCCTTCTGGGGGTGCCGCTGGGGGTGGCTGCGTGGGAGGGCCTCGGGGCCGTCCAGGCACCTCACCTACAGCTGTCGCTGTTGGCAACGCCTGGGAGGTGCTGGCTCAGGGGGCAGGGGGCTCACAGTGGCTGAGAAGCCTCTAGGAGCTGGCCCTGGCGTCCGTACGGGGAGCAGGGAGAGGCAGGGCCCCCACGTCCTCCCACACAGCACCACCCTCCATCCAGGCCTCAAGGACAGGCCCCCAAACTAGACGAGGGTCTCCTCAGCCAGCTGCAGGGGAGCTCTTTTCTAGGCAGCAAAACCCGTTTCAAAGAAAATAGTGAATGGCTTTCAGAGAAGCCCACTTACCGCATGAGGCTGATAAAGGGACAGGGGTTGTGAGGGACAGGGGTAACCCCCACACGCCCTCCCCTCCCGGCACCTCCCTGACAGCTCCACCACACCTCAGGCTCCCAGCTGCACTGCCCCCCCCCGGCCCCTCAGGGACCAGTGCCCTTCACCCAGGGCAGCTCTCTCCATGCGGCTAGGACGGTTGCATAGCTCAGCCCCTTGACCTGGGACAGCCCCTCACCTGCGCCCGGATCTATAAAACGAGCCAGCTCGACTAAGGGATTCAGGATGCCCTTGAGCTCTCAGATTCCATTCAAATCTGCCCTGTGGAAAGGTCAGTGTGGGGCTCCTGAGGGGCACAAAGACAGCTAAGGCAAGACTCTTGCCCTCCAAAAACTCACAGCCCCTGCAGAAGACTGCAAAGCAAACCACACATGCGATAACGTAAGCACACAAGCACACAAATACACGTGCAAGCACACGCACACACGGAAGACCTACAGGATTCTTTGTACAAAATGCTGCAAGATTCGGAGGGGAGACTCTTACAAAC
>CM053617.1:44785573-44809186 GCA_028646535.1 Procyon lotor | reverse complement strand
CCCAGAAGTCTGTGGGGAGGCAGAGAAGGGGACGGGTGCATCTCTAAGGTGGAGGGGATCTAACAAACACTGTGAGCGTGGCCTGCAACAACCATGAGGAAGGAGTCGTCCCGGGTGGAAGGCAGAGAAGCTGCGCAGACCTGGAGCCACAGGGCAGCAAGACGGACTGAGGCCCTGGGAGTCCACCTGGACCCCGAGGGGAGCCCTGCTCCCCACCCCGCCAGCCTCTGAGGAATCGCTCGTGTCCACTCTTCACTGACAAAGCCAGGACTCCACAAATATCTGAGCACAGCTGAGCACAGCGCGGTGGGCACGGGTCACTTCTAAACCAAACACGATCTGTGGCACCCGTCGAACTACCTGCTTTCTTCTTCTTCTTCTTCTTTTTTTTTTTTTAAGATTTTATTTATTTGACAGAGAGAGAGAGAGAGATCACAATTAGGCAGAGAGGCAGGCAGAGAGAGAGGGGGAAGCAGGCTCCCCACTGAGCAGAGAGCCCTATGTGAGGCTCGATCCCAGGACCCTGAGATCGTGACCTGAGCTGAAGGCAGAGACTTAACCCACTGAGCCACCCAGGCGCCCTTCCATACAGTGTTTTAAATGCTGACTTGGTCGGAGTGCAGGGGGGTTGGCTGTCAAGGAGGACCTAGAGCTTAACACACTTCTATTCTGGGCAGAAGTCTAGGTCTAGAAAAACTGCCAGGGTGCTTCCCAGGAAAACCTGCAGCTGGAAATGAGCCCAAATTTATAGACAGGATTAGCATCTGCAAAAGAAAAAGCTAGGGGAATGCACACTGGTCTTTCCACTGGAGGGGTGAGGTGTCGGGTGTTTTACTTTCAAGGCTATGTACCTGTGTCTGTGTGTCCGGCATTCTCACCGAGCACCCCTGCCATAGACATCTTTGCAGTGTTTTTGCCACATTTTCATCATGTAGCTAATTGGCTATAAGGCCATCCGCCATACAAGATAAAATAATGAAAAATATAAGAGGGGCATTAAAAAGGACATAATGAGGGATGCCTGGGTGGCTCGGTTGGTTAAGCCACTGCCTTCAACTCGGGTCATGATCTCAGGGTCCTGGGATCGAGTCCCGCATCGGGCTCCTTGCTCAGTGGGGAGCCTGCTTCTCCCTCTGTCTCTGCCTCTGTCTGCTTGTGCTCTCTCTCTGACAAATAAATAAAATCTTTAAAAAAAAAAAAAAGGACATAATGAAACATGAAAAAAATCAATAAAATTGCCATAAGGCAATTTTGCTCTAAAAGATGAAGTCATGAAAAGTTTTAAAAAGGGACATTCATTAAAAAGGACATCATGGAACATGAAAAACGAGTAACAAAATTAAAAAGACTATACTGTGAAATACAAAATATTTTCATATATTTAAAATGTGTGTAGAGAGGTGCCAGGGGGGTTCAGTCGGTTAAGTGGCTGCCTTTGGCTCGGATCATGATCCCAAGGTCCAGGGATCAAGCCCCACATCGGGCTCCCTGCTCATCAGGGAGCCTGCTTCTCCCTCTCCGTCTGCCAGTCGCTCTGCCTACTTACGCTCTTTATCTCCCTGTCCCTCTGCCTACTTACACTCTTTACCTCTCTGTGGAATAAGTAAAATCTTAAAAAAAAAAAAAAAGTGTAGATTCGTAGCAATTCTATGCAAATAACTGATTTTATATTACGGATTGTACCTAAGCACTTGTCTTCAAAGTCTTTTGTTCATTGTATTATGCTTTTTTTTAAACTAAAGTTTCTTCCTTCATTAAAAGAGGTATCGAGGTCCAAATACAGCTGACCCTTGAACAACATGGGTTTGAATTGCACAGGCCCCCTTATACGCAAGGGGTTTTTATACGTACAGTGCAGTATTGTAAATGGATTTTCTCTATGATTTTCTTTTTTTTTTAAGTTCTTATTTTATTTTTTTTTTTTACAAAGATTTTATTTATTTGAGAGAGAGAGAAAGAGAGAGAGACCAGGAGCTGGGCAGAGAGGCAGAGGGAGAAGGAGAGGCCGACTTCCCACTGAGCGGGGAGCCTGATGTGGCACTTGATCCCAGACCCCAAGATCACGACCAGAGCCGAAGGCAGAGGCTCAACTAACTGAGCCACCCAGGTGCCCTTAAGTTGTTTTTTAATTCCAGTTAGTGAATGTGGAGTGTTACATAGTTTCAGGTGTACAATATAATGATTCAACACTTCCACCTATCACACCTTGCTCTTGCTTATGACTTTCTTCACACAGTCCTTCCTCTAACTTACTTTATTGTAAGAACACAGTAGAGAACACATATACTACACAATGTATGTGTTAATCGACTACGTTGTCAGTAAAGCCTCTGGCGAACAGCAGTTATGATTAGTAGTTTTCTGGGGAGTCAAGAGTTACGCGTGGATTACTGACCGTGCAGGGGTCAGCACCCCGAGCCCCCACATTGTTCCAGGGTCAACCGTACTAGGACATGTATTGGTACCAGGGCTTTGTGTCGGGTTGTGAAAGCCTTCCACGCCGTCGTTTGTTCCCGGCAGACTGGCCCATGTCTGCGGAGAGACACTCCTAAGCTCTATGGGAAACGTGGAAGGAAGGCAAACGCTGCGATGCTAGCGTGTGTGGAGCCGAGCTTTGGTCACTCTAACTCGTGCGCCCCCGTATGGCTCCACACTCCAGCCCACCCTTCCGGCGAGGTTTATCACCGAGCCGTCCGGCAGGTCCGTATGCGGAGCTGTCATCATCCGCTACTGGAAAACCCCACCTCGTCTCCTTGTCGACGCATAGGCCACTGGGAGGGCCCGCCGAGGTTTACATAGTCTAAGAAGGAGACTTTCATCAACGGAGAAATGAAACCAAACTGACAACTAGCTTCAATAGATTAACTCTGCTGAAGGCAGCTGATTCATCAACGAAGAAAGGAGACTGTCAACCAGTTATTTTATCTTTTACGGCAAAACTGCCTTATAGTCAATTAGGTACGTGATGAGAATGTTTGCTCTGAAAAGGCTGAAAACAAAGAGTTCTATGGCCAAACTATCTAGAACCATGTATCTGTGTGTGTGCTGACTTAAAAAAAAAAACCGTGTGTGTGTGTGTGTGTGTTCCTCAAGCTTTGCTTCAATGTGGTTTGGTGGAAAACTTTATGAGCCTTACGGGGAAAGGCAATCGAAGATCCTTGTCATGACAAGGCTAAAATGGCTCAGCCAGGACTGTGGGTGCCTTCTACCCACAAGGCACCCCTAAAGAAAGACTCTAGCCATCCTGGATCCAATAAAGCTCCCATGTAAGCCGCTCTGAACGAGTTGTACCACAAATAAGCTACAAGGGCAGGGATGGGCCTTACCCATCTCAGGAGCCCCAGGGCTCAAGCTAGTGCCTGGGACACAATAGGTGCTCAATAAAGGCTGAGACACCGACCAGGGAATGGATTACATGGGGGAATGGATCACAGGTGGGGTGACCAGAGCTCAGGTGTCCCGGGAAGAGGTGAGGGTGAGAATAGAAAAAAGGGAAGCAACAGAAGGTACCTGCCAGGCAGAAAACAGCAGACTTCCTGGCGGAGCCATCCTTGGGCCCTTGTCTCAGGGGAACACAAGCAGTGGGGTGGCCCGGAAAGGTTGCAGCTGGCCAAGCCTGCCCGCAGGGTTTCCCAGAGTAGAAGGCTGCAGGCCTGCCCCATCTGGGACAGCTGAGCCATGGCCCGTTGGCCCCCCAGCTGAGCCACCTGCCCTCCCCGAGACCAGTCTGACCAGGGCTTAAGATCTGTGTCAAGCAGGAGCTGAGTCAGGCTTGGGGAGGGGGAGAGGGGACTGGCAGGGGGCAGGGCAGACAGGTCAGGCCTCATTCTCTCAGGTGTGCTCCACCAGAGAGGACAGGCAGAAGCAGCCTCCTCACCTCCACCGCTCCTCCCAGGGCTTGAGAGAAAGGCAGGCTCCCATGGCACCAAAACCCAGGAGAAGGCAAGGCTCTGGGAAGGCTCCCTCGCAGATAGGAGACAGCTGATAAATGTGTTAGGAGGAGACCACCTGTTCCGCACCAAACTCCCCGCCCCCGCCCCTGCCATGGACCCACGCAGCCAGGCTTTGACTAGGCTGGGGCGGCGGAGGCGGCCAAGCAGGGGCAGCAGGAGTGATCTGTTTTCAGCAGAGCCACCTCCCCCTCCCAGGGGACAGGGAGGGGGCCCCCGTGGGCTCAACTCCTGCTGCTGGAAAAGGCATCCTCTCGGTTTCAACTCAGCCGGAGGTCAAGAACTGCTGAGGCTGGCAGCCCAGCCAGGGATGCTGTTTGCTTGCGAGTGAGCATCTCGTCTCCGTGGCGACCCAGGGCAGCACCAGCCAGGAGCCAGCCCCAAGGCTAGGAGCAGAGCCCTCCCTGCTCTAGCACTGGCCTTGACCTTTCCAGCTGGGAAAGATGATGCAAAACAGTCTACTGCCTTCCCTGGACCTGCCCGGGGCCCGTGTAGACTGCAAAGATGCACATGACGCATCTGTTGTTGGGAGGACATGTCCTGTTCTGGGGAGGGCCCAGGACAAGCCCAGAAAGAAGAGGAATGGGTCAGGAAGTGATGAAGGCAATCAGAGGCATGAACAAGGACTCACAGGGCTTTCAAGGAGAAAGAGCTCACCTTGACGGGGAATATAAAGGGAAAAAGACTCATAGAAGCTTCTGGGGAAAAGACGGCATTAGACAAAGAGGCAAACACATATCTTCCTGTGAACAACTCCAACCCCACAAACGCAGAGCACCTTGGCTTGGGGTGCTCCCTCAGGCTAGCTCCTTTCCCTGATTTGGTCAGTCCCCTGCTACTTTGCTCCCCAACCCTTAGTGTCCCACTTGGCTGCCCCGCCCCACCTCTCACCTGCCAGGAGGCTGACAACCCAGCCACGAGTATCACAATGCCCCTTCTGGCCTTGTCCCCACCTCAGCTCAGCTCTTCTGTCCTGGACCCATCTGGATACTACCTTGTGGTGGCAAATCCTCAACAAAATCCCCTCACATTCCCCACCTGGGGGCCTGGAAACCACAAGGCAGTCTGCTTCATGCCTAGGAATAGTCCACGGTGGTTTCCAAGGGCCCCGGTCACTGGCCAGTTTCTTGGAACACCAGAACCCTGGGTGTGCAGAAAGGGCCAAAAGGGTCAGGTTCTAGGCCTGGTGCCAAATCAGCCCCAGAAGCCAGCAGAAGGCTGCGGCCCAGGGACTGGCCCCAGGACCCACAGCATCACGCAGTTGGGCTCCCCATCCAACTGCCCTTCCTGCGATTTTTTATGTGGCTTAAAAGGTGACAAATGCTAAGTGGGGGGGGGAAGTACATAACAGAAACATAAAGAGGGGAACCTGGGTGGCTCAGCTGTTAAGTGTCTGCTTCCGGCTCAGGTCATGATCCCAGGGTCCTGGGATCGAGCCCCACATCGGGCTCCCTGCTCAGCGGGAAACCTGCTTCTCCCTCTCCCACTTCCCCTGCTTATGTTCCCTCTCTCACTGTCTCTCTCTGTCAAATAAATAAATAAAATTTAAAAAAAGAAAAAGAAAAGAAAAAGAAACATAAAAAAACTATTTAAGTCTCTCAAATCCTATCCCCCCAAAAAACCAGCAGTTAACATGTCAGGAGACTTTCATTCTGTCTTTCTCAATGCACAAACACACTGCTGGGACCACAGAGGGTATACAATCCACACCGCCACCATTAGTGTGTCCTTAATCCTATTTTTATTTTCATCAGATGCCAGCTGCCATTCCAGTGGCCGGCAACCCTCTCTGCTCCTCAGATTTACCTATGGAAGTTCCCTGAAAATGCAGATGTCCAGATTCCACCCCTGGAGATCAACTCAGGAAATAAAGGAAATCCAGAATAAATAAGACACTTCAAAAAAAACGTGTTTTTGTTTCATGTAGAAACATTCAACAGGGGCTCAGCCTGGGTGGCTGAGTTGTTAAGCATCTGCCTTTGGCTCAGGTCATAATCCTAGCCAATTCTGGGATTGAACCCCACATCAGGCTCCCTGCTCAGCGGGAAGCCTGCTTCTCCCTCTTCCACTCTCCCCTGCTTGTGTTCCCTCTCTCACTGTGTCTCTGTCAAATAAATAAACAAAATATTAAAAAAAAAAAAAGAAACATTCAATAAATATTCACTGAGCACTCACTATTTGCTGGGCATTGTACAGGACACGTTTCTTCCTAACAGAAAGCTGCATCGTTCATTCATTCATTCATTCATTCATTCAAGAAACATGAGTAGAGCTTCCCCTATGCACACGGGGAACATGGGACACAACATGGGGAACATGGGACACAAAGCCAATGAGACAGGCCCTCAAGGTCAGAGCTACTAAGAGAGAGAGATTTAAGGAGTTAAGAGAAACCAATGCACAAATGCAAGGACTGCACTCTACAGAGAATCGTGCAGACACAGGAGATGGGTCTCACCCAGTAGGTGAGACCTGTGGCAGGTCCTGAAGTCTGCTCTGGGCTGAGCCAGGTGGAGGAAACAATATTAGCAAGGCCTCAGAGGTGAACAGGGTCTAGGAACCACGAACAGTGTGATCAGAATGCACCATGCGAGGTGCAAAGTGGGCAGGTCACGGAGGGCCATTAGGCCAGTGAAACAGTGTGGATATTAGTCCCTGAGAGATGGGAGACCTGTAAAAAGGTGGAGCAGAAGTTGTGACAGCTCACCCTGAAACATGTGCATAGGGTGGGTCCCAGGGGCCTAGACTGGAGGTAGGAAGGTCCACTTGGGAGGGTGCTACATTAGCAGACGAGAGAAAATAAGGACCTGCACTTGGACTTTGTTGAGTGTCTCTTATGTAGCAGGCAGAGTTTTATCCGGGATGGAGAAGAGGGACGGATTTGAGAGGTACTTGAGTTATACATATTTAGATTATTTCTATTTTTTCACACTAGGATGAAAGTCTGGATACATACAGCTTTGCACATACTTCGACTCATTTCCCTATGATGAAGTCCTTGTGCTAGAATTTCTAGGTCAAAGGTAGGGATATTTTTAAGGTTCTTGGTGCCTTTTGCCAAATTGCTTTCCAGAAAGACCATATCAATTTTCACTTCCTCCAGTAGTGCACAACAGTGCTCGTTGCACCCTCTCTGGCCCCCAAAAAGAAAGGCAGAGATCAGCTCCCGTGCACCCCATTGCTACAGACTAAATCTTCTGCTTGGTCCAAATGAAATGACTATGGAAATGACCTGTCCAGGAACAGGCTTTAAGACTGCACAAACAGGGCATCGGGCTGACAGCTATGTTGCTCTGGAGCTGGGCGAGGCCAGGAAAGAGGCACTCTCTCCCTGCTGCAACCTAACTTCCTGCTGTTGCCAATAACTTTCTCAGCAGAGATCGTGTTATTCCCCTGCTCAAGAACTTTCTATAGCTCCCCACTGCCTGCAAAATAAAAGTCAAACTCCTTAGTGTGGAAATCAAGGTTTTCCAAAAATAGGATCTACAATACACATTTCTGTGTACTGATTTATTCATTCAGTGAATATCTGAGTACCTGCTATTTACCAGGCACTGTCCAAAAGGTCCTGCTCTCATGGAGCTTACACTACAATGGGAGAGACAAACAATTCACAGGTCAATAAAGACATACCAGGTGCTCACTTTCTCTTCCTTCCTTCCTTCCTTCCTTCCTTCCATCCTTCCTTCCTTCCTTCCTTCCTTCCTTCCTTCCTTCCTTCCTTCCTTCCTTCCTCTCTCTCTCTCTCTCTCTCTCTCTCTCTTTCTTTCTTTCTTTTTCTTTCTTTCAGAGAGTGCGAGCAAGTGAGTACTCTCAAGTGGGGGGAAGGGCAGAGGGGGAGAGAGAAAAATCCAGTGAAGCAGACCTCCTGCTGAGCACGGAGCCCACCATGGGGCTTGATCCCAGAACCCTAAAGACCATGACCTGAGTCGAAATCAAGAGCCTTTCCTCAACCAACTGAGCCATGCAGGCGCCCCATACCAAGTATTTCTATGTGTTATACTAAGTAAAGCAAGAAAATAAAGTGCCGAGGAACACACAATTGTAGGAAGAGGGGCCAGGGAAGGCAGGAGCCAGGAGACAGGAGCACAGGCCAGGATGGTGTGAGGAGTGAGCCATGTAGATCTCTCCCAATACACTCACACCACCCCAGAGCCACCAACCTCGTATGAACTTCCAAGTCTCCATGCCTTTGCTCTTGGTCTTCTCTCCTGAAGATCCCCCTCCTGTTGAAGGGGGAAACTCCTCTGTGCCCAGCTTGAACGTCACCTCTTCTGTGAAGCCCTCCTGACTCCACAAACCAAACCTGCTCCCAGAACTCCACTTCTATCTCCCAGTCTGCACAACTGCAAGCATCTCGAGGCCATGGGTGGCCTTTTAGCTCTTTATCTGCTGTGCCTCACACACCAGAGCAAGGAATCTCTATGTTGGCACTTAGAGACAGTCTGGTCTCCACGCTCACCCCGTCCAGACCACACTGAGCTGCTCAAAGGCAGGAACTGCCTCACTCGGCTTCTGGTACCCCCGGTTTGTATAGCCTAGAGCCTGCCGTACAGATGTTTGCCAAAGAGGCTGCAGTTACCAAAGAGAGAGGGCACGTTACTGGCAGAGAAACATTCTTCTCCCAGTGCATGCAAATGAAAATAGTTTCCACCTTTGTGGTCAGATTTTGAGTTGTCTACCCAAACCCATTCTCCCCTCCACCTCGGCAAGTGGCAGCCAGCTGGACTACGTTTCCCAACCCAGTCAGGATGGCCATGGGATTACATTCTTGCCAACAGAGTGTGAGCTGTAGGGACAGGAGCCGAGCCGTAGAGGACCTGGGCCCAAGGACAGTGGGCATGGCTCCTCTGCCTTCTCTCTTCCCTTCTGCTGGTCAGAACCCAAGTGTGCTAGCAACCCAGCTCCAACCCCGGGGACGATGTCCTATGATAGGAGGACAACCCAAAGGGACTGGCCCCAGAATGACCACAAGCAGCAGAGCTGCCCCTCACCTGGTTCATTCAGGTCAGAGGTGTCAGGGCCATCACGTGAGGAGTCAGGCTTTCAAACTTCCGGGACCAACTCTGTCTTTCACGGGCTCTGCTGCTGCCTTTTCCTGCTCTCCTCACAGTGCTCTTCTACCTGTTTGTGGGTTCTTACTTTACTGGCTGCCACTTGCAGCCTCTGGCAAACATCTGTACGGCAGGCTCTAGGCTATACAAACTGGGGGCACCAGAAAAATCAATTTCTCATTCTTTAAGCCACTGCCTCATTAGGTCCCTTTTCACAGCAATATGCAGGCTTACGTTAATGAATGCACTCCACACACACAGCAAAGGGACATAAGTCTGCATCACCCTCAAATACTTTTCTCAGTGCCGACCGGGAAATGGGGAGTCCTGACCCCTGGCCAGCCCACTAAGACCCAGCGAGGTCAGGAGAGGAGGCGAGATGAAGCCATTGTAGAAATCAGGGCAAAAGTTCCGTAAGGAACGTGTAAGAATCTCCTCAGGCTCCCTGCTCCTTCCTCTCCCCCTGCCCTTCCCCCTCTGTGCTCTCCCCTTCTCTATATCTTTTTAAAAAAATATTTTATTTGTTTATTTGACAGAGAGAGAGATCACAAGTAGGCAGAGAGGCAGCAGAGAGAGAGGAGGAAGCAGGCTCCCCGCTGAGCAGAGAGCCCGATGTGGGGCTCGATCCCAGGACCCTGAGACCCTGACCTGAGCCAGAGGCAGAGGCTTTAACCCACTGAGCCACCCAGGCGCCCCAACAAATAAAATCTTAAAAAAAAAAAAAAGCTGATTCCTGTGGGTAAGAGAGGGATTAAGGGATACAAACCCACACACACGTTTGTTCTAGCCCTTCTGTGGGTTTCCTCACACTCATCCTGCAGGCTGTTGGGCGGAAGAGGAGAACGAATGAGAGAAACAGGGAAGGACCTGGCCCAGGCAGTGGGGGCATCCTCTCACTGACACCAGCTCCCGTGAAGGACCCGAGGAACCAGGGAAGCTGTGTCTTTGTTGGCCTCGGGGGGCCCCACAGACCAATAGTCCTGCCGTGATTCTGGGGCTGCTTCAGCCAGCACCACCTCGCCTTCATTCAACTTCTGGAAACCCACCAAGTCACTCCCAACCAGAAGGTACAGCCATCGCCTTGCCCCAGCCAACCCCCCCAGGTCTCCAAATCATCTGCCCAGCCATCCCAGCTCTACTGGGCCCAACAAGCCCCTGACAGCTCGACCTCACTTCCTGCAACCATCGCCAGTGAAGAAACAGTGAAGAAGACAGAGGCCCCTTGGAGGGCCAGCGTGACCAAGGGGAGGAGCTCAGACTCAGCGGCCACGCAGAACAGGATTCAAACACTGACCCCGCCCATTAAGCCGCCCTGGGACTCTAAGCAAGCTTTGGTTCTTAAATCTGCACGACCAACGATGCCAGCTCCCAGGGCGCAAGCAGAAACGACAGGATGCACTCGGAAGGTACTCCACGAACACCAATTTCCTGCTATCACCCCCAGATGTCCTCCTTGCTGGCCTGCCACAATGCATAAAATTCCTACCGCTGGACTTGTCCTTCAGGATTGAGGCACTGTCGTGAAATGTCCCTGTGCAGTAACATGTCCCCCACTGCAAGGGCCAATGACATGTTCTGGGTGGGTCAGCTGGCAGGCATCCTGAGGGTCTGGTTGGGGCTCTGATGTCACCGCTCCCAGGTGTGGGCAGGCACTGCTCTGAAGTGGCAGGTATGGCTGCCGAGCCCTGAAGGAGAAGACGTTTTAGAGAAAGATGATGTGCCAAGGACGCTAAAGCTTCAGAGCTGGGAATCTCCAGGTGGGCAGGCCTGGAAGGCAGAACAGCTCAGGGGGGGCCTCCCAAGAAGAAAAACAGGAAAGGCAGAAAAAAGAAAGAGACGGGGAGGTGGAAGTCCTCTAATGGAGAATTAGGAAGGAGTCACCAGGGTGGCCCGATCCCCTGGCAGCCAAGGCACTAGGTCAGCCCCTGGCCCCCCTCCAGATCCCTCCTCCGTCCTGGCACCATATGGCCCCTGTGTGTCCATCCCCACCCTCACCCTGCCAGCCAGGTAAGCTCTCAAGAGGAAGGCAGCCAGAAGCTTTGACCTTGCTGTTTGGAAAGCACTCGCAGAATCTTGCTGTCAAACATGCTTGAGGTCAGGAGAGAGGCAGAAGGCACCGAAGCAGTAAAGGACAAGATTGAGCATCTCTGGGGTTGTATTTCCTGCCTGGCCACACATCTGGGATGACTCGGGCCAGGCCCACGCACCTCTCTTTGACCTTCACCACACTGTAAGAAGGGTCACCAGTGCTCACCGCTGACTCAGATCCCAGGAACAGAAACAGGAAAGCTTCACAAAGGGGCAGCAGACCTGCTCCTGCAGATCCGGTGAGCCAGGGACACAGAGAAGGCCCGGCTGGCCTCTTCCGAGCTCACTGAGCGCAGGCATCCCCTGAGGCCACCATGAGGGGCAGCGAAAAGGCACATAGGAATGTACTCTGTAGAGGGCCAGGCCCACGCAAGGAAGGACTGTCTCCTCCTGAGCGCCATCAGAAGCTAGCCTTGCTCTAGCTAGGTATTGAGGAGGGCACGTATTGCATGGAGCACTGGGTGTGGTGCATGAACAATAAATCTTGTAACACTGAAAAAATAAACATTTTGGGGGGAAAAATAAAATAAAAAATAAAAATAAAAAAAAAAAGAAGCTAGCCTTGCTCAAGGAAACGCAGCCAAGCCCCTGCGGGTGCTGAGTAGAGTGACCCCACGCTGGGTAGACAGCCGGACCCCGTCAGCTTTCCGGCTCTCCCAGCACTCATGTCCTGCCACGTGCTCTGGCATCGACAGGGCCATCCCATTGACGTCCTCCAGGGCTTACTGGCAGTCAGCGATCAGGCTGCTCTGACTGCTGACATCTTCTGCAGTTTACCAAAGGGCTCTCACCCATATGAACTCACGCGACGTTGAGACGGGGCTCTAGAACCCCGTGTCACCCCACTGCACTGCAGAGCCAGCCGTATGGCCACGGGAAGTCAGTGAGGCAAAGCAAAAGTCAAAGGACAGGGGTGCCTGGGTGGCTCTGTCGTTAAGCGTCTGCCTTCGGCTCAGGTCATGATCCCAGGGTCCTGGGATCGAGCCCCGCATTGGGCTCTCTGCACAGCAGGGAGCCTGCTTCTCCCGCTACCATTCCCTCTGCTTGTGTTCCCTCTCTCGCTGTGTTTCTCTCTGTCAAATAAATAAAATCTTAAAAAAAAAAAGTCAAAGGACAATCAGCACGGTTTCACAAACCTCTGTAGCCCCAAGCAGCCCAGAGTAATAAGCACAGCCACCGCAGTCTGCCCTCTCCTGAAACCCATCCGAGCGCCGGCTTCCGGGCCAGGTTCCCGAGACCTGGTCAGGTGGGCTGTGCGGCCTGTTCCAAAGATGGCCGGACAATGCTGCCGCCCAGCTCCTCGTGGAGGAAAGCTGGACCCAGCCCTGTTGCTGGGGCTTCAGAGAGAACAAGGAAACAGGACGCAAAAGATCTGGGCCAGGATGATCTAGGAAACGTGGACGCTGCTGCTGGTGCTTGGCTGAGGGGGGACCTCACAGCTTGGTTCAGAAAAAGCCCCAACCAGCCTAGGGCAGGGCAGCTTCGACTTTTGCACCCCCCACCAGATCCCACTGGAACCAGGGGGTCCTGCAGTAGAAGCTGGGCTCTCCGAAGGCAGCCCCTTCTAATTGCAGACTGCTCTTCTTTAGGGAGAGAAATGGCCCTTACGGGGAACAGAAAAGCTAGTCCCTGGAACTTGTGCCCATGAGTGCCCGCCAGCTCCAGCTTCTGAATTACATGACAACAGCTCCGGGCAACACTGCGCAGTAGTTAAAATCTCTCCGCAGTTATGAGTTTGGGAGCCAGAGGGACCCATTCCAAATCCCAGGCAGGTAATCTTGGGGGGAGTCATCTGATCTTAAACCCTGGTTCCTTCCTTCATTAAACAGAGATGCTAATATTCTCCCCTTTGGATTATCGTGTGGACTAAATGAGATCACATATGTGAAGCCCCCAGAGTATACTTAGTACACAGCTGAGGCTCAGTAAATGGTAATAATACCATGACCGAGCCTCTTTGGAGATTTAAAGACCACCTTCCTAACCTTCCTATGCCTTGTGTTTCCTTGCTAAGGAGTCCCAGTTCCTCAAGACATGATTTCAAGTTCCCCAAACACCCCTTAGTTGCTCTGTTGCTAGGCTGCTATGGCACAGCGGCAGGCCCCACGCAACAGGGCAGAAAACCTGGGCTAGAATTCAAAACTGGAACTCTCCAGGACTAGGCCCCAATACTGCGCATCACCTTCATCTGGCCTACTGCAGGCATCAAGCGGCGAGGCCATTGGGCAGGGCCCCCAGAGCCCTAAGAGGGTTTGGTTCAACTGAGATAAGACAGGCAGAATCCCCCCCGTATAGTGCACACCATCCTGAGTGCCCCCTAGTAAACACCAGTAAGACCACAGAAAGACAGGATACTACGGTCCCCTGTTGGAAGACCTTGTTTCTCAGCCTTTTTAAGCACACTCCCCCTTTTGATAAATACAGACTTCATATACACACTCCTACCCAAAACTGCGCCATCTCCCACTTGAGAATTACCATCACATCAGGCAAGAGTTTTGTCAAACTCCACTTTCAATATCTTACACTTTAAAAACAGTATATTCCTGCTAAACGTAAAATGTGATCATGACACTGAATATGCATTTTCAAACTTCATATATACCCTAATTTCCAGAGATTTGGATTCTTTTTCTCTCTCTCTCTTTCCCATTGACAACCGCCACTCACGGACAAGAATAGAATACAAAGGGCCTACTGCAAAGAGTAGAAATGTTCTAAGTCAATAAAACAATGTATAGAAGAGGAACCTTTGAGGCATATTCCTAGCACTCTCAGAATAGAAGGGCAACAGGATCTAAGTGGGAAGAGCATCAGATGGAAAGCCGAGCGATTAGGCTATTCTTTACTTCTAGTTTTGAAGCTCCTTTGCTAGCATAATTTCCCACTATGAAGAGGAAGACATTTTCCCAGCTGTAAAATGGGACACAGGTCTGGGGGAGTCCACAGCAAAGAGAAATGCTAGGGCCCCTACCATCTGAAAGTCTTTTCACTGTTTGGGGTACGGAGAAAAGGAAACAAAGCACAGCTCTGAAAAAGACACACAAGGGTTCTTTCTGTGGACTAGTTACTAGTTGCATCAGGCAGCTGGAAGAAAGAAGCTGAAGCAGGCTGTGGGGGTCCCTGGCCCCATGGCACCTGTCCTCCTCCAATTGGAGGCAGGCGCGTCGCCACAGTAAAGAGATGGGCACGGGCATCAGACCCACATCAATTCCGGTCTTGTTCTGCCACTTACTCGCTGGTAATGTCAGATTTAACTGTGAGAGGATGACAATTCAAGTTACCTCACTGGGTCAGTATGAAGATTAAATGAGATGATATGTGTAAAATGCTTGGCACAGCATCTGGAAAATGATAAGTGAACACAGAACACATTTATAAACGTTAGCTTTATTATTTGGATTACTATTATTGTTTCCCAGCAGGAATGCAGGCGGCTGGAAGGGCAGCCCAGAGGCACCTGGCAACCCTCTCATTCTCGTTTCCTATTTACTGTCACAAATGACATAACCTCTGTGGTCAAGGACAAGAACAGCTGGGTAGGCCGGCAACATACACAGCTGCTGCGTTTTAGGAAAGTAATACTCCAAGGGGCCTGGGTCGGAACTGAGCTGGCAGCGGAATACAGAGTCTGGCTTGGGGGGGTGCTCCCACAGGGGCTCTGGGGAGGAAAACGACCGGAAATAGCCAAAGGGGCTGGAGGGGAGGAGGAGAAAGCAGGAGCGAAAGACCTAAACCAAAGACAGGTGGGCACAGGGAGCCCCCTTCCCAGAGACTGGAAGCTGCAGGTAAGCCAGAAGGAGGCCAGGAGGATGACGGGATGTGGGCAGTGAGGTGAAGCGGTGGGGGGGGTGGGGGGCAGGGGCGCAATGGGGAGAGGGGGGTAGATGGAAAGAAAGAACTAGGCTGCTGGGTGCTACTGGGTGAAGAAAGGCTGGGACAGAACAGGAAGGCCACAGGCTCTCTCCCAGGTTGACCTCAGGTCCCCTCCTCAAGCTCTCTCTGTTCCCCCAACTCCACAGGCCCCAGGATTTCACCCAGTGTTAGGTTACTGCCACCACGGACCTTGGCCATCTGGGTCCTCTTCCCTAGGCTGGCGGCAAAACAGGATGCAGGTTTCATTTCCCCTTTTCCTGGGAACTCTGAAACAAGTGCTCCGTGGATTTCCCTACAGAGAAGAGGCCCAGGAGGCCCACCCAGGGGAGAAATCCCCTTGCAGTGAAGTGTGCAGGGGTTCAGCCTGCCCAGAGCCGCCCCTTCCCCAACTGCCTCCTCTCCCTCCCTCCCTATCTCCCTTTCTCTCTCTCTCCTTCCTTCCCTCCCTCCTTCTCTCTCTCTCTCTCTTTCTCTCTGAAGGAGGGTTCAGCCTCAGGCCTGCCCATCGGGCTTGAGCTCTACACACATACAGCGCCCATCAGGGGAACGCTGGAGTCGACGGGGGTGAATTCACCCCAGCCCTTATCAGTTACTCAGGTACCCCCAGACTCAAGTTCCAGAAAGGCACTGTTCTCGACACTACCCCAGGTGGCTTGGAGTCAGAGAGTCTGGGCTGACTGTGGGGAGCTCGAATCAGGTCACGTCGTCCCAGGGCCAGGAAGGAAGGCTCCCTGACCCCCCAGGGGGGTCACCGTGCAGGCTGTCACACAAGCAGCAATCGTCACAAGGCTGCCTGCATCTGCGTGAGCCTTTCCTGAGCACAAAGCATGGTCATGTACATAACCTTTGACCCTCCCTACCACACGAGGAGGGAGCTGGGCAGATATTGTTCCCATTTTGAAGATGAGGAAGCTGAGGCAACGTGGGCAGGGTCTTGGTTCCCGAGAAGCAGAGCTGGTGGGCCTGGGACCCGTTCTGCAGAAGTCTCCTCCTCCGGGACTTCCCTTTCTGCTGTTAAATCCTCACTTCTCCCAACCGAACAAGCACTCCAGCAGCGCTGGTGAGTCAGGCTAACGACGTCTCCCTCACAGAGTGGGCCCTCCCCAAGCCCCAGCACGGCCGGGCCCTCCCCATTGCTCCCACCCCCTGCCTGCGGCATCTTGGGCCCTTCCTCTGCTTCAGCCAACCTGTGGGCCATAAACTCTTCCTTCAAAGGGGCTTCCGTACCCCTGCCACTGCCAACATGCCAGTGCCGACCCTTCCCCTCCTGCCTGAGCCCTGCCAGCCTCCCAGGGGCCTCCTGTCTTCTGTCCCACCCCACCCCTTCCCTAGCCATCCTCTTCATCCTTGAGTCCAGAGTAGAGTACCCTCTCAAGACCCCGACACCCCTCTGGTCATGCATTCTCAGCGGCTCCCCATCACCCCACACCCCTGCCCTTTCAGGCCTTACTTCTTATTGCCCCCTCGCCCGAGCACACACTTGCATCTTTGCTCGAACTGGGCTGGTCTGCCTTCCCTGCCTTCCCTCCTCTTTTCCATCTTCGAGCCTCCACTCTCCAGGCTGTCCCCTGACTGCAGGAGACTGTTTCTTAATGCCTGTTTCCCCCAAAGCCCTGACAGGGCAGCCCTCAAACCCTGTGTGATCGGGCCCTGCGCCTGCGGCCTGTACCTGGGTGGCCCCGTGGCCCAGAGAAGCCGACCCACAGGCTGCCAGAACTCGGCGCTGGTGTGCTGAGTCGTGGAACAAGCAGATGAGTAAGAGGAGAAGGCTGGGTCTACAGAGAGGGAAGCCAAGAGCAGATGCTCAGATAAAAGCAGAGAGGCCACCAGCCCCCGAAAGACAGAGCCGCCTCCATTCCTGACTGCTCTCCAGCCCCGGCTTCCATGAGGCCAGCTGCCTCACCGTGATCCTGCCAGCAAACCCCTTCCCCCTGAGCTAGCCTGGAGGGGCCTCTGCTCCGTGTCTGTCCATACCAGCTTGGGGAGCCCTGTCCCCTCCTGACAGCCCCAACTGAAGGAGCCGTACACTTGGCAACAAGCAGGCTCTGCCAAGGGTCACCTCTCTGCTCGTCTCCTGGATGGCCAGTAGGTGTTCCACATACGCCTGCTTTCCTCCCTGGGACCGGGGCTCCTCGCTAAGGCCTGGGAGAACCGATAGCCGCAGAGCTGCCTTGGGTCTACAAGGGGTCCGGAACAGCCCCTCCCAGACAGGTTTTGCCACATGTGACCCCCATCCCTGGCGGGTGTTCAGTGGCCCAAGCTGGGCCAACAGGCCATGCTCCCCCAGGGAACTTGGGGCTGGGAGAGCGGAGTCCCTCTGAGTATGGCTGGAACTCTAACAGGAGCACTTGAGACTGTATAGGCTGCGGAGACAGGAAGACGAAGGAGACATGGAGTTGAGGGAAAAAGATCCTAATGAGGTTCTTCCAATTCCTGCTGAAGGCCAGGCAGCAATCCTGCTGTGGGGTCCTGAGAAACGCGCCCTCCCCCTCAACAAAACCCTACAATAAATCACCTTTTTTGTTTAAGCTAGATTCCGTTGGCCTCTGTTACTTGCAATCAAGGGGTCCTAACACAGCTGGGATCTCCCTTATGCCTCTCCAGGAATACAAAGTAGGTGCTCGACAACAAACTTGCTGAATGAAGGAAAACTGGCCCCAGATCCTGGCTTTCTGATTTCCGCCAAAGGCACCTCCGTGCTCTACAAGTACTCCACATATAAAATGTGAAACTCAGCCCCAGGCAACTTAAATTAAATGCACTTTCCTTGCCTGAAGTGCATTATAACCTCATTTTCATCTCTTCTTTGGGACAAACCAGCACTGAAAGGAAAGGCAGGTGGAAACCGGCCAGAGAAAGCAGCCTATGGCCGCCCAGGCCGGTAAGTCAGGCTGGGTCTGCGCTTTCCCCATCTGTCCCACCGGAAACAACGCTCCCCGAGATTTCTGTCCCTATACCACGTCCCCAGTCTTCGCAGGATAACCATCAAAATCTCCAAGAGGTCACAGAGATTGCACCCCTCCCGATGGGTCATTCATGCCAGAGATTGTTACAAGGCCAGACCCATGAACCCTAAGGCTGGAAAAAACCCCAGAGGGTGGTCTTGCCCCGTGGTTTTCAAACTCTGTGCTCTGCAGGACCTCACGACTTCAGTGGAACCTCTTGGGGTCCCAGTCTCCCTGGTGTCTATTGTTACATGTACCAAGCTGAGCGCCACGTGGCGGAGCTGGGCGGGAACTCTGGCCCCTGGGCTGTTCCCACTGCCCCTCTCTCAAGGCTGCTTCCTTACAGGCTCTTGAGCTTGGGCAGAGCCACAACTCGGTCCTGTGTGGGTGAGCACTGGCCAGGGAGCACTGCAGACACAACGTGGTGCCTACTGGCTAGTGCGGAGTCTGAGGCCACTCGGGCTCCATTGGCGGAAGGGCACGGCTAAGCAGCCCGAACAGTATGGGGCCGTCCTGACGCTAGTCTTCCACTATACATAGTTTCTCCCCTGAAATGACCTTACGCAGCAGCAAGGCTTTGTGGTGTGGCAAAACTGGCTGTGCATCCCCAACTCCAGGGAAGAGAGCTCTGCTGAAGAAACTGGTGGTAAATAGGAAAAAGAGGAGTCTGTGGGCCAGGGGGCTGGTCGGGAGCAAGCTTTCCAGACAACTCAGGAGAAACTCTTTCCCTTGACCCCCCACTAGCAAACGGGAGACTCCTGTGCAGGGGGTGATGAAACTGAGTCCCAAGTCTGGGGTGGGGGGAGCCCCTGCTTCATCGGAGGCTCACAGATGGTGGGCACCTGAGCCCGTCATTCATCTGCACCCCACATGCAAGAACCAGCAGAGGCCCTCTTGGATCTCAAGCCCCGTTCACTATTTGAGACCTCCCCTAACCTTGGGGTACATGGCCCATTTGATTCTACTGCCTAAAAAATATACAAAGGCAAGCAAGGATGAACACCAAAAGGGAATGGGGACACTCCCAGGGTGGTGGGAAAGTGTGCAGATTTTCCTCTGTGGGCTTTCTGGTATTGTTCGTGCTTTTTACATAAACACAACTCCTGCAGTAAGGCAAACATTGCTTGCTTCTCTCCAACCTGCACTCCTTACTCAAATCACTAACCCTTCTGCAGCTCACCTCAGTGACCCTTCATAACTGCCCTATCCCATCTCAACTCTTTCTAAAGTGTCTACACATTGTCTTTATCTCTGCTTGTCTACGCTCTATGTCTTACTTAAAATGGTACATCTTTTTTTTTTAAAGGCATTATTTATTTATTTGACAGAGACATACAGAGAGAGCACAAGAAGAGAAAGTAGCAGGCAGAGGGAGAGGGAGACGCAGGCTCCCCACTGAGCTGGGAAGGGAGCCCGATGCGGGGCTCAACCCCAGGACCCTGGGATTGTGACCTGAGCAGAAGGCAGACACTTAAGGACTGAGCCACCCAGGCGTCCAAAATGGTACATATCTTAATTTGTCTTTGCTCCTTCCCGAGACTGGCCAGAAGCCATCATAGACGATAAGACATATGTGTATAATGTGGACACAGGTATGAAGCAAGATGGGAAGGAAAAAACATGGGAAATGGAATCCGATTTCCTGGGTATGACACCAGCTCCACCTCTGACTGGGCAGGATAGACCACAGACCAGTGGCTTGACCTCCCTGAACCAGTTCTTCCAGCCGAATTCCTCACGGGTGCCAATTCTCTTCTCCTAAAAGGAAGGAGATTCTGAGCATGTCTACCACAGCTTTTTGAAAAAGAGATCATTTCATCTCTAAAACAGAGAGGCCCCAGGCCCAGCATATAAAAGAGGTCCCCATCCATCCATACCTAAACTAGCACTGGATGATGGAGAATAGGACCAGTAGGCTGAAATCTCTCCTTGGACACTTCCCATAGGCCAGGGCCCTTGGCGTAGACAAAAGCCCAAGGGTGGCGCGGTCAAAAGTGGCAGGCTGAGCACCTCTGTGTAAGGCTGCAGTAAAAGTACTTGATGATCAGCAGTAAACCAGACATCCAGGCCCAGGATCTTCCATGGGACACATGTCATAGCAGAACAGAGCTAGGCTCAGCTTCAAACAGGAGGGGTCAGCTGCAGATGAAAGGGCCTAGTGCGGCTCTTCTTTTGCCCACTGACTCCAAAGACTGCCCATCCTATTCCTCAGGGAGAGGGTCCAGATAACAGTGCAGGCACCGTGTGGATTTTTTTTTTTTTTTTTAAATCACTTGGGGCCTTATAAAAAGCCATCATAGCAGTAAGTTCCCAGCCAAGTAAGGCCTCCCTCCAGCAGCCAATGCCGGGCCAGGCCACAAACAGGAGTGTCACGATGGGCAAGACCCCAGTGGGCTTGGTTCTGTGAACCTGCTGTGACAGTAGAGAGGGAAGAAAGACAAAGAGCAAACAGACATTACGGACATAAACCCCGCTGTGCAGAGCATCACCAGCTGCCCGTGGACCCTTGGCACTGTGCGCCATGGATCCGCCCACTGGGGTGTGGCCAGATAGAAATGGGTTTGGAAAAAAAGAACCCCAATCACAGAAGCTCCAGCATTACTGGGTCCATCACACCGTGAGCTCCTTAAGGAAAGGAACCAGCCCTTGCTTCTCTGCCGGGCACCTAACCCAGTGCCCAGAACACATACTGAGTATTTGGAGGCAACTTCCCTATATCCTTAAGATATAGGTCCCTGGGATACAACTACTAGGATTCAAATAGCAGTTCCTCCACTTTCGTGGGCAAGGGTCTAAACCTCCCCGAGCCTCAGTTTCCTCCTCTGGAAAATGTAAGTGATTATGCCTACCTTACAGGTTGATGTTGAATGGAAGATGCTGGTGTCAAAGATCTTGTAGGGCATTGAATGCATGCATGATTGGTTAATAAATGGTACTAACTTCAGTGATGATAATAAATGGTACTGATTCGGTGATGTCAGGTCTTGAGAAATGAAAACGCTCATGCCATGTGACAGTCTATTTTGGGGGGAACAAAGTGCATTTGCTAAATAAAAAAAAAAAATCAAGGCCATGTGTGATATCCCATATCAGAGAGGACAGTGTGGTCTGTTTCACAGACACCGCATGGGGCGGGAGAGAGGAGGCAGGGGGGACAAACGCGTGAAGGTTTGGTGGTCCTGGGAAGTGCACGTTCTGGCACATTCAGGATGTGTAGCGCAGGAACCGGCAGCAGCAGACTATTCGCTACTCATGGGTGGCAATGACGTCAATAAACCAGCCACACCTGTTTAGGGCCCAGTGAACCCTTGGCTGAGATTGACGACGAGGTAGGCATCGCATGGAAGGCGCGCCGAGCTGGGAATCTAAAACAGTGGTCTGGAATCCCAAATCTTTCAACTCTCACTGGGTGACCCTGCACACAATAGTTAGAATCACTGAGCCTCTCCCCTAAAATGAGGACAACCTCTCAGTGATTTATCAGGGAGACTAGATGAGATGTGCGTAAAGTACCCACTGCAGTGCCTGCCCCACAGTTGGTGCTTAATAAAAAACAGTATATAATAACTATAAAACATCTTTTTTAATCGAGTTGCAGGGGCCTGTGTGTCAAGTGCAGAAAAGGGGTTCTGCTGTGGATGTTGACGACTTTCCAGGAAAGTTCACGAAGGAGGTATCTGTAGTCGACAACGCATACTAGAGAAGTGTGCCAGGCTCCAGGAAAGAAGCCCCAGCAGACCCAGAGATGTTCTGCCAAGCTGAAGATGAGCCACAGCACACTGAGGGCACTCCCCAGCCTTGACCTACCAAGCTAGGAATGTGTCTATCTGTTTTGAGACAGCCCAGAAAAGTAGGCACTGGGTGTTGCTGCAATCAGCCAGGGTATTGGGGGGGGGGGGGGGGCGTGTGCAGGCGGAGGGGTGGAGGCGAGAGATTTGTAACTAACAAGAATTCTCAAGTTTTTGTAAAAGGTTCACATTTTTAAAAATGAAGCTAGATTCAAGGCTATCTCTCTAATAATATCACTCTTGCGCAACTTGCTTTCAATTTGCTTTCCTGAATAAATGAGTGGAATTACAAGAATGGTAGATAACCAGGATATACAGCGGAAGCTAGGTCTTGCGTAGGAACGTCACTGGCCTTGCATCTCAACTTGTGGGGGAAGAGGAAGGTTGGGGACAGTGGCTTACGGTGCCAGGCATGGTGATAATAGTAACTGCCATTTACTGAGTATTTTAATATGTCCCAGGCACCATTCTAAGGATGTTATATGCATTAACTCATTTAATCCTGATGACAACTCCACAAAGTAGGTACTGTTATCTTCATTTTACAGATGAGGAAAGTGAGGTCCAAAAACCCAAAATAACTTGCCCAAGGTTACACAGTTAATGAAATGGAGGAGTTGGAATAATAAAATGCAAATGACTATTAAATGAACAAAATACTTGTCATATTGTCCTAATTATCTGCTACCAAAAGAAAAATGCCATCTTGTAAATGTTCTGTTTAGAAGATCCTAGGTTTCGCAAATCAAAAGAAATTCACGATCAGGGGGCACCTGGGTGGCTCAGTTAGTTCAGCAGCCAACTCTTGGTTTTTGGCTCAGGTCACAGTCTCATGGTTGTGAGATGGCTCCCTGCTTAGTGGTAAGTCTGCGTGGGTTTCTCTGCCCTCCCCCACCCACGTGCATGCATCTGTGTATGCGTGCGTGTTCTTTCTCTGTAAAGTAAAATAAATAAAACTTAAAAAAAAAAAATTCATGGTCAGCCCATGCTATACACTCTGATTCCAGGGGAAGGGCCAGACAGTGGCCAAAAGCAGATTTCCCAGGTGGGACCAGGGGAGGCTACATTCTGCTCTTCCCAACACTCTGGGCTGACCAAAAGTCGACAGAATACAAGTCCCCAGAGTAACCATGAACTTAGCTTTGGTTATTGCCATTAACAACCCACTGCCATTTGCTGGGTGTGGGCACGGTGCTCATCACTTCACACACATCACCACTTGTGTCATGGAGCCCATGACTACCCTAAATGACCCTACTCTTGTCCCCATTTTACAGATGTGGAAACTGACGCTTTCACTTGAGGCTTTCTCACCACAGGGAGAAAGCAATGGAGCCATCGCCTCCTATGGCTTCTACTCTCCACCACTTACTTGTCAATAATCTTGGGCAGCTTGGCAACCTCACTAAATCTCAGTATCCTCACCCACAAAATGGGGAAAATGATTCCTGCCCTGCCTACCTAAGAGGATGGTTGTAGGGGAACAAATCATGTATAATACTTGTGAAAGCACTTTAAAAACTGCAAGATGCTGAACAAAGCAAGAAATCATTAGTCTTATTAATTACCAAGAGTGACAACTGATCCAGCAAGCACTTTGCTAACAGGACTCCAGCGCCTCTTTTCCCTTGGGAATTTGGGAATAATTCAAAGTCTGCTGAGCCAAGGCATTCTTTTCTTCAAGTTCCTAGCATCTGGGAGTTGGAAAGCGGAAGTTCATTCTGGGAGAAGGAGGAAACAATGGTATTTGCATTCTACTTGTATTTCTCTTCAGGAATGCAATCCTCGCTGAGATTTTACCCCTTCCAGCACACTCAACTCTCAAACAACGTTAACAAAAATTAATTGAGCATCTACTAAGTGCCAAGCACGTGATCCAGAACAATGGACTTCTGTGGCTCTGGGGTGTAGA
>CM053617.1:44714275-44785073 GCA_028646535.1 Procyon lotor | reverse complement strand
AGTTCATTCTGGGAGAAGGAGGAAACAATGGTATTTGCATTCTACTTGTATTTCTCTTCAGGAATGCAATCCTCGCTGAGATTTTACCCCTTCCAGCACACTCAACTCTCAAACAACGTTAACAAAAATTAATTGAGCATCTACTAAGTGCCAAGCACGTGATCCAGAACAATGGACTTCTGTGGCTCTGGGGTGTAGAGGCTGTAGTTTGGGGGGCGAGAAATTAAAGGAGGAGGGAATAACCAGAAGGAAGCAGAGTGGCTACAGTTCTTGGTGATTTACAAGCTTTATAGAGGACGTCCAGCTCCTTTTCACCGAGGTGGGGGAAGGCAGCACGAAAGAATGAGCTCTGAGCACCAGAATCTGAGTCAACCTACTTAACCTGTGCTCCAGCACTGCCTCTCCTCAGCTTCAGGAAGCCCTGCAACTGATTTACTTTCCTGACCATCAGCTTTCCCATACGTAAAATGGGTAGAAATGTTCCCATAGGTAAAATGCGGACAATCAAATGAGATGATTGCCTGACCGGGCCTAGCAAGGTGCCTAATAATAAACTCACTTTAAATACAAAAATCATGTGTTCTCCTCCTCCTGCCTGGTGAAGATAAACCACACAAGAGCCAAAAGCTCAGGCTCCGAGATCAGACTGCTTGGGTTCCAGTCCTGGCTCTGCTGTTTACAACCTGCACGGCCTTAGGCAGGAGACATTACCTTTCTAGGGTTCAATTTCTTCATCCGTAAAAAAGATGATAATAGTGTCCACCCATAGGACGGTGGTGAGGATTAGCCAAGATACTGCACGTGATGCTCCTGGCACACGGTAAACACCAAGCAAAGGCAAGCTGCTGCCAAGTGTATCTCTTCCAGCCCTAAAAACAACAAAACTCTGAGTCCTCTAAGATCTGGGCTGCTTGGTGACTGGCTGGCGGCCTAGGTTGGACTCTGGTGCCAGCCTCCCTAAGAAGACAGGTACAAACGAGGAGCCATCCTCATCCCCCCACCCCAAACCCTGCAGAAAATGCTCCAGTCCCTTTCCTGACAAGGACCATGAGTTGAGGGACTGGAGATGGTCAGAGGTATGCATGCACACTGAGCTGGGTCCCTCTTCCCTGTGAGCTCAGTAAGCAGGGAGATCTCGATCCCAACAGGGAGACGCTCATGGCTTTGAGCAGAAGACAAACTCACCACGTCACCATGTCACTGTCACTCTCTACCTTTTACCCAACCCTATAAGCTTCCATCTGAACCATAGTCCTACATCCCTCACATGCAAAAGGGGGCTAAAAAAAAATTGGTGCTCACCTCAAGTAAGACAGTGTTAACATTCTCTGGGAGCCTGATGAATTATAACACAGATCTGCTTCGCCTAACTGGAAGCCCCATCCATCCATCCATCTACCCCAGTCATCAACCATCTAATTAGAAACCCAGAAGCAAGCCAATTTCTGACTGACCAGAAAAGATGTCACAGAACCTACACATCCAAGTTCCTGGACTTCCCTCCCTGGAGGGCCCCTCAGGCTTCACTATTAGCTCATCTACTCTTTCTCTAGGTACAATTCTAACAATCCCAGCTGTCTATTTCCCCAGGAAACAGGAGGGGCTGCTATCTGAGCCCCGTAGATGGAATCTCAAGAAGTGACCACTATGATCAGGTATCACTTCACACCCAATAGGATGGCTATTATCAGAAACAAGCAGGGGCACCTGGGTGGCCCAGTTGGTTAAGCATCTGCCTTCAGCTCAGGTCACGATCTCAGGGTCTTGAGATCGAGCCTCGCGTGGGGCTCCCTGCTCAGCGGGGAGTCTGCTTCTCCCTCTCCCTCTGCCCCTTCCTTTGCTTGGGCTCTCTCTCTCAAATTAATAAATAAAATCTTAAAAAAAAAAAAAAAGGCAAAAAAAACCCCAGAAAGTAAAAAGCATTATTGGAGAGGATGTGAAGAGAGGGCAACCCCTGTCCACTGCTGGGGGGAACGTACAATGAATGGTACGGCCGCTGAGGAAAACAGTAGGGCAATTCCTCAAAAAATTATACCTAGCGTGAACATACGACCCAGCAATTGCACTTCTGGATACATACACAAAAGAGCCGAAAGCAGGCGGTTTTGCACGTTAACAGATTTGCACAGCCACGTTCACAGGAGCACGGTTCACGACAGCCAGACGGCAGAAGCAGCCCAAGTGTCCACTGACAGAGGAACGGACAGGATGTGGTAGGGACATACAATGGAAAGGTACTCAGCCTTAAAAAGCAAGGGAATTCTGACGCGTGCTACATCACGGAAGAACCCTGAAGATGTCATGCTACGTGAAATAAGCCTAACGCAAAAGTTCAAATATTCCTTCACTCCACTTGCGTGAGGTGAGGGGTCAAATTCATAGAGATGGGAAGCAGACGGGCTGAGGGAGGGCAGAATGCAGAAACTGGGTTTAACGGGGACAGAGTTTCCGCTGGGGAGGAGGAAGCATCGGTAGAGGTGGACAGCGGTGAGGGCTGCACGGCGTGTGAAGGTACGGAGCGTACAGAACAGTACACCTGAGTGTACATTCCGTATATCCAAGCGCGTGTTCTTCAAGTGGGGAAATGAAAAAAAGAAGTGACTGCTACCAGGGAGAAGACAGAATATAGGTGGAAACGTGAAGCCCGAGACCATTTAGTCTGGGGCCCACTGCCCTGTAGTCTCAGAAGCCTAGAGGCCTCGCCCCGTCATAAGCACAATTATCGATCAGGCAGGACGCCAATCTCATTCAGAGCCCAGAGGAGGAATCAAGAGCCTCCCCACCCCAGTGCGGCTTGGGACCCCGAGCCAGGCCACCGTGGAATGGGCTCTCCCTCAGTAATTTCCTTCCATTGGCCACCGGTTCACCCCACTTCTTTCAGAAATAAAGGCTTTTGACAGAAAGAAGCTTTTGTGGTCCTCACCTCCGCCAAGCAGGTGCTTTGTATATACAGGTCTGAACTCAACACCCCTGAGTCGCAAAGAGGAGGTTATTCATGCTTGGTACACTTTGCTTAGAAGCATATCATCCGTTTCAGAAAGATTCCCATCCAAAAATAGTTTTTAAACATTTCTTTTATAGTTTTGCTCTTTAAAAAAAAGAGTAAGCTTCAATGATCTGGTGGGGGAAATCACTGCTATGGTTTTTGTGTGTAAAAATCCTGGGACTAGGATAACAGAAACTCTAGGAGTTCACAAAATCTCCTTTTATCCAGGAGCTCACTTGATTCTTAAACCCTCTCTGGGAAGTGGGCAGGGTGGCAGTCATCCCATTGTACGAACCGGGAAACTGAGGCTCAGATAGATCAAAGTCACACACAAAATTAAGAAGAAGCAGAGAATCAAGGCCTTATTTCGCATCAATGCCAGGTGAGGATCTGGGTTGGGACCTCACATGTGAGCAGACTGAGCAGTCATGAAAGTAATTTCAAAAACAGTGTTAGTTTATTTTATTCCCATAACATCTTTCTGAAGTAAACTGGAAATATTATCATTTCTTAAAATAGAGGATCAACCAAGCACAAAACGAATGACTTGCCCAAGATCACCACTCATGAAAGGGGCAGAGAGAACAGACCTCTTCGCTTTTAAATACACTTGACCTTGAGCCCTTCCCTACAATGTCTTGACCCCAACACACTCAAAACTTAAAGGAGTCCATGCAGTTTTTATATAGGTTGTACCACATTTCTGTGAACTCGGCAGGGAGTAGATATACCTTTATTCTCTTTTTAATAGCTGGAAAAGAAAAAGAGGTTAAAGAAAACTTTAAGTTCCTTTCAGTTCTAAAATGCTATGATTCTAAAAATTCCTCAGCAAGTTGCTCAGTAGAGAGAGGCCTGGAATCCACAGCACCCACCTTCCTGCCTCCCAGTCTGTTAGACAACCCCATCCCCATGACTACAAATACCATGTGTGTCTGGGAGAGGGGTCCACTCTCAGATTCATTCAATGACATAAAATGTCAAGAAAGTGCCATTGCCCGGTTAGGACCCTAATAGGGGACTTGACTCTGCTCTGCTGCTCTAGTTCTGGTGTCTCCTAGCAAGAGGCTCCCAAACCAGAGGGCATTCTGTGCCAGGTATTTGAGACCTTACTGAGGCCTGGGGTGAGAGAGAAGCCGGTCTCAGGAATAGAACACAGCACTTTGAAGTTTCACTTAAGTCCCCTTATTTATTTGTTTGTTTGTTTATTTTTAAAAGATTTTTATTTATTTGACACAGAGAGAGAGATCACAAGTAGGCAGAGAGGCAGGCGGTGGGGGGGGGGGGAGCAGGTTCCCCACTGAGCAGAGAGCCTGATGTGGGGCTTGATCCCAGAACCCTGAGATCACGCATGACCTGAGCCGAAGGCAGAGGTTCAACCCACTGAGCCACCCAGGTGCCCCTTAAATCTCCTTATTTAGATACATGCCCTAACACCCACTGCACATGAGGAAGCAACCAGGTCTGCTCACTCCTGCTTTTCTCTAGACCTTCCCAACTCTGTTAGACACAGTAGCTTCATCCAACAAAAACTTATTATTAAGCACCTACGTATGCGAGGCACTGCTCTATGTATCAGGGAGCAAACAAAAATCTCTGACCACACGCAGTAGGGAAGGCGGTCAATGCCAGATGATGGTAATAGCCATGGAGAGAAATAAAAAGGGGAAGGGGGGATAGACAATGCTGACAGCCAGTAGTATAGAGAAGGAGATGGATTTTTCAAAGGATGGCCTGGGAGGGCCTCACTGAGGAGAAACGCTTGTGGGGATGTGGAGGAGGCAGGGAAGGGAGGGACCCATTCAGGTATCAGGGGGTGGAAGAGGCGATGAAAGCACGAGGCAGCTTAAAGGTAAACTGGTGAAATCATATCTTGTCTTGTAGGCCAACACAAGGACTCTGAATGAGATCAAGAACAAAGGAGTAACAAAATCTGACTTACAGTTTGCAGCATCACTCTGGCTGCTGTGATGAAAACAGTCTGTCAAGAGACAGAGAGGAAGCAGGAAGGTCAGTTAAGAGGCCCATGGCGGCTTAGGCCAGGGCTAAAGCAGTGAAGATGATGAGACTCGGGTTCTGGATATATTTAGGGCAAAGCCAATAGGATCTATTGATCAAATGGATGTGGGATTGAGAGAAAGGGGAGGTGTGACTGATGACAAGAGGTTTTGGGGGCCTCTGTAACTGGAAGGACGAAATAACCATTAACAGATGGGAAGACTCTGGGAGGAGCAGGGGTGGGGGGGCGCAGGTTCCTTTTGTTCTGGACGTGCTAAACTGAGAAGCCCTTTAGACGTCAACTGTGGTGAGTACCAGCAGAACATACAAGGCTGGAGCTAAAAAGGGTGGGCTGAAATTATGAATGTGGGGATCACCAGCTGTATAGCAATACACCGTTGTATGTGTTATCACACAGGATTTCCACGTATGATCACATGTAATTTGCATGAATATATGTTTATTATCAACCCCCACTCCAAAACTGTAAGCTCCATGTGGCCAAGGACCATGTCTGTTCACAGCCAACAAAGTGCCTGGCACTCAGTAAATATTTACAGGGCAAATGGAGAAGTTGCTCAATTACTCCCTCAAGAATAGCCACAGCCGCCCACACAATGAGAAGCAGACTCTCTTGCAACTACAATGCCAAGCCCAACCAGCTCAAAACAGGGCCCTGGGTCTGTCCACACCGGGCTTGAGATTCCAGAACGTAAGTGGATACGCCTGGCACATCACAGAGTCAGATATTTGGGTTTCAGCCCTGCCACATTCTCAAAGGGAGGAGCTGGGCAAGAGACTTGCCTGTTCTACTGCCTCGCTTTCTCCCTGGGGTGGCTGGGGGTTGGGGGGGCTGCCTTATCCATGGCAGGGACAGAGAGAGATCTACTCAGCGTATATGGACTGGGTGGTGGGAGCTCCCCAAATGAGTAAATCCCCAAGTATTCTCTGAAGCATGTAAGGACCACCCAGCACCTGAAGGGGGAACATAGTCCTTCTGGGGATGCATTAGGAATAACAGTTAAAAAATAAAAAAGAGGGGCGCCTGGGTGGCTCAGTCGTTAAGCGTCTGCCTTCGGCTCAGGTCATGATCCCAGAGTCCTGGGATCGAGCCCCGCATCGGGCTCCTTGCTCTGCAGGAAGCCTGCTTCTCCCGCTACCATTCCCTCTGCTTGTGTTCCCTCTCTATCTCTGTGTTTCTGTCAAATAAATAAAAAATCTTTAAAAAAATAATAAAATAAAAATAAAAAATAAAAAAGAATGATCATCACAAACTTTCTAGCTAAGACAAGATGTCCTGTCTCAGCTTTACCTGCCGAGTGATTAGGAAGACAGAACTAAGGCCAAATGGTGACATAACAAGGCATAAGATTTCAACTCAATAACTTTGCAGTTTTGAACAGCTGTCTTTGTGAAGACGATGAAACAGCTCCAATGATCTTGTACAAGCCCGTCCCTTTCTGAGATACTGGGAGTGTGACCCGAGAGAGGCTTGAGGACTTGCCCAGGGTCACCCAGCTACGGACCCGGGACTAGAACTCAGGTTCTAGCTCTCTATTGGTGGTTTCTTCCCATTACACCAGTGGCAAAGGAAAGGTAAGAGTTACCAAGGATGCTGGGGAGTTTTAGGCATTAGTGTTACAACATCAAACTATGTCTTTGTCAAAGGGTAAGCTGCAGATGTTACAGGAATGCCAGGTGCACGCTGTGAAGTTAAGAAGGATTCCTTCCCTCATACCAAACTTGTCATCCTACAGAGTTCCCCTTGGCTTTGGACTTTATGAATAAAGCTATTCGTAGGGAGACCTACAGAACTGAAAAAATGATACACTAGCAGGTAAAAAAAATGCAGATATATACTTCAGTAATATGTTTACATGAAAAATTCAGGTGCTAGGCTATAGTTGGGTTAACATTCTAAAATCAACAAATATTGAGTGTTTCCTCTGTACAAGTCATTGTGCTAAGTGCTCTGTGTGTGTGTGTGTGTGTGTGCACGAACATGTGTGTATGTGTATGGCTATATGAGTGAGTGTGAGAGACAGACACGCAAGGATAAGACAGAACCCAGGTCGTCAAGGCTTGCAGGGTAGTTGCTGATATGAGACTGTAAACATCAAAGAAATGACTAATAATATGGAGAAGATAATTGTTAAGTAAGTGGCATAATGTGTCTGCAGGAGTTCTCAGAAGCGGGGGAGTTGGAATTGTCAGGCAAGGTGCTTCAAGAAAGATATGGGATTTGAGACGAACCTTGAAAGGAAGAAAGGCTCTTGATAAGGAGAAAATGGCAATGCATAAACACCGGTGGCCTTAATTCAGGGAAAAGAAAGAAATCACGCCTTAAAAAAGGACTCGACCAAACTGAACAGCCTTGATAGTCAAAGTTCTTACAGAAGTGGAAAGGTGCAAAAAGATTTCTAAAGAGGAGCGTGTGGCTGGTTCAGTCAGTAGAGCACGTAACTCTTGATCTTGCGGTTATGAGTTCGAGCCCCACTCTGGGTGTAGAATTTACTTTAAAAAAATACTTTGTTAAAAATAAAATTCCTGGGGTGCCTGGGTGGCTCAGTCGTTAAGCGTCCGCCTTCGGCTCAGGTCATGATCCCAGCCAGGGTCCTGGGATGGAGTCCCGCATCGGGCTCTCTGCGCGGCAGGGAGCCTGCTTCTCCCGCTGCCATTTCCTCTGCTTGTGTTCCCCCTCTAGCTGTGTTTCTCTCTGTCAAATAAATCAAATCTTTAAAATAGTAATAATAAAAAAAAATAAAATTCCTAAACATAGAATTACAGGGTTCGAAACAGGTTAATTTAATAAACATCTTCTGGGGAGAGAGCACAGTGTGCAGGCATCGGATGAATGACTGAAGATGAATTTGCCTTTGGTGGGGAACTAACTTCAGCCTGGAAGGTGGATTGAACTTGGGATGACAAGGGAGTGAAGAAGAGTGGAAGGGGCAGGTTTGTATGACTTTCCAAGGAAGAACCAGCAGGTCCCAGTGGCTGACTGGCTAGGAGGCGGAGAAAGTCAACTTTGGAGAGAGATATCTCCAAAGTACCGAGTTAGGCAGTTGCAAGAATGGAAGAGTAAAGGGAAGCTGGCTGAGGGGAGAGATGCAGAGCTTGGTTTTAGAAGTGTTGAATCTAAGGATAACTACATCAGCGTGTCCAGTGGGCATTTACTGATATGAGTCTGGAGTCTGACAGAAAATAGTTGAAGATACCGTGTACAGGTCTTTCCAATGGACAGAGTTTTGGGACTGAGTATAAGTTCTCTGGGAGGGAGTATGAGAGAGAAAAAAAAAAAAAGAATGTCAAACTGAACCATGGAACCATGGGTGTGTCCACACCTAGGAGGTGATGTGATGGTGAGCATCAGTGATTAGAGGAAAAAGAAAAACCCCAAAAAATAAGATAATCTATTGCGGAGAAGGGTAAGGGGAGAGTTTCAAGTATGAGAGGGTTGTCACCAGTGAAAAATGCTACAAAATCAATCATGTAGACTGAGCACATAAATAATAAATATTCGTTGAATAAGTGAATGAATGAATGAAAGAAAGCCCTTGGGTTTGAGAATCAACTTTCCTCAGTCAGAATGGCCAGGGCTGCCAAAAGGTTTTCAGTGTTAAAATTACCTCCTGCCTCCATCCCCAGAAAAACATGTTTCTTCTCCCACAAGTCATCCTGTCCACCACACAGACATCCTTCTCTGCTTCTCCCACTTTTCCCCTCATCTTCCTTCCCAGTTTCCACAATCCAAGCAACACACCTTCAGTGTCAAAGGACACAGGAAATTCCAACTAGAGTTTCCACTTCATTAACAACTATGCCTGTGGCTCCTCTTACATAAAGGGATATGTAGCAATTGGGTGAACGAGGAGACTGCGTTCTAGCCGCAGCTGCACTACTAACTAGCTGGGTGTCTTTGGGTAAGTTGTTCAACCTCTCTGGATCTGGGCTTCTACATAGACAGGAGGAGTTGGGTCTATCTGGACTCCAGACAAGTTCTGACGATCCCTTTCAACTCTAAAGTATACGATTTTTATCATTCTCAGAAGGTCCTTGCAACACCCTCAGAGAAGGAAGTGAGTACAAGACCCGGGGAAACGAACACCAGACCTCTTCCCAGGGCGAAGCGCCAGTATAGGAGGAGTGTACCAAGAAAGTGAGAAGGCGCTGCCCGGCCCTCGCGGATCACCAGGGAGCAGATCCCATCCCCGAGGCTGGGAAGGATCCCAACAAACCCGAGCGCGATTCCCACCCCACACCCCACCTTTTCTAGACTCCAGACAGCCGGGAGGCTCTAAAAAGCCCTTCGGGAAAAATAAAGATTTCTTTCCCAGAGTCCTGCGCTGCTTTTGCCAGTTGGATTCCGGCAGACACGATCTGCAGCCCGATAATGACACAGTCTCTGGAAGAGCGACAGTTCTCGCTCGCTCCGAGTTCTGGAGACGACTGGCCGCCCGCGCCGTGCCCCGACGGGCCAGCCTCCGACCCCGACCCGGCTGCCAGGCCAGCGGCGCCCCCGTCCCGGGTCCCCCTCCCCTCCGCCGGCCCCGCTGCGGTCTGCAAACATTTCCTGCCCCCGCCCCCACCCCCACTCGGAGCTTCCCAGTTGGAGCGAGTTGGGCTCGCAGCCGGGTCAGCGCTCGCTGTTGCCCCAACTCGGCTCCCTCGGCCACCAGGGCTGGGGAGCGGGCCCCTGTCTGGCTCCAGGGCAGCCATCTGGGAAACCCAGGCGCCAGGAGCCGTGGGAGGTCGCTTGGGAAGCCCAGCGCTCCGGCGAGGAGGGGGACAACTGGCGAGGCGCCCGTGGCCCTGCTCCCTTACTCGTCGTTACCTGCTCGCTTGCGGGGGTGTCCCGGAGCGGCCGGCCTCTCCCGGCGCTGTCTCCCCACGCAGTTGCCCATGCTGGCTCTTCAGTAGGGCCCCATGCACCAGAGGCGGCGGGCTTGTCGGCTGCTCCGCGCTCCTGCCCCGGACGGCGACGTCCCGGGTCAACGGCTCCTGCCTCCCCGCATCGGGCGCTCCTCGATCTCCCCCCGGGGGCGCGCTCTGCCCGGGCGCCGGCTTCGCCACAAACTTTGCGGGCGAGGGGAGTGAGGGAGGTGGCCGACTCCCCAGCACAGTCCCAGGTGGCCGGGCCAGGGGGGCCCGCGACGGTGCCCGGCCGGAGACCAGCTCCGCTGGAGGGGCGGAGAGAGGGGGCGGGCACCTCCGCAGCTACTCCCCGCTCGCTCGGGGCTCCCAGCTGGGGCCGGCCCCCCGGAGCCTGTCACTCACCTGCCTAATCCCGCCCCAGCCCGGCCCCGCTCCCTGCCGCCGGCTCGCGGTGCCCGCGCCTCCGCCACCGCCCGCCCCAGGTGCGCATGTGACCGACAGCACCGCCCCCTCGGGCCGGGCCTGATTTTCTCATTGGCTTCCCCCAGGTGTGTACCGCCCCTTGGCCCCACCCAGCCAGGTACCCGCCCCGCCACCCGTCTCCCGGGGAGCGGGGCCGGGAATTATTCGCCCTCAATGGCCCCCCGCTGCGTGCCCAGCAGCCGCCTTCCCTGCCCGCGCCACCGCCCCGACTCCAAGCCCCGCCCCTCAGGGAGGGACCGTCCCATCCCTCCTTGGAACTGCCTGGCCAGGAGCCGGCAGGCACGTGATCCAGGGAGCGCCCCGCCTCTTTAACCTTCGCCTGGCGATTGGCTCAGAAGGCGCGTGCGCTCAGAGGCTCGTCCCGTGCCACCACCCACTTCCCCTCCCACGGTCTCTGGTTCGCGTCATGGCTGCCGCCGCCGCTCTAGAGGCGGTGGCGCCTACAGGCGCACTGTGGGGCCTCGTGCACGACTTCGTCATGGGTCAGCAGGAGGGCCCCGCTGACCAAGTGGCTGCAGGTACGGCAGACGGCGCCGCGCGGCTTCCGCATGGGGCCGACAAGAGGGGGCGGCCTCAGTACAGCCGCCAGGCGGGAAGGGAGTGAGGAACAGCGGTGACTTTGAGAGATTGGTCTGGGGCTGGTTGTGAGCACCGCGTGCTTAAGAGCCGTAACAAGTTGAGAGTCTCTTGCATATGCATATTCCTTAAAGCGCCTGTGCGCCACTTATCTTAGTAGATAGTCACTCTGTGCTTCGGCTGGGGTTGGAGAGTCATTACCGAGTCACAGATGAGGAAACTGAAGCCCGGAGAGGGCAAAAGACTCACATCAGGCAGGGGTGCAGCTGGGACTCGGCCCCAGGTCCTCTAGTCCAGAATCTGGTACTCCTGCCGCTAAACCACGTTGTTTGGCGGAGGTTGACGTGAGAAGCAGCATCTTCCGCGGCATCAGCTCTAGTCGCGTGGCATGTTGGGAGTGGCCGAGCGGCGCGATCTCTGACTGGCTGTCATAGGATAGAGGAGGGGAGAAGCCAGTCTTGTGGGGGAGTTTGAGATGTTTCGCTTATGCTCTTTAAGACTTTCCCTCCGTTTCCTGGTAAAGTTCTTGATTAATTTGCTTCATGACTTTTTTTTTTTTTAAGATTTATTTATTTGTTTGACACAGAGAGAAAGATCACAAGTAGGCAGAGAGGCAGGCGGGGAAGCAGGCTCCCTGCTGAGCAGAGCCCGATTTGGGACTCGATCCCGGGACTCCAGGATCATGACCTGAGCCAAAGGCAGTTGCTTAACCAACTGAGTCACCCAGGAGCCCCTGCTTCATGACTTTTTTATGTGGTGTTTGTTTTTATCTTTTCCCCGATCTCCAGTTTCCTGCTTTTGACCAGTTCAGGGATCTGGTTAGTTCTCACAGCTTATCTAGGATTTGAGTGAAACAAATTCCAGATTTCCTTGGGAGTCAGAGACTTCACTCTTTTAGGGAAAAAAAAATCTAAAAAGTTGAGTGTTAGGAGGCCTTCAGACTTGTTTAAGTAATAGAATACTAAATTATTTCGTGAATACCAATTAGTTTTGGTCTATTTTTGGAAATTTTGCGTGCTTGGGAAAAAGTAAAAGACATTTCTCCTGAAAATTAAACATACTAACTTTTAGAAATGAATAAAGTGAATCTGTGAGAAATATAATACTTTGGTCCTTAGCAGTTCCACTTTCATTCATTCATCCCACCATTATTAAACACGTATTTTTCTCCAAATAGGATAGAAAGCAGTAGGAATATAAATACAGATCAAACTAGATCTGTGCCCACCAGGAACTTTTACTGTGGTGGGAAAGTCAACCATGCAAACAGATAGTATTACCACATCTTAAAAAGGGCTATATGGGGTGTGTGCAAGGTGGCAAGGAAGCATCAAAGAGCAAAAGCCTGATGCTGTCATTCCACCAAATTTTAACTTCTTACAGCTTTGTATGGTATGTTATCAATGCCATTTTTCCCAGTGTTTTATTATGAAAATTTTCAAACATACAGCAGAGAATTTCATAACAGGCACACCTACACACACCACCTAAACTACCATTAACATTTTAATATAACTTGCTTTGTCGGGTATCTTTCCGTCTATTTAGATTGCAGATATCAGTACACTTCCTCCTAAATGCTTCGGTAGGCGTATTATTAACTAGAGTTTGTTTATAGTTTATTTTGGTGTACAATTTATATTCAGTGAAATGTACAATCTTAAGTGTAACGTTCACTGATTTTGAAAAATGCATCCGCCTACCCCCTACTGTTATAGCAGTGCCATTTGTTACTGTTCTTTCACACTTATACATTATGAACACAATAATTTTGGAATTTTCAAATTCAACACACTTGAGAAGACAGCATGGATAAGGACTGCCAAGTTACTATAAATACCTTTGTAAAAATTATATTTTTTATGCCTGAAAAAAAATGCCCTTAACTATTGTCTAGTTTAAATTTAACTCAGCTCAACTAAGACTGTAACATTAGCTCTGCTGTAATTTAGCCCTCCTGACTAGGAAAGGAGGTTGGTAGTAACACAGTTAAAAAGGTTTGGTGGGGTTGGATTATGCATAACCTTGGATTCCAGGCAGAGGGATTTGAATGACCTATTGTAGGTAATGGAAATCATTGTAGATCCTTGAGCAAGGGAGTCATATAATGAAAGCAAATTTGAGAAGGATTAAATTGGTTTTCTTAATATGAGATCACAGCCCTAGTTAAGGTTTTTAAAGCTGACAGAGTTTTGAAGCATTCCCAGAATAAGATGTGCTTTCTAATCCAGCCTGAGTCTAGTTTTGTTAGCACTAAAGGGACCAGCTTTCTATTCAGCCTCTCACAGCAGCAGCATGTCCCACAAATTGTAAATGCAGAAGGAATACCCTATAATCACAGGCAGCTATGACCAACTTTGTTTTCCACCTTTGCCCTGGAGTTCCTGAAGAAAGTGTCAGGTGTAAAGGCATAAATGATGGAAGAGAAATGACCCGGTATGCTAGGGTTAAAGACTTAAGGGGGGGAAAATATTTATTTGACAGAGCATAAGCAGGCGGAGTGGCAGGCAGAGGGAGAAGAGAAACAGACTCCACTGAGCAGGGAGCCCAGTGCCGGGCTTAATGCTGAATTCGGTGCTGGGCTCTATCCCAGGACCCCTGGGATCATGACCTGAATCGAAGGCAGATGCTTAACCAACTGAGCCACCCAGGGGTCCCAGGGTTAAAGACTTTTCATCCTAGCATTCAATGGTTACCACTACCTGGCCCCTGCCCTTATTCTTCCCACTCCCCTCCTGGACCTTTAGTGCCAGGCAGCTGCCTGGATTTGCTATGCCCTGAGTGCTTTCCTTCCCAGTTTCTTTGACTAGCTCCATCTTACCAAAGTTAGACCTCGGATTCAAGGCCCAGCTTGAGTGCTCACTGCCTGTCCCCCAAGTGTTTCCTGATTACTCCAGCCAGACATCATCTCACACTTAAAAATCTTTGTGGTATTTCTTTCTCAGCCACTCATTTATTAGCATTTATTAGCAGACTTGTTCATAACCCCTCATTTATTAGAAGACTTGTTTAGTAGCTGTTCTGTTTATCTCTCTATATCCTATCCTATGCCTCCCACATCTATCCTGGAGACCAGCGTAAGTTAAGTGTGCAGTAAAAAACTGTGTAAGTGAATGGAATGAGAGATGTTGAAGGAAGAATCTGAGGAATTTGAGGCTTAACTAGTTACAGGGCTTGAAGGAGGAGGAGGACTCCCAGATGACCCCAAGCTTTTGAGCCTGGGGATGGGCAAAAGAAAAGTTCTTTGTCCAAAAATGGAGGTTAGGAAGGAAGCTGATTTTGAAGTGTTAGGTTTGGACATGTTGATGGATAAAAATTTTCTTCCTTTCAAAAAAAAAAATTTTTTTTTCTTCCTTTCAGTTATTTGAATTTTCCTTTGTTTTGGTCTTTATTGTGTTTTCCCACTTCAGTGGGAGACCACTATTCCTGAAAGCAAAAGACTGTTAAACAACAATAAAACAGTTCTGAGAAATGTCTGTGGCATCCTCAGCAGAAAAGGCATTTTGAGAGCTTGATTAGAACTGATTGGGATTTTTCTCTCTCCGGCTCCTTCACATCCTTCCCCTTCCTCCATTGGCTGCTCCTCCAGATTCTCAAGAGGCTGCAACTCCATCAGACAGAGGTCTGATTGTGCATTCGTCAGTCTCATATAAATACTTCTTTGATGACTCCTCAGTGTTCCACATGAACTGGTGCCCTGCGGAGGGAAGTGTGGGTAGTTAGGAGGTGCTGGTAGGTCCATTTGTAGAGAGTAATTCTTGGATACACTGGAAAAACTTAGGTGTACTTAGGGAAAGGAACTTAAGCTTGTTTTTCCTTAATGCCAGTGAGACTACCTTCAAGAAAATTAACTCCTTATTAGCTTCTTTTATCCCAGGAGTCCAAGTGCATAATTAACAATATTTCCAGATATTCAGGTATTTTTTATTTGGTAGAACTTACAGTGTTAAGAGAATGAATCACTTAAAGTTAGTGATGGATGGTTCATAAACCCAGGAATTTTACTCCTTTCTTATGCTAACCAAGTCCCTATTTATATCACTATGGTAACAGCTGTGATTGTTTTAAATGTCTTTCTGCCCCCAACAGACTGGGCTCCTTATGAGCAACCTGTCTGTAGTTCTGTCTCTAGGCCTAACCCAGTACCTGATTTAAAATAGGTGCTTAGTAAATGTTGAATGAATAAATGAAAACAAATACACCTGACAATTTTGTTAAAGAATTAGGGAGAAACACAGAAGGGGATTATTTGATTTGGGGAACCAAGGAGGGCTTCACAAAAGAGTTGACATTTGAGCTGGATCTTGAAAAATTGAATTTTGACAAGGGCCGGAAGGAGGCATTTCAAACCATGCGAACATTTACAGGATTATGGTTGTGGAAGAGCTTGATATGTTGGGACATGTGACTAAATGATAGGAGCCATGACGAAAGGTGAAGCTAGAGGTGATTTGGGGGCTAAATTGTGAAGGACATCAAGCCAGGGAGTCGGGTCTTAGGCAGTAAGGAGAAAAAGGAGATAGGTGGGTAGAGAAGTAATTGTGCATTTTAGGGAGGCAATTCTAGATAGAATGTGGATGAATTAAAAGACCTTTTTAAAAAATTGAGGTAAAATTCACTTTAACTATTTTAAGTGTACAGTTAATTGGCTTTTAATATTCATGGTGTTCCACAACCATCGCCACTATCTAAAAATTCCCGAACATTTTTTTTAGTACTCCAAAAAGCAGAGGACTGTTGTTCCATAGTCTGGTTATAAAGATGAAAAGGAAGGGTCATATTTAAAAGACATTTCTGAGGCACCTGGATGGTGCAGTCGGTTGAGTGTCTGACCCTGTTTCAGCTCAGGTCCTGATCTCAGGGTCATGAGACTGAGTCCCACATCTAGCCCTATGCTCAGTGCAGAGTCTGCTTGAGACACTCTCTCCCACTGTCTTTGCCCCTCCACCCTGCATGCGCACATGCATGCTCTCTGTCTCTAATAAATCTTAAAAAAAAATAAATAAAAGACGTTTCTGAGGTAGAGTCAACAGAACTAGAATAAAATATTAGATTTAGTTACCTTTGTGAAAACATCCTCAGATGGGGCGCCTGGGTGGCTCAGTGGGTTAAGCCTCTGCCCTCGGCTCAGTTCATGATCTCAGGACCCTAGGATCAAGCCCCACATCAGCGCTTTCTGCTTAGCAGGGAGCCTGCTTCCCCCTCACTCTCTGCCTGCCTCTCTACCTACTTGTGATCTCTCTCTCTGTCAATAAATAAATAAAATCTTAAAAAAAAAAAAACAATAAAATATTTTAAAAAAAGGAAAAGAAAACATCCTCAGAATACTGATTCTAGTTTTTTGCCACCATACTCACTGTCTTCCTTTCTCTGGTTTTTTCTAGTTTCTCTGGTTTATTATTGTGTAACAGCTATACAGCTAATATAATGTCTCTTCATTTTTCCTAATTTTGTATTACTTTTATACTTCACTTGTTTTTTATGTTACTGCTGCATTAATTCAAGATAGGATCCTTATGAAAAGGAGGCAGACCAAAGGTTCTGCCAGGAGGGTTCACCCATATACTGGGACTTGAGGAATCACATACAGATGGGTGTTTATTTGTAATTAAAAGCAGCCTGTTTCATAATACTGTATACTTCATGGTGAAGAAGTCTTTTTTATTTATCAAATTTGAGGCAGTCTGTAGGAGAGGGAATTGACTAGTAAGGGACATGGGGGAACTTTGTCCGGTGATGAAAGTAGTTCACATCTTGATTGGGGTGTTGATTACTCAGGGTATACGTTTGCTAAAACTCATCGAGTTATACTGTTAATATCTGTTCACTTCATTGTATGTAAACTATCTCTCCTTTTTTTAAAAAAGATTTTATTTATTTGACAGAGGCACAGCAAGAGAGGGAACACATGCAGGGGGAGTGGGAGAGGGAGATCAGATGCAGGCTTCTTGCTGAACAGGGAGCCCGACGCAGGGCTCGATCCCAGGACCCTGAGACACTACCTGAGCCAAAGGCAGAGGCTTTAATCCACTGAGCCACCCAGGTGCCCCTCTTTTATTTTTTTAAGTAGGTTCCACATCTAGCGTGGATCCCAGTGCTGGGCTTGAACTCATGACCCTGAGATCACGACCTGAGCCAAAGGCAGACGCCTAACCACTGAGCCACCCGGACGCCCCAAATTATACCTCATTTTTAATGAAGAAATTAGAGGCAACTGAGTGGGGCTTATTAGTCAGGTCCTTGTCTTATAGCACTTAGGTATTTCCAACAGTGGACACTAGTCCAGCATCCACAAAAGACTTTGATGGTGTTGCTGGAGAAGAATGATGATTCAGTGATGTTTTTTGCTAGTAACAGTTACCAGTCCTTTACAGCTTCCTATGCACAATTGCTACTTCTGTGGCCACTACTGAAATTTAGTGTTTAGATAGGGTTTTCAGCAGTTTCCTGCACTTTGGCCAAGAGGTTCCGAAAAGGCACCCTTTTCCCCCTTCCCAAATTGTGCAATACTTTTTTATAGTGTATAACCCAGAAATGAGTATCTCCATTCACTTCAATGTTGCCATGAAGGAATTGAGTACAGAGCCCAACTGTCAGTTCCTTGGTTTGTCCTGTTACTCTGGCTCTTTTCCCTTCCCCCACCCTACAGCCTGTACATTTTTTCCCTTGGCTCTTTCTTAGGAGCAGGGGCAGCAGCTGGGCCTTCCACATCCTGGCACGAGCAAGGCTAAGAGTGCCTGATGTCTAAATTGGTGCCAGTCACGAGCTATGAATCCTGACTAGAAAGCACTCCTTTTCTCTGTCAGTTTGGACTTACTCTAGTACTATAGTGAGCCTCTACCCAGTTCTGCTCACAGCTTTGTTCTCAGACTACAGACTTAAGGGGAACTGGAAGTTCAGGAGTTTTCTCAAGCCTCTTGACTCTAGCCAAAGTCTAGTGTTGGTGAAAGCTAACATATTAGGTCCAGCATTTGGAGTAAGTGGGGTGGTGACTTAGAATAGGCTACTGGAAGTAATTCCCTGATTGCCACCCTTACTGAGCTAAAACTCTTCTATATTAGTCAAACCCTTAGGAAGATTGCTAACCTTTTACTCTTTGTTTCTTCCTTGAGAATATATCCTAAGATGGTCCTGGTGGATCTATGTGAATTATTGTTGTACTGTTAAAAATGCATTTTAAAGGGGTGGCTAGGTATCTCAGTTGGTTAAGCATCTGACACTTGATCTCAGCTCAGGTCTTGATCTTGGGGTCGTGAGCTCAGGCCCCACACTGGGCTCCACACTGGGCATGGATCCTACTTAAAAAAAAAACAAACGTATTTTAAAAAATAAGTAATATGGGGCACCTGGGTGGCTTAGTTGGCTAAGCGTCTGCCTTCAGCTCAGGTCATGGTCCTGGGGTCCTGGGATCAGGCCTGAATCGGGCTCCCTGCTCAGTGAGGAGTCTGCTTCTCCCTCTGCCCCTCCCCCCGCTCATGCTCTCTCTCACTCTAGCTCAGGTGTTTTGTCTCATGAATAAATAAATAAAATCTTTTATAAAAATAAGTAATAAGGGTGCCTGGATGGCTCAGTGGGTTAAAGCCTCTGCCTTCGGCTCAAGTCATGATCTCAGGGTCCTGGGATCAAGCCCCACATTGGGCTCTCTGCTCAGCAGAGAGCCTGCTTCCTCCTCTCTCTCTGCCTGCCTCTCTGCCTGCTTGTGATCTCTCTCTGTCTACATAAATAAATAAATAAATAAATAGTAATATATTCACATGGTACAAAAGGATACACAGAAAAGTCTCACTTCTATCTCAATGGAATGCAGACTGTGACAAATGAATCTACTATATTACTAGTATCTAATGTGTCCTCACTAAAGGCAGGGGGAGAGCTGATCCAAGTGACTCACTAAAACAGTATTTTGTCTGGAAACTGTACGGCTGAAGACAAATGCTGCATTCTACTTTTTTTTTTTTTTTAAGGTTTTATTTATTTATTTGAGATAGAGACAGTGAGAGAGAGCATGAGAGGGGAGAAGGCCAGAGGGAGAAGCAAACTCCCCGTGGACCTGGGAGCCCGATGTGGGACTTGATCCCGGGACTCCCGGATCATGACCTGAGCTGAAGGCAGTCACCTAACAACTGAGCCACCCAGGCACCCACTGCCCTCTACTTCTAAATCTGTTTCTCACAGAGGTTGAGAATTCTAAAAGTAATTTATAGCTATACTAGGTTTAAAAACTAATAAATGGTAGATGATAGGAACCAGATTTCTCACTGTCAGGGAAACAAATTACAAATAAGAAAAAAAAACTGAGAAATTTTCACAAGACCAGAGGAGACCAAGGATTCACGATGGCTAATTGCAATGTGGTGTCCTTAACTGGATCCTGAGACAGAAAAATGACATTAGTGGAAAAACTGAAAATCTAAATACAGCCTAGAGTTTAATAGTCATATACCAATGCTAATTTCTAACTCTAAAATTATTCCAAAATCAAACATTTGTTTTTTAAAAAACCCACCTCTCAACCCCCTAGCTATCCAGTGTCCCTCCTTAGGGACAACCGATATTACCGGTCCCTTTTATCTTCTAAATGAATGAATGAATGAATGACCGGTCCCTTTTATCTTCTAAATGAATGAATGAATGAATGACCGGTCCCTTTTATCTTCTAAATGAATGAATGAATGAATGAATGCATGCATGCATGCAAATAGAAACAACCCTCCCTCCCATTAAAAACAATGGTGTGCACTTAGTAATATATATACTATTTATGTACACTGCCCTACTTTTAGACATGTCCCATTATCAGTGTGTGTGCACACACATTCAGTCTTTCATACATTATTTTTCTAACTGGCTGCAGAGAATTCCATTGTATTGATATACTGTAATTTATTTAACCAGCCCTCCGTCCCTCCCTCCCTCCCTTCCTTCCTTCCAAGATTACTTATTTATTCATTTATTTATTTGAGAGAGACAGAGTGAGCAAGAACACAAGCAAGGTGAGGGCCAGAGGTAGAAGCAGACTTCCTGCTGAGGAGGGAGCCGGATGTGGGGCTCCATCCTGAGACTCCGGGATCATGACCTGACTCGAGGGCAGTCGCTCAACCAACTGAGCCGCCCAAGCATCCCTATTTAACTGGTTTCTTACTGGTGGCCATTTGTTGTTTGAAGTCATTTGCTGTTATAAATAACTCTGTAATGAGCAACCTTGTACATGCATTATTTTACACTTTTATATGTATATGGGATAAATTTTTAGAAGATTCCCTGCATTAAAGCATATGTACACTTGTAATTTTTATTGAAGACATTGTCAAATTGCCCTCCATAAACGGGTTGTGCCAATTTATACTCCACCTACAGTATATAAGACTGCCCATTTCTGCATACCATCACCAAAAAAGTTTTATATCTCTGTTAAAAAGTTTTTTATCTCTGTCAATCTAGTATGTTAAAACAATCTAGTATGTTAAAAGCAAAGTTTTTATATAGTTTAATTTGCATTTCTATAGTGAATATGGGTATCTTCTGTAGAATGCCTGTTCATTTTTTTGGTTTTGTCCATTTTTAAATTCCTTGTTGATCTTTTTTTAAAAATTTAATTTCAGTTAATTAACATATAGTATGTTCTTAGTTTCAGAGGTAGAGTTCAGTAACTCATATTCACTGGGTATATAATACCCAGTGCTCATTATATCACATGCCCCCCCTAATACCCATCACCAAGTTACCCCCCCACCCTTTTCCCCTCCAGCAACCCTCACTTGGTTTCCTTTTTTTATTTATTTATTTATTTATTTATTTATTTATTTATTTATCTATCTATTTTGAGATTTTTTTTTTAATTTATTTGAGACAGAGCACGAACTGGGGAGAGGGGCAGAAGGAGAGGGAGAAGCATTCCCCACTGAGCAGGGAGCCTGAAGAGGGGCTCAATTCCAGGACCCTGGGATCATGACCTAAGCCAAAGGCAGATGCTTAACTGGCTCAGCCACCTAGGCGTACCCCTCTCTCTGTTTCCTATGATTAAGAGTCTTCTATGGTTTATCTCCCTCTCTGATTTTTTGTTTTATTTTTCCCTCCTTTCCCCTATGCTCCTCTGTTTTGTTTCTTAAATTCCACAAATGAGTGAAATCATGTAATTGTCTTTCTCTGATTGACTTATTTTGCTTAGCATAATACCCTCTTTGCATCCATGTCATTGCAAATGGCAAGATTTCATTTTTTGATGACTGAGTAATATCCTAGTGTGTGTGTGTGTATCACATCTTCTTTATTCATTTATCTCCTTGTTGATCTTTTTCTCATTGATTTGTAGAAGCTCTTTATATATTGGCAAAAAAGCCCTTTGTTAAGAATTGCAAATGTTTTCCCAGTTGGTCTTTTGATGTATTTTTGTTTGTTTGTTCATTTTTGCCCTGCAAAAAACCACTTTTTTTTTAATGTAGCTGATTTTAACCAATCTTTTTTTTTATTAAGGCTTCTGAGTTTTATGTTATACTTGGGAATTTTCTCATGTCTTTTTCTTTAATCCATTTGAAAGTTTACTTTGATAAATGATTTAGAGCCAAGATTTTTTTCCAAATATTTACCCAATCATTCCAACACCATTTATTGAATAGTCTGTGGTTTTCACATTAATTAAAGTAGGATTGAATAGAATTGAAATAGGAAAAAATCATATTCTCATATGCATTTGTATCTTTCTGGATTTTATTTCTGTACCATTTGTTTAAATATGAACTCAATATCATACTGCTTGTTTTTTGTTTTTAACTTTTATTTTAGGAATCTTTAAGTATATTCAAAAGTACACACACCAAAAAGTACACACTAACTTAGTTGTTGTGACTTTATGACAATTTTTTAATATCTGAAGGGTCCACCTTCCTTCCTGCCCCCATTACTCTTTTTCACAATTTGCCTAATTATGTGTTATTTTTTGCACTTTAACTTTAGAATAAGCTTATCCAGTTCCTCCCAAAATAAAACTTCTACTGGTATTTTTACAGAGATTATCTTAAAATTATTTTGGGAGGTATGTCATCTTGGAGTCTTTCGTGAATATGACCTGCCTTTCTATTTGTTTGAATTTTCTTTTGTTAATCCTCACTGGTGCTTTAAAGTTTTTACTATTCAGATCTTCATATTTTTTTGTTGAGTTTATATCTAGGTATTTTTCTCCCCACCCTCTGGTCCCCGCCCCCCCTTTTTTTGCTATGGCATCTAAGATCTTTTTTCCTTTAGATGATTTTACAGGGTATTGTGTGTATATATGTTTATAGGGTATCGCATGTATATATGTATATACATAATTTCATAATTCTTAATTTCAGAATATTAATTTTATACCCAGCCACCCTATTGAATTATTTAACTTGTAGTGTTTTTTCAATTATTTCTCTTGGATTTTCATGGTATACAGTCATATTATCTACAAATAATATATTTATTTCCTTTTCAATTTTTACAGTTGAGGTGGCATGTTTGAAGTGTTTTAGTAATACCTCTCATGTAGAAGGGGCTCTTGGCAAGCATAGTGGGCCCCAAGGTACAAACCCTAGGGTAGGTGGAAACATTAGTAATCAGAGCCTTTGAACCCTAAGACTGGATTTTGTTTTTTCATGTTTTTTTCTTTTGTTTCCCCTAGATGTGAAATCTGGGAGCTATACAGTGTTGCAAGTGGTGGAAGCCCTTGGGTAAGAGCCTCTTGTTGAGGGCCCTTCTCTAACTCTGCGTGTGCACTCTGAAAGGTTATTTTGTACACTCCTGCTTTCCTGGAGCTGACTGGTCCTGGATTTCTCCTACTATAGCCTACACCCACCTTTCTTATCAGTACTTCGGTCTAAGCCTGTGTTTGTCCTGAAATAAGTTTCATGCCATCTGACTGTAGTTCCTAAGAAGTGTTGAAAGTGCCTGTATCAGCCCACAGGTGTGGAGTGAGATGGGTGGTTGAAGGCCATCAACTGTTAGACTTGGGATTCCTCCTGTGCTGCTGCTTTTTTTTTTTTTTTTAAGATTTTATTTATTTATTTGAAAGAGAGAAAGAGAACATGAGAGGGGAGAAGGTCAGAGGGAGAAGCAGACTCCCCACAGAGCTGGGAGCCCGATAATGGGACTCGATCCAGGGACTCCAGGATCATGACCTGAGCTGAAGGCAGTCACTTAACCAACTGAGCCACTCAGACGCCCCTCCTCCTGTGCTTCTTAAAGACCTACCTTCCCCCATGGGATTTTGGTCAGCATGGCTCTGACTCAGACCTGCTCATGGGCTCTGTCAGGGAAGTTGCGCAGAAGCTGACCTTGCACCAGATCCTCACTATAGGAAAAGGCTTGGGAAAACAGCTGGAAAATCAGTATTAAAACCAGATATCCAGGGGCGCCTGAGTGGCTCAGTGGGTTGAAGCCTCTGCCTTCAGCTCAGGTCATGATCTCAGGGTCCTGGGATCAAGCCCCGCATCGGGCTCTCTGCTCAGCAGGGAACCTGCTTCCCCCTCTCTCTCTGCCTGCCTCTCTGCCTACTTGTGATCTCTCTCTCTCTCTCTCTCTTTCTGTCAAATAAATAAAATCTTAAAAAAAAAAAAAAAAAAACAGAAAATCAGATATCCAAACACCAGAGGAATTATGTGCTTGTAGTCTGATGTCTGATTTTCTCCTATTTTATACTTGGTAGACCATCTAAATTGACAAGTCTTGTTTGCAAAGGTTGTTAACTGTCACCGCCAGCTTGTCTTCTGAAGCAGAAAACTAGAAAATTAGGAGGGTGGGGTGGAATGTAGGTCACTGTTATACATCTCTCCCACATAATAAGAGACCATTTGGCCTTTCTGCACATGTGGCCTTGGTCCATTAAAAAAAAAATAACATCTTTATATATTTATGATATATGTAATTCAAATATGTAATTCATATCAATTTTTATATGAAATATATAATTCATATATTATAAAGTCCATCATTTTTTGTGTATTCAGAAATTTGTGCAACCCTTACTTTAGTCAATTTTAGAACATTTTCATTGCCTCAAAAAGAATCTCCATACCCATTAACAGTCACTATTCCCTCTTCTTCTCAGCCCCTGGTAACCACTAATTTATTTTCTACCTCTGTGGATTTGCCAGTTTTCTTCGAAATTTCACATAAGCCGAATCATACAACATGTCACTTTTGTGACTGGTTACTTTAAGCATAATGTTTTCAAAGTTTATCCCTGTTGTATCTCTTGTCAGTACTTCATTTCTTGCTGAAAAATAATCTGCTATATGAATGTACCACATTTTGTTCAATAGTTCATCCAGTGGTGATTATGGGTTGTTTCCAGATTTGGGTTATTCTGAATAATGCTACTATGAGCATTTGTGGTCCATTTTTAAATGCACAGTTTTCTACTTCTGAACAAGGTCCTTTCTACAAGATCCTATTCTAGGGATCCTGTCAAGCGTGATTTTATTTTTGCCCCTTTATCCCTAGTTACAGATACCCTTATCCTTGAGATTTCAGTCAAATGTCCTGGTCACCTCTCCTTCAGAAATCTTCTACTTCATACATTTACCTGCTAAGATTTCTTCTAGTATGTTTAAATGTAATCTCTATAAGAGCTATTTTAAAATAAGTCACCTTATTAGTTCAGTCCAGGTTTTTCCATTCAACAATCTTAAATAGTTAAAACCTTTATTCTGACCAACTTACTTTATGAATTTCCAGTTATAAAGAATTTTTTTCCCCTAAGACCTTGGTTGCTCTCCGCATTTTTTCCTTAGCAGTAACGTATTTATTCTCTGTTTTGGTGGAAGTTGCAGCTGCCCATCATCTGTTGAGTTCTCTGGGTAGCTGCTAAGTTCTGTTTCAGAGAAATCTCACTATCGTGTAAGAGTAAGCCCAATGCCCAGTCAGTTCCTAGAGATGGATACTTCTGTTGGCTGGTGTCACATGAGCCTCTACTGAATGTCAGGTCAATCTGAAGATTGGCTCTTTAGGCTCTGGCTTTACTATTATCTGTAACACTAGATACCTACAGAATACCTTCCTGGGCTGGCGTCTATGCCCGAGGGGTGAGTATGACTAATTTCAAAATATTTATTCCTTCAAAAGTTTGGTGGGACAACTGGGTGGCTTAGTTGAGCATCCGGTTCTTGATCTCAGCTCAGTTCTTGATCTAAGTGTTTTGAGTTCAAGCCTTGTGTTGGGCTCCTCGCTAGGCATGGAGCCTACTTTAAAAACAAACAAACATGGGGCTCCTCATGGCTCCATCAGTTGAATGTCTGACTCTTGATTTTGGTCCAGGTCATGATCTCAGGGTCGTGAGATTGAGCCCCATGTCAGGCTCCATGCTTAGCAGGGGGTTAGCTTAAGATTCTTTCCCTCTCGTTTTCCCTCTCCCTGTGCTCCTTCCCTCACTCACATGCGTGTGCTCTCTCTCTCCCTAAAATAAATAAATAAAATCTTAAAAAAAAAAAAAGTAAAAGGTATAAACAGGGTTATGTCAGGCTCTCTCTATCCTTACTTTCCCCCAGGTCCTCTCTAGAAAATCCAGAACCCCGAACTCGGGCACGAGGAATCCAGCTTCTGTCACAGGTGCTACTCCAGTGTCAGTCCTTGCTCCTGGAGAAGGAAGGTACTGGCATCACTAGTAGGAGTGTCTTCCTGGATTGCTGAGCCAACGCCTTCCTTGTCTATTCAAGCCAACTTTACAGGGAGGGAGGAAAGAAGGGAGGACACAAGGAATCTGTGGGCTACTAATTCAGTATCTTCATTCCTCACTGGTCTATGTGGCAGAGATGATAAGAATCATGACCGAAGACACTGGGATTTCAAATGTGGCCTTAGACATTTTTTTCAGTGTATCTTTCCCTCTCTGTAAAATGGACAAAGTAGTGCTTCATAGACGGAGTAGAAAAGTATGTGATGCTTTGAAATCCCAAGGAAAAAAGCCAACAACTTATTTGTCTTTATAGCGTAGTAGGCAAACCACAACCTGTTTTTATAAATAAAGTTTTATTAGCCTAAAGCCGCACCCATTTTTTTTACCTCTTGTTTATATTGCTTTCTGTTACAGCAACCCAGTTGAGCAGAGTTGAGTAGTTGTGACCCATACTTTGTCCTGCGAGCCTAAGATATTTACACTCTGGCCCTTTGAGAAAGTTTGCCAACTCTGGTTCTGTAGAAAGGAAGTTCTGGGGTAAAAGTGGGTTCAACTGTGGACCTATGTGAGAATGGATAATCAAAGATGTTCATCTGTTTTCCTAACTGATCAAGGTGCCCTCAAATGGGAGGGCATGGGACTAATCTCTTAGTGAAGGAAAAATATGTGGTGAAGCCCAAACAGGAACAGCCTTTACAGGCTTTGGGAAGGAGCCTGTGTAAAATAACGGCTATATTTCTGGTCTGTGCAGTGGTACACCTGATCCTATTTTATGAGAACCGGCTGAAGGACCATCATCTTGTAATCCCTTCTGTCCTGCAAGGTTTGAGGGCACTTGTGAGTTCTCCTTCTTTTTCATTGCATACTGTATTTGCAGGATCCCTTTTCCAGTGAATTCTGTCCTTGTCCTTTGGGGGTGAAACTCCCAAGTGCTGAGGAGCAGATGCCCAAATGTGGGAATAGACTAGTGTCAGCTAATTTCACTTCTGTTTTTAGTCCAGAGAGTAAAAGTATTTTGGGGTGGACTGGAATTCAGAACCAAAGTGGAAGGAGCTGCAGAGAACTAATCAGATTGAGAAGAAAGACCACATTTCACACTCTTAGCACCTGGATATTGTGTTTCCCACTGTAGCTAATTAGATCTCTTTTGGGATTGTGTCTTCGAGGCTAGAATTCCCTCCATGCTCACACATCTCCTCTTCTCCCCCAGAGCCTGTGTGTGGCCCTGCCTCCAGGGCTGGCTGTCTCTGTGCTTAAAGCTATCTTCCAGGAAGTCCACGTCCAGGTGAGTGAAGACAGTCACTTTTATATTTTCTGTCTTCCAGCCCTGACACACGTTATGAGGATTAGGTGGCAAAAAAATACTGCCTTCTAACTCCTGACTTTTTAAGGCCTTTGACCATGTTTACATGCTAGCCTTTGCTACTCTATAAAGAGAAGGAACTAGGCCATTATGTCTGACCTACACCTTCAGGTGTCCTCTTACACCTGAAGAAAGTAAAGCAGACAGATTTTGGTTATTGGCTCCACTGCTCTAACTGCTAGGCCAATGGCCATATCCTTTCTCTGCATTTCTTCTTAGGTTCATCTTATATTAGTATAAAGAGCACTGTCCACTTAGAGATTGTGAAGCAGGAAGTAGTTTTGTTCACTTAGGTATTCTTTGAGCACTTTCTTTACTTAGTTCCAGTCTCTCCCACCCCAAGTCCTTGCTGCAGGTGGACCGACACACAGTCTACAGTATCATCACCAACTTCATGCAAACCCGTGAAGAAGGTAAGGGGCAGAGCTCTTTGGCAAGTCTGAAAAGCAAACACATCCTTTTTCCCCCCTGTTACCAGGACTCATGTTTAGCCTGGAAGTCATATAGGAGACCCAGTACTCAAAAAGGGAAACTGAGAGGTCTACTCATTCCCAAGTAAAGGAATGGTAGAGTTTGGGCTAATTATTTAAATTCTTACCTCTAACGGTTATATATTGATGCACAGCTCTTCTTCACTGTGTAGTCTCTTGGAATAGGAAAACTAAAAGTGTCTGCTCTGGGAGGCAGCAAAGGTGGGATAGTGAAAGTAGAGGGAGAACACAAGCCAGAAGAAAGCCCAGCTTTCTATCTCAAGGGAGGGTAGTGACCTCTTCTTTCCTCCCCAGAGCTGAAGGGTCTTGGAGCTGACTTCACCTTTGGCTTCATCCAAGTGATGGATGGGGAGAAGGATCCCCGAAATCTTCTGGTGGCTTTCCGCATCGTCCATGACCTCATCTCCAGGGACTATAGCCTGGGTACGTCCATATAGCCTTAAATTAGCTGGTTAGAGCTTGTCAGATGAGTGAAAATTATAAGTTGACCTCATTGTTTCTCTGTTACCTTAGGACCCTTTGTGGAAGAGTTGTTTGAAGTGACGTCCTGTTACTTCCCTATTGATTTTACCCCTGTAAGTAGCCTCTTTTATTCATTCATTCATTTGTTCATTCATTGATTCATTCGAATATTCCTTGAGTCCTCCTATGAGTCGAGTCCAGTTATCTAGGCACTGAAGGGACAGCAGTGAACAAAGGAGACAATCCCTGCCCTCATGAGCTTACGCTTTAGTAAACTGGGAAGTGGAGAAGCATTTGCCATCAGAGGGAGGATTCAATTCAGTGGGTATTTGGGGGCTCCTTAAACTCCTTAACAATGTGCTTAGTGGTGAGGGCTGTAGGATTGTAAAACATGGTTCCTGCCCTCGAAGGCTGTAACATTTAAGTAACAATACGAGATTTTGGACCAAAACAAGTGGTGTTATAGCTGTTCAGAGGAGACCAAATTCAGTGTGAGCCAGAGTAATCAGGAACGACTTCACAGACAAAATGGGATTTCCATTGGTTTCCGAGGAATGGTAGGATATAATCCTGGAATCTGAGGGATGATCTCAGGCAAAAAAAACCAAATTGACAAAAACAAAGAAGACGCAGTTGAGCGCAGTATTATACAGCATGCTCTGACCCCCCTTGGACCTTCCTCCCACTCTGCATCTTGATATCCCTTCTACTTGCAAAAACTCAGGAGTCTCACCACTGTATGGGTATGCATGGGTATGTGTACTGCAAGCGTTAGTGGTTTCAGACAAATGAGAGGAGTTAAATCATAGCACCCCAAATAACATCTGAGTGTTGACTTTTAGTGCTCTTAAAGTTGCACAGCCGTCTTTGCCGCAGGGAGTTGCTTCCCAGCTTATTCCAGCTGACACCATGGTTCTTGGGGCCACGTCTCTTCTAAAATTCTCTTCGTCTCTTCTGTAGTGGTCTTCACTATTTCTAATTCAGAAGAACTTATGTCTTTGAAATCTTGAAAACTCTTTATTAGGCCACCAGATTTCTCTGTTCTTGCTTTTTTGTTTGTTTGTTTGTTTGTTTGTTTGTTTTGAAAAGATAATACATTTACATGAACCAAAATCTAAGTGGTATAAAAAGGTGAAAAATATATCTACCATCATTTCTTTCTCAGTTGTCAACCAGTTTTATCAATTATGTCTGTATTTTACAGAACTTTTTCATCCATATATAAGCAAATGCTCCCCTACCCCTACCAATGGCAGCATTATGAATACACTTCTCCTGTACTTGGCCTTTTTCACTTAGTATATCTTGGAGAGTACTCTATATCAGTGTATCCGTTAGTTCGTTATTCTTCATGGCTGCATAAAGGTATTATGGTATTCTCCTTCAGTGAGAATACCTAATTAATTTCACTAGTCCTCTATGGGATAAATGTTGTTGCTAATCCTTTGTTACAGGCAATGCTACAACTTACATATCCTGTAAATGTATCATTTCACATATATATGCGTATAACAGGATAAATTCCTAAAAGTGGAGTTGCTGGAATATATGCATTTATAATTTTAGGGCAAGAAAGAGTATGTCATTCACTTTTTTGAAAAGTAATAGAGTGAGCATGATTCAACATTTTAATGATAGAGACGTGAAGCCTTTTTTATACCCCTTTACTGCCATTACCCATTTTCCTTTTAGAGCTCATCACTGCTCCCAACTGCTTATCCATTTTCTCAGATATTCTCAGCAAAAAAAAAAAAAAAGAAAGGTATAGATAATGATAGGAGAATTTCTCTTATTCAAGCAGATTTTTTTTTAACTCACTGTCCCGAGATCGAGTGTCTCATGCTCTACCTGAGCCAGCCAGGTGCACCTCAAGCAGATTTTTGTGTGTTCTTCTGCACTTCAGTCTATATTGGAAGCAGAAAGCTCTTGTCAATTAAAATGAGACACCTTGCTTTAGTGTAACTCTTTGTTACATTGAGGAAATATTCTTTATGGTCATATCAATCCCTTTTGGCTATATGCCATCATCATAGTGGATCATATCAGTGTAAGTGATGGTTCTTTTAATTTTCACTATGCATATGTGTTCACTTTAGCAGGGGCGGGCGAACTTCTCTGTAAAGGACCAGATAGTGACGATTTTAGGCTTTGCAAATTGTATCATTACTGTCACAACTCTTCAGCTCTGCTGTTCTAACACAAAGGTGGCCATAGACACTGGAATGTGGTAATGTCTGTATTAAAATAAAACTATAGGCATGGAAATTTAAATTTCATATAATTTTCATGTGTCACAAGATAATTTTTCTTTTGGGGGTGCCTGGGTGGCTCAGTTGGTTAAGCATCGCCTCCGGCCCGGGTCGTGATCTCAGGGTCCTGGGATCGAGCACCGTGCCAGACTCCGCATTCAGCAAGGAGTCTGCATCTCCCTCTCCCTCTGCCCCTCCCCCCTCCACTCATATTCTCTCTCTTCTCTCTCTCAAATAAATAAAATCTTTTTTAAAAAAGATATTCTTGGAGCACCTGGGTGGCTCAGTCGTTAGGCGTCTGCCTTCGGCTCAGGTCATGATCCCAGGGTCCTGGGATCGAGCCCCGCATCGGGCTCCCTGCTTGGCGGGAAGCCTGCCTCTCCCACTACCATTCCCTCTGCTTGTGTTCCCTCTCTCACTGTGTTTCTCTCTGTCAAATAAATAAAATCTTTAAAAAAAAAAAAAAAAAAAGATATTCTTGATTTTTTTTTTTCCCCCCAAACCATTTAAAAATGTAAAAATCAGGGGATTGAGAGTACACTTATCTTGATGAGCATCAAGTAATATATAGAATAACTGAATCACTATTGCACATCTGAAACTGATATAATACTGTAACCTCACTGGAGTTAAAAGAAAAAAAATGTAAAAACCATGCTTAACTTGGCTATACATACAGTCTCAACTGGTTGCTTCCTACTCCTAATGCAAAGAAGATACTGAATCTTCCTTCACTCTCATCTTTGGGATTCCTTTATCCTTACTCTTGGATCAGGGACCCTGTTTCCCCAGGCCCTCTACTGCACTTTTATCTCTAAGATTAGAGACATCTGTCATACCTTCTCCAAAGAATTAAACCTCCAGATTCTGCCAGAGGAAGGAAGGAGCTGGGAAGCAATCTAGGCGGACAGATTGCTTCTCTAAACCCACTCCCAATTCCAAAGGCACCTGGTAACTGCCAGTTGCAAAACTTTTTGAGGACTGTGGTGTATGTGGGTAGTTACTCAGCTTTTTCCAAACCTACTGAGGATTCTGTTTGTCTTGGCCCTGTTGAGTCATTTTCTTACCCATCTGAAAAGCAGGTGGATAAGCTGCTTTTCAGCTTCTAAAATTTTATTGCCAGCACCTCTTAACCTATTTTCTTCAACCTTTAGCTTTATGTCTTTTCTTTTTTTTTCTTTTTAAAGATTTTATTTATTGGGGTGCCTGGGTGGCTCAGTGGGTTAAGGCCTCTGCCTTTGCCTTAGGTCATGGTTTCGGGGTCCTGGGATCAGGCCCCATGTCAGGCTCTCGGCGGGGAGCCTGCTTCCCCCTCTCCCTCTGCCTGCCTCTGCCTACTTGTGATCTCTCTCTCTGTGTCAAATAAATAAATAAAATCTTAGGAAAAAAAAAAGAAAGAAAGCCTCAAGTGTGTTGCACTCACCACCCCAAGATCAAGAGTCACATGTTCTATCAACTGAGCCAGAGAGGTGCCCCTAGCTTTATATTTTGTTTTAGTAATTTTTTTGTTTTAGATTTTATTTATTTATATGAGAGAGAGAGAGCGCACAAGCCAGGGGGAGGGTAGAGGGAAAAACAGGCTCCCTGCTGAGCAAGGAGCCTAATGCAGGACTCAATCCCAGGACCCTGAGATCATGACCTGAGCTGAAGGCAGACACTTACAGACTGAGCCACCCAGGTTCCCTAGCTTTATGTCTTAAAAGAAAATCCCTTTGCTGTATTTTTGGTGTTGCTTCTAAAGAAGAAAAGGAAAATGTGATGCATGTTTCCAGTCTGGCTTTTTGACACAGAAACCATCAATGCTTTTTCTGTTCCCAGAACTATACCTTTTTTATAAGGATGAAAAAATAGAAATGTCCACCAAAGGGAAATTATTTAAATAAATTTTGGCTCAACTATACAATGAAATAGTATCAGCCACCAAACCTAATGTTGTAAAAGAATAATACCTTAGAAAAATGGGCTTAATATATTAAGTGGAAAAAAAAATCATAAGTCTTATGTTCAAAACTATCAGAGCACTGGGTATTTTACATAAACAATGAATCTTGGAACACTGCATCAAAAACTAATATATTTTATGGTGACTAACATAACACAATAAAATAAATAATAATAAAGTATATATATATTTTAAAGAGAAAACAGTGTCTACTAACATATAGTCACAATATATAGAGAGAGAGAAGAAAGTAATGTACCAGAAAGTCAGGGTGCTTCTCTGTTGAGTGGCAAGATGAGTGAGTATCTCTTTTGTATGAGATACACATACAAAAAGTATGTGTATCTATCTGATCTATCTATGCTGATAGATCAGATAGAAAATAAATGCCCAACAGACAAATTCCCAAGGAGCGTGTAAGCATGTCTTCCTGCTCGAGCCTCCTGTTACACTCTTCTGTCAGGTTGGGTGTAAATATCATCCTTTTCTGCAGGATTGCTGGGTTAAATCCTGTGTCTAAGGGTAGTTTGAAGAGTTGTACAAACCCTTGGCCCTTCTCCCTTTTCCAGCCACCTAATGATCCCCATGGTATCCAGAGAGAAGATCTCATCCTGAGTCTTCGAGCTGTGCTGGCTTCTACACCACGATTTGCTGAGGTGGGTCTAGCCAAGGTTAGGTATGTAGCCTCTGCCCAAAGAAGGCTCTGAAGAAAGAGCAGTAAGAACATGAGGAAAAAGAAAGATCCAGAATACATTTTTAGGGTATGGGATCCTGCAAGTGTCTTTAGGCTTCTGTGACAAGTATCTTCAGACCTTCAAAATAGAAACCTGTACTATTATTTGTTAAAATAATAATCCAATCTCTATATGGTACTGTCTTTTAAAGTCTTGTAGTGTTGCCAACTAGCTCATTTTTCCGGTTAGCTGGGAATCTGGCCACAGATTTGCAGGAAGGTTGGTTTACAGTCACTACTTCTGACTCAACTCTTTGTAGCTCTTTAATGTAGCCCCTAACTCCTGGGGGACTGGTGGTAATAAGGATGTAGATGACCTTGGTGCCTTGGAGTGACAGTGATACTACCTGTCTCAAACTTCAGTTCTTCCTTCTCTCCCACAGTTCCTGCTGCCCCTCCTGATTGAGAAAGTGGATTCTGAGATTCTGAGTGCCAAGCTGGATTCTCTGCAGACTCTGGTGAGGGATTTCTCTTTTTCCAGGGTCTGGCTGCCTTTAGACTATGTAGAGGTACTAAATGAGTATAGATGCAGAGTCAGGGAATAAGTTCAGAGGCCCTCATGAGAGAGATACCCAGAATCTAGGCATATATGTAGACCCAAAGCCCTCCCAGCTACATACTGTCTGGTCCAATAGTAACTGAGTGGCAGCTGAGGAAAGGCTGACTAGGGCTCCTTTTTTTTTTTTTTTTTTTTTTTTTTTAGATTGTATTTATTCCATTTGGGGGAGAGAGAGAAGCAGACTCCCCTGAGCCTGGAGCCCAGCATGGGGCTCAATCCCAGGGCCCTGAGATCATGACCCAAGCTAAAGGCAGATGCTTAACCATCTGAGCCACCCAGGCACCCCAGGGCTCCTTCTTTATGCTTGTTTTCCATCAGTCAGGTGATGTGGGTGATGAGCTCCCATTTTTCTGTGACCTGATCATATTGTTATGAAATCCTGCTGGTTCTGCTGAGAGCTATGCTCCTTCAGGTGCCATTATGCTGAGGTAACCGCATGTCCTCGGAAGTCTGATTGTATAGCTAGCTGATACCTCCACTTTCCTTGGCAGAATGCTTGTTGTGCTGTGTACGGACAGAAGGAACTAAAGGACTTCCTCCCTAGCCTTTGGGCTTCTATCCGCAGAGAGGTGAGTGTTAATTAGATAAACTCACTACTGTTAACTCCCAGTTGTCAGTCATGAGGGGAACTAACACCCTGTACTTTTCCCTGTTGCAAGCCAGTAAGGGGGCATACTTCTAGTTGAAAGGGGGAAAAGTCCCTACATAGGGTCAGCTGCTTGGTGATGGCACACAGTCGATTTTGTGTAGTGCCTGCTTCCTGTCCTTCCATGGTAAGGAGCATAGGTCATGGTGCCTCTGGCACTATACTTAATAAGGGGATGGGGGAGAGAAGAAGAGACTTAGGAAAGAGGATCCCAGCAGCCGCTGCTCCAAGTTGGTATCCTGTTTCTCAAAAAGTATGTGTATCAATTCTAATGGGACTAAGGACTTGGTGAGAATACACCTGTTGAGCAGAAACTCACTCGAGGGATTAATTTCCATTGCTCTGCCCTAAAGGCCTTCAAAGACCACCTTCCAAAGGAAATAGGCAGTGGGTGGGGGGCTCTCACCTGGTGCAGGCTCACCTCAGTAGCCATGGGATCCCTCCCTGACAGGTGTTCCAGACGGCAAGTGAGCGGGTGGAGGCCGATGGCCTAGCGGCCCTCCACTCTCTGACTGCGTGTTTGTCTCGCTCTGTGCTGAGAGCTGATGCTGAGGACCTCCTTGACTCCTTCCTTAGCAACATTCTACAGGGTAATGGGGCCATGGTAGCCAGAAAGGGGGTTGAACACAACAGAAAGAAGTTCCTTTTTTTTTTTTTAAAGATTTTATTTATTTATTTGACAGAAAGAGATCACAAGTAGGCAGAGAGGCAGGCAGAGAGAGAGGGGGAAGCAGGCTCCCCACCGAGGAGAGAGCCCGATGCGGGGCTTGATCCCAGGAGCCTTCGATCATGACCTGAGCCGAAGGCAGAGGCTTTAACCCACTGAGCCACCCAGGCGCCCCCAGAAAGATGTTCCTTAAGACCAATGACCTTTTATGAGTAGCCCTCCATGTTCAGTGATTTGGGTGTTGGAGCCCTACTTTGAATTGAAAACACTTTGAGTGGTAACCACTAGCAAACTGTCCCAGGTCTCAGTCTCCAACGTCTGTGGACTGCAGGGGAATCAGGCAACATTCAGCCTACTCCCCAGGTCTGTGATGTGCTGCCTCTCTAGACTGCAGGCACCATCTCTGTGAACCGGACATGAAACTGGTGTGGCCTAGTGCCAAACTATTACAGGCAGCTGCAGGTGCATCTGCTCGGGCCTGTGACCACATCACCAGCAACGTGTTGCCTTTACTGCTGGAACAGTTCCACAAGCACGGTCAGGTAAGGAAATGGGATCTTTTGAGGGAATGATGGGACCTCTTGCTAGGATCCTTTTCATAGAGAGAGAGCTAAGTGTTGAGCTTGTCCCAGATAGTGGATCTTGGGTTTTGCTCTCATCAGTTGCTGCTGGTTCCCTTGTTCACTCTCTTCCTGACACTCTTACATAAAAGGATAATTCTCCCTGCTTCCTTTAAAATATTCGTTGACCCCCATACACCTTAAAACATTACAGAGCAACCAGCGACGGACAATCCTTGAAATGATCCTGGGTTTCTTGAAGCTGCACCAGAAATGGAGCTATGAAGACAAGGGTGAGATCACCTTCCAGGTGTGGTGTCCTGGGGGCTGCTGAGCACTGTATTCCTATAAAGGATGGCAGGCAAAGAATGCTACAGAGAAGTACTCTAGAACCTGAGGTTGTAGCACAAGAGAGCACTTACCAGATGAGGCTTGTTCATTTTTTCCCAGTGTACCTCCTGGATACCCAGTGGATTAAGTTCTTTGAATCTTGACCCAAGTTGTCTTTGTATCACTGCTGAGTCAGTGCTTCCCTCTAACCTGGACCCTGTCTGTCCCCAGATGAAAGGCCACTGAATGGCTTCAAGGACCAGCTGTGCTCACTGGTGTTCATGGCTCTGACAGACCCCAGCACCCAGCTTCAGCTCGTTGGCATCCGTACACTTGAAGTCTTGGGTGCCCAGCCAGGTACACTTAAGAGAAAGAGAAAAGAAAGATTATTGGTCATTCCTTGCATTTTTCTGTCTTCAGTGAAGAGCAACCGCAATTCCCTGGTTCTCACTGTAATTCTGGATGATTTGAGACTTTTTTTTTAAGATTTGAGAGCGAGTAAATAAGCGGGGATGGGGGGGCAGAGAGACAAGCAGATACCCGCTGAGCAGTGAGCCCCACAACACGGGACCCTGAGATCATAACCTAAGCCAAAGTCCACAGCTTAACCGACTGAGCCATCCAGCCGCCCTGCAGTTTAGGATTTCTAATAGGACTTTGGGAAGGGTTGTGGTGGCCACAGAGGAAGAAAGATGAGGTTTATGTTTCTTTTCAACACAGATCTCCTCTCTTATGGAGACTTGGAGCTGGCAGTGGGTCACTTGTACAGACTGAGCTTCCTGGAGGAGGACTCCCAGAGTTGGTGAGAATCAAAAGCAGCGAGATAGAGCAAGCTGTTCCAGGATCTCTGCTTCTGCCCCTTGACTATCCCTAGGGGAGGTGGGCTCTGTGCTTGACTCTGGCTACCATCAGATTGGAGATAAGTCAGACTTCTTTCTTTTGAGGACATTAAGAAGCCCTGTCCAACTTGGTGTAGGTACTTGAGTCCCACTCTTTAGCAAGGCAGGCTTGGAAGCACACACCCCTGAATCTGCCCTAATGGCAGGCCTAGGCAAGAGAACTGTGGGCCAACGCTCAGCTGTTGCTCATCTGCCCTGTGCCCCAGCAGGGTGGCAGCATTGGAAGCATCAGGAGCCCTGGCCGCTCTCTATCCTGGAGCCTTCAGCAGCCACCTGGTGCCTAAGCTTGCGGAGGAACTATGCAGAGGTGTGTGTCTCTGATCCCCTGCGGCTCACCCATTCCCAGCGATGTTTGGGGCCTTCACGCATGCCATCACACAGTGAAATCATGTCTCCTGGGTTGCTTTCAGGGGAGTTAGATTTGGCTAGAAGAGAGGAGCCCACCAAATGCTGCCGGCATCTACGCTGTTTGCAAGCCTTGTCGGCTGTATCAGCACACCCGAGTATTGTCAAGGAGACCCTGCCTCTGCTGCTGCAGCATCTCTGCCGGATGAGCAAAGGTAACAACTGGGAATAATCATCAAGGAGCCGGGTCGAATGGAGAACTGCAGGCAGCTTTGCAGTTGATGCCTCCGAGCCGGTGGTTCCATTGGTGGCTATGTGTAAGGGTCACGTTGGGAACCTTTAAAAAATGTCGTTGCCTGGGCCTCACTCAGTTCAACTGAGTCAGTCTCTGAGGAGGGATGGGGCTTGAACAGGAATTGAGTGTCCGGGTGATTTCAGTGTGAAGTCAGAATTGAAAAGCACCACTCTAGGGCCTTGCTACTCAAAATGTGTTCCATCAACCTGCGGCATGGGCACTGTCTGGGAACTTGTTAGAAATGCAGAATCTCGGGCCCTACGGATGAAAGCTTGAGCAGGGTCTCCAACTAACTCCTATGCACCACTGCTCCAAGGCATAAGTGACAGTAGCTATTGCTGCTGTGAACCTATGCAAGCCCACCATGGGCCCTCACTAATTGCCCAAGCTCCCGGCTTTGCGCTGGCCAGCCCTGCATGGCAGATCCAGTGGGTGTTCCAGCAGCCGTTACATAGTAGAAGGAGTAGGACCGGGGTTTGACTCCCAGCTTTGCACTTACCGTGACCCTGGAAAACCACTGGTAGTTTCCTTTAGCCTCCGCATCCTCCTCTGTGCAGTGGGGGAAGTGATACTTCTCGAGTGGTTATGAACACTATGGGAGGGGATGTGTGTGTGCTTCCGTTGCAGAGCTGGCTCAGTCGGTTCTGCTCCGAAATCGGAGTAGGTGAAAAAGAGCAGCCAAGAGAATACAATTTACTTGGCTCTTTATAAGACACTCTTGGACTCTTTAGTCATTCATCTCTGATTATTCTTCCCATAGCCTGTATCTGAAACACCTGGAAGTGCTTTTAAGAAAACTTGACAGAGAATATTTTCTCACCACACAGGGACTATGGTTGCAGGAACCAGTGAAGTTATTGCCGTCTGTCAGAGCCTCCAGCAGGTGGCAGAAAAATGCCAGCAGGACCCCGAGAGCTGCTGGTATTTCCATCAGACAGCTATACCTTGCCTGCTGGCCTTGGCTGTGCAAGCTTCCATGCCAGGTGACTTTCTGCACCCCGCACTTGGAGCTAGCCCTCCTCTGGACCTCAGCCTTCCACTAACGTTGAACAGCGCTGCCACCCTGAGGCTATTGCTGGTATTACATTCTGTGCCAGCGGAGGCTTCTTTGAAGGCTTTGTCCCCAAAGTGAGATTTCACTTCAAGCAAAGGGTGCCAACCCGACCGGTGTTAGCACCACTCAGAAGGATGCACACCTTTTTTCTCTATAATTGCTATGTAATTAGTTTAGTTACAATTAGGCTCTGGAGTTAAGCTGACCTGGTTGGGTTTCACCTTCAACTCCACCACTTGTTAACTTAAGTGAAGATATCTAGCCTTTGTATGCCTCTGTTCCCTCCGTTATAAGGGGAAGATAAAGAGTAGTATCTATGTCACAGGGTAGTTAGTAAGGATTAAATAAGAATGTGTTGTGCCTGGCAGCATAATACATAGTACATACCTATGGGGGCTCCAGTTAGGTAGCCGTGAGGATACATCCTGTGTTACCTTTAAGTTTGGAAAAACTAAAATATTTTTGAAGTTAAGAAGATCGTAATAGCTAGCTTTATTTCCACATTGCCAGTCTAAGGACAGCACAAAGTATTCAAGAGCTCTTTGTGGCCCATGTTAGCCACTCCTGCTTCTGGTGCTGTGCAGGTGCTCAGGGCTGCTGGGGGACTCTAGCACTATTAGAGGACAGGTTAAAAACTGCTGCCATTGTGACTGGAATCATCCCAGGACCTAATCATCTGAACCATGGTCATGGCATGGTGATTGTGTGTGTGTGTTGATTTTTCAGAGAAGGAACACTCAGTTCTGAGAAAAGTACTGTTGGCGGATGAGGTCTTGGCCTCCATGGTGTCTGTCATTGGCACTGCCACTACCCACTTGAGTCCTGAGTGAGTATAATCATTGATGAGGCTTGATCCTAGGCAGGAGGATAATAGTCTTGGGGGAAAGCAGCAGATAGCTGCCTTCGGAGCTGTCCTTTTACCCAGAATCAAATGTGGAGGGAGTTGCTTTGCTGGCAAAGTAAAAGGAAGGGGCTTTTTAGCACCATGGACTATGAGGGTGGGGGAAGGATGGGCTAATGGTTCTTAGCTACAGATGTGCATAAGAATCACCTGTAGAGCGTGTATTTATTTATTTATTTAGGAAATATGCTTTGAGTTCTCTGACTAAATTGTAAGCTCTAGGAGAACAGGGATTTAATCTACCTGGTTCACTGCTAAATCACCAGGGCCTAAAATATAGGAACGGTTCTTAGCACATACAGTATGCTGAATTAATATTTGTTGAATACGTGAAAGATCATGATCTGGCCCATTGACTCAGTGACTCTAATGTGATCTCACGGTACTTCAGAACCATGGCTCCTTGGTGATACATACTCTTCTATCCCCAGCTTAGCTGCCCAGAGTGTCGCCCGCATTGTGCCCCTTTTCTTGGATGGCAACATCTCCTTTCTGCCTGAAAACAGCTTCCCTTGCAGATTCCAGCCATTCCAGGTAAGGGTGTGATGGACCAGAAGGGGAAGAATCTTGGACTTTTTTTTTTTTTAAGATTGTATTTATTTGAGAGGGAGAGAGTCCGCACAAGAGAGCATAAGCGGTGGAGGAGAAGCAGACTCTGCTGAGGAGGGAGCCCGATGTGGGGCTCAAGCCGAAGGCAGACATTTGACTGACTGAGCCACGCAGGCACCCCAAAACTTCTTTCCTTCAAATTTTTAGAGCAAGTATGGGATGGGTTTTGGGGAACAAGCCTATTGCTGGCAGGATAGGCCCACTAGAGCGCTTCTTCTTTTATAGGATGGCTCCTCAGGGCAGAGGCGGCTGGTGGCACTGCTTATGGCCTTTGTCTGCTCCTTACCTCGAAATGTGAGTACATTTGGGGAGTACCTAGTTTAACCTAACAAGAGAAGGCAGCTCCCAAGTGACTTCTGGGCAGAAACTTACCGTAGGCTAAGAAGATCTTCTGTTTTCCTCACTGGAGAATTTAGTTCTCATCCATCCTGGCCTCTACTGCCACTTTCTACTGGGTATCTCTTAGAGTACGAGTGTTCTCTTCGTGCATCACATGGTCAGATTTTGTGTAGGTGGAAATCCCTCAGCTGAACCAACTCATGCGGGAACTTGTGGAGCTGAGCTGCTGCCCCAGCTGCCCCTCCTCCTCCACTGCCGCTGCCAAGTGCTTTGCAGGACTCCTCAACAAGCTCCCTGCAGGTACTGCAATAAGGCCGGGGGCGGGAGCCTCCTGGAAGCAATTACTGATAAATTTTGGAAGTTCAGCCCTTACACTCTTTAAAAAAGGAGCTGCTGATAATATAATAGGGACTCCCAAGGGATGGTGCTTGGGACAAGAGTCAAGACCAGAGTTGGGCAAAGCATTACGGGACATAAGAAGATAAGAGGGTTCAAGCAGAGTGCTCCGTCTAGGTCTGTCATCCTACTCCCCACAGGGAGCTATTAGAGATCATTTTTTTCTAGAAGTAGACCGCTCTTTCTGAACACTAGTACCCCAGTGTAATGAGATACCAGGCTCTCCATACTGGTGTCCTAGAGCTGAGTGGGCAAAGTCACAGCCAGAATGATACTATTCTCTTTAAAGGCTTCTCAGGGAGCCCTGCATTTAAATGATTTACATCCTTTGTTGTTAAAGGAGAAATGTGTAGCCATTGCATCAGTGTTTCTTATTTTCAGGGCAACAGCTGGATGAATTCCTGCAGCTAGCTGTGGACAAAGTAGAGGCTGGCCTGAGCCCTGGGCCCTGCCGTAGTCAGGCCTTCACACTGCTTCTCTGGGTAAGAAGCCAGAATGGATTCCGGTTAGACGGAGACAATTATGTCTGGAAATAAAATTTCTCCATTTGACCTTGAACCATAAGCATGTTTCTTGGGGTTCTGGGGTTTGAGTGTCATGCCCTGTTCTCTTTCTGACTACAGGTAACAAAGGCCCTGGTACTCAGATATCATCCTCTCAGCTCCTGCCTTACAGACCGGGTAAGTCTGTTCTGGAGACAGGAGAGCTGAGGACCTAAACAGGAGCTTCCCTGTCTATCCTCCTAGACACGACCGCCATCCTTCTCTTGTGTATTTAAGATTCATTCTTTCCTTCTGGTGCACCTCTTTTCTCCAGCTCATGGGCCTCCTGAGTGATCCAGAACTAGGCCCGGCAGCAGCCGACGGCTTCTGTCTGCTCATGTCTGACTGCACGGACGTCCTGACCCGCGCTGGCCATGCCGAGGTGCGGCTCATGTTCCGCCAGCGCTTCTTCACAGATAATGTGCCTGCTTTGGTCCAGGGCTTCCATGCTGCTTCCCAAGGTGAGAGGGGTCTAAAAGAAAGGCCCCAAATATATAGACCTTTCCTTTGCTCAGGCCACATTCTCCCAAATAATTTAGGACCTGAGTGCTTCTTCCGAGCTCTAATGTCATCTGTACCTAAAAGGCTAAATTTCCAAATTCTTGTCCCACTTTTTTCCTTTGATGAGCCTATATTGCCTTTTCTGAGCTTGAAGATTTTGGGGTTTTTTCCCCAACCTTTTGCTAGGCTCACATCCCAGCTTTATCAAAGATTGGAGTTGAATTCCCAAGCTCTTGTCTGAGACCAGTTTCTCCCTAAGCTTTTCCATGTTTTTACAGATGTGAAGCCAAATTACCTGAAGGGCCTGTCTCATGTACTTAATAGGCTGCCTAAGCCTGTGCTCTTGCCAGAGCTGCCCACGGTAAGCCCTGAAGTCAGAACCTCAGACAGGAACTAAGGCACTGTCCCCAGCCGGGGTATGGTAAGGTGGAGGAAAAGCAGGCTTATCTCATATGTGATCGTGCCCGCCTTCTGTGACCCTTTAGCTGCTTTCCTTGCTGCTGGAGGCCCTATCCTGCTCTGACTGTGTGGTACAGCTCTCCACCCTCAGCTGCCTTCAGCCCCTTCTGTTGGAAGCACCTCAGGTCATGAGTCTTCACGTGGACACCCTCGTCACCAAGTTTCTGACCCTCAGCTCTAGCCCTTCCATGGTGCGTTAAGCCCCCACAACTCTTGGGCACCTACGTCTCTCCTTCGTGGGTCTCCCCTCACCCCTCACCCCCTATGGCTGTGTTCCAGGCGGTCCGGATTGCTGCGCTGCAGTGTATGCATGCTCTCACTCGTCTGCCCACCCCTGTGGTAAGTACCTGAGACGGTCCTCTGACTTGGACCCTTCTTAGAAGAGCCAGAGAAGTACCTTTTTGCCTTAACAAGCAGGACTGGCCACCCTGCAGTGTGATTGAGGTACGAACTGTGAGGAATGCACTGACAAGCATTTGCATGACTACCCTGTAGTGGAACGGCCATTCTGCTGTACAGCATCCTCCGGAATCACTAAAGAATGGGAAAACATTAGTTGCAGAGTCAGAGAAGCAGCCCTTGCAGTTGCTTTGGTTGAGCAAGGCTGTGGCTCTTCTAACTCCACAGCTGCTGCCGTACAAACCACAGGTGATTCGAGCTTTAGCCAAGCCCCTGGATGACAAGAAGAGACTGGTGCGCAAGGAGGCAGTATCAGCCAGGGGAGAGTGGTGAGTTTCTAGGTCATGGGCAAGGTGGAATTGAAATGAGCCTCATCGCTGACGCTGCCAACATTCTTTTTGCCTACAGGTTTCTGCTGGGGAGCCCTGGCAGCTGAGACCTCAATCCCAGCCCAGGCTGTTCCGACAATCTAACCTGGAATTACTAACGATCGAGCCATCTTGCCCAAGGCGGGGAGACCACTGGCCTCTGATTGCCTCTCCGTGGGCCACTACTGCATGGCTGTATAACATAGGAATCCTGACTTCTAAGGCTTTGTGAAGTAACTGAGTGTGAGACCACCTGTGTTTGAAGAAAATCTTGGTCTTAGGGCTCTTCCATTTACTTGTCAGCAAAAGGGAGATACGCTGCTGAGGGGCGAATGCAGGTGACTGTGGCTTTGAGGACCTGGATGATGGATGTATGTGTACCTCCTGGAGAATAAAGATTTCTTTTGGTAATAGGACTGTCAGATATTTCCCCCTCCCCACTTATGTCTCCGGGGCACCTAACCAGAGCACCACTGCGTGAGCTAGAACAACACTACAACGGGGACTCGCCAAGAATTCTTTGGGGCCTCCACCCCTCCAAGTAAAGCATAGGAAGCATGACCAAAACACATACTCACTAGGTCCTGACCCTGACTTCTCCCTTCCTCACCCTCTAGTAAAAGCAGAGAGAAGCTACATATCTTTAAAAATCAAATACCTTTATTTTTCACCTTCAGCAGCATGTGAGAAATGGCAGTGACCTCAGCAGTAGGCGTGGTGTCTTGCCCTGTTGAGAAGCCAGAATCTCTGCTCTACTGTTCAGGTGTTCCCACAGACAGCAAGTGGAAGAGGTGGTGGCCAACCCCAGTGCTGGAACCTGGAGGAGGTTGGGGTCAGCACCTGGCAAGGTTGCTAGCTGCCTAATCTCCAGTCTGGGACTGGAACTTCAGTTTGCCTGAGCTGAGTAAAGAGACATCAGTCCTAGGATATTTCCACATCGTGCCTTATTTCTGCAGTAGCCAAGAGACTGGTCCTTGAGTTGTCCCTGCATAGTACTCTAAGGCAGGCCGACTGACTCTTTTTGCCCAAGGATCCAAAGAAGCTATCCTTGGAGGCCCTTGAGACAATGTAGGAAGCAGAGTGGTGCTCAAGCTGTGGCTGACCAAATCCAGCTCACACTGCCATCACAGAGGCCGAGTGAGCAGTCACCCAGGGAGGGGGATCCCAGCTCATTCCATTCCCATGGGGCAGATGACTGGACGGTAACAGCACCCGAGTAAGCCAGTGCCTACAAGAGAAGACAGAATGTCTGAGTTCCAAGAGTTCCTTTCTGATCCCCAGTCCTCAGCAAGGATTCAAGGGATCCCAAAACTACCTTGGCATTAATCCCAAAGGTTAACAAAAGTTCTGATCTGTCCCATGTGCCCTCTGGTGTCTTGAGGGCCTTTAGAGGTTTCAAGCTAAACTTCTTAGGGGCCACCACCAGCAGTGACAGGCAGGAATGCAATGAGGACGGGAAAGGGAAGAGGGCAGGTACTTCTGATCACCAGGTTATTACTGTCTTGGGAGTTGCAATGTGAAAAGAGGTTTACCCTTGTCTCGGGCTCAGGGAGGGAACTTCATTTTTTTTGTCTTCGGACTTGTGTTACAAATAGATGACTGCGATTTCACATGTTGCTGGCTTGAACTCCAGACACTGCCATACAAATGGGAGGAGGCTGGTGGTCACTATATCCTACCTAGAGGTCCCTTCTTGACAGCAGCTCTCTCAGGGCTCTGTGGTGATCATCTGTAAGCCTCATATGCACGTACCCCACACAGTTCTGGCCTTAAGCCCCTTTGGCTCAAATGTACAATGATCTCTACTCCGAGTTTAGATCTGCAGTGGTCCAATATGGGAACCACTAACCACATGCGCCTATTTAAATTAGTGACAATTAAATTAAAAATATAACTTATGGGTGCATTAGCCATGTTTCAAGTGTTCAGCAACCGTATGTGGCTAGTGGCTAATGTCTTACACAGCATTAGGTACAGAAAACTTCTCTTATCACAGAGTTCTATTGGATGGCACTGGTCTAGATGTCTTACTTTACCTTCCTGTGTCCACACCCAGGAATACCTTCCAGTTGTCCAGGCAGCCGTAGTTGTAATGATTCCTAAAAACCTAGAGCCAAGAAAAACAAGTTTCTACAAACCCCTTTTTACTTAATCCTTTCCTAATTTTAGAGCCTAAATTGGCTAAGCTAAGGCTCAGCTAGTCAAGTTCTGACCTTTTATGATGCCTGCCCTTATTGGCCCTGACCATGTCTTCTGTTTTCAGGACATCAGGTTCCGTTACCCTCCACCCCAAGCCCTCAGCCCTACTCACTCTGCCCTTGGCCTGCAGCCGACGTCTCTCCTTCTTGTTGATGTGCCTTTCGATACTAGTCTCACCTCGACTGATGAGAACAGCATGCCATACAGTTAGGGCACCCAAGGCAAGTGCTACGGAACTAAGAAAAGAGGGGCCAAGATTGGTGGGGAGCTTAGGGGAGCGGGCGGCTACAAGTAGGTCTGAATCCGAAACTGGGCTGAGCAATGATCCACTAGAGACCTCTTTGCCTTAGTCTTATCTTCCAGCCTATGTCCTAGATCAGTTGTTGCTTCACTACGTCTAAAAACATCAATGAAGAAGCACCAACATGGGCAAATAAATTATGTGGAAAGGAGGATGGGGAACCAAGTCTGCACTGCTAATAAAAGTGTTCCATATTTCCTGAAATACCAGTGCTTAGGAAACAGCAGCAGGTAGTGAAAGCCCCAGGTTTGAACAGGCGGCACCCAATTCCGACCGCAAGCTCTCCCCTTCCCAGCTGTGATCACACAGCAACTCACTTCACCCTCTCATCTTCAGTGCTCTTCTGGAAATTGCACTGCCCTACCCTGAGGTAGGGGTTTAACTTACCTTGGCACGTGACACGCAGTGCTAGCATCCTTAGTGTTCCCTGCCCCAAAACACTGAAGAGAATGAAGCACCAGCTCTTTGCCAAGCTAAGTTACACTAACAGCAGATGACAGGGGTGGGTCCCTGCCCACACACGGACCCTGGAGCGGTTTTCCTCTAGCTGCCCCCCACTTCAACTGTCAAAAATGAGCGTTCGATACCTGCACAGGAACCAGAGGTAGACAAGACTCTTGTGAGTCACCCTTTCTCGGAAGGAGAAGGTGGGTGGTGGGGTCTGGTGATACGTCTAGAAAAAGAAGAGCAGGGTGGTTCATTTGCTCTGTTGGTCTCCACCACAGCCCCCAGCACCTGCAGGCAGGGAAGTGACCAAAGCCCAGGGTGAGAAAGTACAGAGTGAAGCCACAGAGGAGTCAGGGTGGCAGCCAGATGGGTGGGCCAAGCCCAGCGGCATCATGTGGACATACACTGGGCAGAGCAGGTCTGGACAGGATGGCAAAGCACAGGAGGAGCCGACCCTGGGCCTTCAGATTTGACAACACAAATGGGGCTCCAGGGGAAGCCACTCCACTCCCCAGCGAGAATGCCCTCACTAGGTGGCTGCGATCCTCAAGGGAGGAGGCTGGGCCCACACCCAGAATGCAAGCACAAGCAGGGAAAACTGAGCTCCGCTAAGGGCTGAGGGGGCAGCAGAGGTAAGTGGTACAGTCCAAGACTTCTCAGAATTAGGGGTCCTAAAAGGGCCGGGACAAGGGACGATCCTGACAACGGATGCAGAAAGACCGGGAACAAAAAGTGATCAGACCGGCCCAGCCTGATCTCTGTCCCCTGGAACCCCATTACACAGACTAACACAGACTCCTTGCTGCTCAGGCCAACACCAAGGCAGAGTCCTCGCTCGGCCCAAAGAAGGTGATAATGGGATAGAGAGCCCAAAACTGTCACAAACCAGGGACTTCAGTTCACCCCAGGCCACTTAGTCGGCCCGTGGCAGATAGCCTCTCAGAATACCCCTGATCCAGTCTTGAGAGGCCCCTCAGCCAGCCTCTAGAACTCCACTAGCAGGTGGGCCCCCGCTGCCTCAGCAACTCTGTACCCCTGGCCTGAGCAGCAGGAGGCAGTGGGGTGGGGACGGCCCACCTGGTTGGCAACCGCCTGTAGTTTGTTCTTGTCGAGCTGTTTCATTTTCTAAGGGGATGGAAAACAGTGCTGGTTATACTCTCAGGCCTCTAGGATGGGGGTGCTACCAGCCCCACTCCTTAGGGACAAATTCCACGCCCCCAAACTCTACTGAGCTGTCCTGCTCCTAACCATGGGCTCACCTCGATGGCAGCATAAGCTTCCCGGAAAAGGTCCCAACTTCCGTAGCTGCAGTAGACACAGCCCAGGGTCATGAAAAAGCAGAAAGAGAAGAAGTACCGATGATTATAGTGGCCCACACAGTTGTTTAGCCAGGCTGGTGGGGGAAGGATTAAGGACAAGATCAGACACAACTTCTGGTCCCTCTGGTTCATCCCTGCTTCACGATGGCATCATCCAAGCACAGCGCTTCCACTCACCAAGAACTATAGCCCAAAGGCAGGAAAATATGGGACTGTTTCCAGAGGTTAAAGTTTTTCAGAGCCTTCACCGGTCCCACTGGGAAATTGTGAAAACTGAAATCCTTCAGCAAAATGAATCTGCCGATACTTCAACCTAGCTGGGATTAACCAGTCACCTGTATGGGACGGTACAAAGGGACCAGTGGTTCCATCTGGCACGCCCAGTGGACACCATGAAGCCCAAACATCTCTTAACATCCCACAAATGTTAGCAAAACAGTCTACAAAAGAGAGCACTGTTAGGATACATGCCCTGCTCCCAGATCTGTCCCAGACCTTGTAAGCCTCCTCCTCCTCCCCTGCCAGCCCCTGGCCCCGGAGATGGCCAGTCCCCACCACTCCTCTTCTACTAACTTTTCAAGAGCCCACTGTTCTTGGAGGGATGATGCCTTGGTTGTGGCCCTTAACCCAGTGCAGGGCTCTGAGGGTAAAGAAAGGGGCCTCAGGCCGAAGAGATCATAAAAGGATACGGCAGTGATGGTCCATCTTCAGCACACACCTGTGAGGGAGGGACACAGGCTCTGTTACGGTGACCAAGGTTCTTGAGAGGTCAGTGCCCATCCTTTCCTACCAGGCCCAGAATCCTGCTGAGGTGGAAAGGGCACAGACTTTGAAGACAGCCAGGCCTTGCTTCAGACCCTGCTTCATGGGCTACATGATCTTGGACAAGGTTAACTTCTCTCTGAAGCTGAGTGTCCACAAGTGGTGACAATGCCTAACCAAGGACCATCCTGAGGACCAGGAGTCACGACATGAGGGCACACTGCCTGGGATATGACGGGCGCTTCGTAAACATCTTCTCAAACTTTAGGTCTAAATTTTGCCCTAGGGTTTCAGCAAAAAGGGCCAGAGCGGGGGTTCACAGCAGGCAAAGCCCAAGACCCACCTATTACAGATGCTGCAGTGGTGTGTTCGTGCTGGCTTGGGGTAAATGCACTTCTTACAGATGGAGACTGTTGCGATGTCATTCCTGCCCTGTGCAGAGGTAGAAAAGCATCATGACAACTGTGACAGCACAGTTCTGGACCTCAAGAGATACCAAGGCACTCTCCCTCCCCACTCCTGGGGCCAGCGCCCACAGCCTGCAGGTCTACCCCTCCCACATGGCCCTGTGGGGACCGACCTGGGGCGGGTATCCAGGTGGAGTGGTGATGGCCTGGTAGTAATGGAAGACGATAAGGATCAGATTCCAGTGGCTGTAGAAGAAGTGCCAGCAGAGCCGCGGCACTGAGTAGGTTCGGAGGATGAGAGGCAGGACGCACAGGTAGGCGATGGCCACGATGGAGCTGGTCAGCACAATCACCAACACCACGAACACCTGCCCTCACCAGTGAGGTCGGGAGACACAGTCAGTTTGCCAACACCAAGAGCAGACTTGGGAATTTCCCTGGGGTAGGAGGTTGGTGTGGGTCCCAAACCCAATGTGGGTCCACCAGACACATGTCCTACTACCCCAAAACATCCCTTTTCCTGCTCCCTGGGTATCACTCACCACCCCACACCAGCGGATCACGTTGTCCACCAGCCAGTAGATAGGCTCAAAGGCAGCATCCACAGCCGTGTCACTGCCCCCAAAGGAGTTGTAGAGCAGGGAGCGCAGGCAGACCTTGCCATAGCGCCAGCGCTGAACCAGGCCCCGGAGCAGAGGTGGGCAGCGGCGCCGGTAGCCCAGGAGCAGAAGCAGGCGCAGGCAGAGGCGGGCGGGCCCCAGCAGCAGGCCCCGCTGGCCCCGCATGGCTCCTAGGAGAGCACACCATTGTGAGGAGCTGGCCGAGTCCTGTCCCTCCCTATCCCATCAGGGAGAAGGGGGCAGAGACCTCAGAATGAGGCCCACCGGGGCCAGGCACCAGCTGTGGGAAGTAGAAGGTCACTTCTCTGTGGAATGGGTGGCACCAGTGTCCCGAACAGATTACACACGGTAGGGTCTAGAGGTTCTGAACCTGCAGAAATCCTACCTAAATTACACCACTTGGGCGCAGAGCAAATCCAAGATGAGGCACACCTACAGTAAAGGGCCACAGTAAAGGGCTGAGAGAGAGGCAGGCAGCTCCAAGCCAAGGCAGGGTCTTCGGAACTGTCCGCGTAGACAGACCACTGGGTGGGGCACAACTGACATGCACAAAGCTGCCCCACGCCTCCGTGGGCATGGCCATCACAGGGGAGGATTCCAGGGGTCCCCTGCCTGCTCTAGCCCACCCACCCTCCTCCTAACAATTGTTCTTCACCAAGGAATGGCCAGTGGGGAAGTAAGTGCATAGCATGTGGATCCTATATTAGATCTGCCCTGGTGCTGAATCTCTGCAGAAGATACTCATCCTTCCTCCTTCCTCTGGGCTGATGTTACAGGCCACCAGACGCAGCCTGCTAGCATGAGAGTCCCTGTCTCCTGTGAGGACGCATCAGCTCCCCTACCTGACATCAGAGGCTTTGTCTCCAATTCCAGTCCCAGCCCCACCCCAAGGATACAAAAGCCAGACCACTTCGGGTATTCACAGCAGAACACCACCACAGGCAGGAGACCGTGGCGGGGGAGGGGCGGGGGGGGGCCTTCATGCTGTGGCTCATGAAGACCACCGAGCCTATCCTCTGTGTTGAGTCTCCCCTGCCTAGTTCTAGCTGGACACTCATAAGTCTTCTCTGCAGCTGCTGCCTTTGCCCCCAAGCTTCCCAACCAGCCTTCCCACCTCTGCAAGTACCTTCATCTCCTCTACGTGATTTCTACCTTGCCCTCAATAGCCACGGGAGGTCAGCTGCCCAGGCAACATCCAGAACTGAAGTCACGGGCTCCTTCAATGTTAGTCTCATCAATTCTGCAGATTAAAGCCCTTACGAGAAAAGAAATTATCTGATTTTCCCCTAGGGCTACTATGTCCTCAGCAACTCCACTGACTTATTTAACAGGCAGCTCAAAACCCAACAGAAACCGGAGGAGGCTGCTCCTCTGTAGTGATGGTTTCAGTTCAGTAACTGGAGCAAGGTGCTCTCCTTGCACACTGGCTTATCACTAGACGCCTTTCAAACCAAAAACAAAAACATTTCATTACCTTCTTCCACAACCCCTGTAATGACCTAAGGCAAAAAAGAATCCAGCAGACAAGGTCAACCAAAGAGAGGAAAGACAATTCAGTAAGGACCTACTCTGCATCAGGATAAAGAAACTGGCCATTCCCATCACTCATAGGAGCTAAGAGACTGAAGAAGTGTAGAAATGAGAGAAAGGAAAAAGCCTTCCTACTTCCTCTTGAGTTGGAGTCCTGTTGCTTGGAACCATGATTTGGCTTGAAGGATGAATTTTCAAAATAGCATACAGCCACAGTTAAATGTAAGGGACAAACATTTTACCCCACAACAAATCCAAGTGACTTGGATTGTCCACATCACTGTTCATTCCCTTACTGTGGTTAAAAGAGAGTTTCCTGTTTATTAAGATACTCTTTATAGCAACAGCTTGCAAATAAGATGCATTCCTCAGGGGCGCCTAGCTGGCTCAGTGGGTTAAAGCCTCTGCCTTCAGCTCAGGTCATGATCTCAGGGTCCTGGTATCTAGCCCCGCATCGGGCTCTCTACTCAGCAGGGAGCCTGCTTCCCCCTCTCTCTCTGCCTGCCTCTCTGCCTACCTGTCATCTCTCTCTGTCAAATAAATAAATACAAATCTTATTAAAAAAAAAAAAAAGATGCATTCCTCAACTGTTAATAAACAGGAGTTACATGCCATCTCTCCTGTCTACAAAAAACCCAGAAACATTCTTATTCAGATTCTCCACCTTTCAGACTGGTTGTCAACCACCTCTGGTATTCCTAAGCTCTATAGGAAACGCCTGCCTCAAGGACTAGACTTACTCTCATCTACCCCATAACTTGACTAGTTAGGATTCCATTCTGCACTTAAGTAGTTCTGTGACCTTGGGCAAATCACCCAACCCTGCTGGAACTCAATCTCCTTGTGTTCTCATTCAGTGACAGGATAGGGTTAAATCCTAAGGTCCCTTCCAGCTCTAACCCTTTATCATTCTATATATACACTTCGTTAAGGTACAAATGAAATGTTTACAAAATGCTTAACATGATACCTGGCTCTTAGGGCTCAGTGAATGCTTGTTGAAATAATGGAGGATACAGAAGTGGTGAGGCTGCTCTGACATCTATCTGTGCTACAAATAATAGGGAGTGCACTCTTGCCAGTGTGATAACACTAAAAAAGTGATGCTATCATTCTTCATGGTCAGTAAAGAGAAACAGAAACCATTGTTAGAATCATAGTACTTAAGAGCTAGAAAGGATTTTAAAAAACATGTCCAACCAGAAGTCAAGCCAAACATGTAAACTGAAAGCTTGTAGATGCAGAGCTACGGATCAGATTTGAGTGAAGAGTCTGAAGCCAACTCCCTCGCAACTCATTTTAGCTACTGGGGTTTAGGGGGTATGGGGATGAGGGTATAGGGATGGGGTTTAGGGGGAAGAGATACTGTGGTCCATGGGACCATACTTGAACACATGGAGCTCCTCATTTCTCAGGAAATTGAGCTAAAGCAGAATTGAAAAAAAATGTGTGTGTGTGTGCGCGCACGCGCGTGCTGTTGTGGGGTACGGAGAATCAGAGTGAACACCAGAAGAAACAGAGCAAAGCTGACTGAGTTTCACAATCACCCCAAACACGAGCCTTTAGCACTCTGATCTCTCAGCAGCAACCACGGGCCACAGTGACGTCTGCCACCAGATTAGAGGGGATTGAAGTCAACCACAGCACTCCCCTCTTTCCAAGGCTCTAAGTCACCATCTGTTTTGCAGGAGGAAACTGGATTGGTAGGGGCTGGAGGGTTTGCACAGGGAGGAATATATTCCAAAGTCACCAGAAGGCAAGGGAAACTGAGATGAAAGTCGTAGCAAATCTCATCCGGACAAAGACGCTGCTCTCAGGATGTTTGCTGTGTTAAGTAGTAGTTGTCAGTCATCTGTAAGAGCAGCATTCTACTCATGTGCAAACTTCCCTTCCCGACTAACATGCTTGAAAGAGGAAAAGTTAAGTACGGCCCACATGACCTGAGATCCGCTTGAGAGGATCCGACTGCAAGATCTGAAGCTGCAGTCACAAAACCCGGAAAAGATTTTACTTCTGAATGGGGTGGCGTGGTCAAAGTGTGATGGACTGGAAGTAAAAAAAACAAACAACTTGGGTTCCGGTTTGGGCTCTACCTTGAACTATCTTTGAGCCACTGGACAAGTCAAATCCTGTCTCTGGATCTGAGTTTCCAAATCTGTAAGATGGGCAAGTTGAACTGGCTGACCTCCTTTCACCTCCGCGCGTTACAGCTGCCCGAAGGGAGCACTCCCCCAGGCTTGTGCAGGGCAAGACCGTGCAGGGCGGGGCAAGGAGAGAACAGGAACCCGGGCTCACGATAAGGCCCCGAACAGGGCCCGACCCCAGACAAAAGGGCAGCACTGGGGAGCAAAGGCCGCGGCTCCGCTCTTACCTGCCGCCTGCCGACTCCCCAGTCAGCCAAATGGAACCCCGCAACCTCCGCCGCCGCTCACTGCCACCCCCTCCAGCTCTGCAACCCGGACGGGACCGACTCAGTCCAACCAACCATCGCCCGCCACCCTCAGCACCAGCCTGCAGACTGGGACCAGCCGCCAGCCCATCGTGGACCACAGGCGCACGCGCAGGCGATCCCGAGCCCCGCCCCCGGGCTGGTCCCGGGGGTACCTGGGAAATAAAGTTTCCGAGGGAGGGGGCCCGCTCCCGTTGATCACGTGATAAATCACACCAATTGGCGCATTTCTTACTCTAGCACTGCTCCTAAACTTCAGCCAATGAGAAGTCGACTTCGTTTCCCTCCAGTGGCAGTCATGGCGCCACCCGTGAGGTACTGTATTCCGGGTAAGTGTGAGGGGCCCGTAGCGAAATCTGGAGGGAATAGAGGCAGGAAGCCTGGATGGCCGAGACCTTACGGGGGCCTGTGACTGATGCAGCGTTTTTCTTTAGGCGAACGTCTGTGTAACTTGGAGGAGGGCAGCCCGGGCAGTGGCACTTACACCCGACATGGCTACATCTTTTCGTCGCTTGCTGGCTGCCTGACGAAGAGCAGCGAGAACGGCGCGGTAAAGGGGCAGCTTCCATTTCCTCCTTCTGTTCCTTTCTTTTACTCTGCTTTTGATTTCGCGATCGTTAGGCAGGGGCACTACGGACGCGTCTCTAGTGCCTCATTAGTAGAACAGCTGGTCTCCACTGCTGGGCACGTAGCCACCGCAGACCGGATGTGTTGCTCTCGCTTGATTATATTGCTGACACTCGGGGAAGGAAGTTAGGGGACCTGAGTGAGCTGAATCTTGTCCGAATGTCGCCTGTCTCCGGTTTCATCTTACTCCGCTATTCCCACCTCACTCTGCAGTTCAGTCACACAGGCTTCTTTCACCGTCGCTGGTGGGGTAGGCTCTCTTCTGCCACAGAGCCTTTGTACACAGACTTTGTTTGGAACACGGTCATCTCCTTAGCCTGTTTAATTCTTACCTATCTTTCAGATAGCTTCTCTAGTATCACTTTATCTGAGAAGCCATGCTAGACCCACTAGTCAAGGAAAGGAGTTTTGTCAGCTTTTATTTTTTTGTTTTGTTAAACTCTCACAAGAAACTAAATTTCTTTCCTTCCCTGTGCTCAGCTTTGCACATAATTAAACATTCAGTTACATGCTCCCTTACTAAACTCTGAGTTCCATGAAAGCAAACCTTGTCACCATACCATTAATGCCAACCACAAGGGCCTCAATATACTCAATAAATGTTTGTTGAATGCCTAACACTGTCCTCTTTAGTTCCAGAGGCTGATCCAGGATTAGCCCAGCATCAGATAAACAGTCTTTGAAGGAGCAGCTTAGAAAGAGGATTCAGAATTAGAACGTTTAGGTACTGACTAATTAGACCTTGTTTCTGCTTCAGGTTAGATCTCTGGTTTTAGGTTTTTCCTCATATGTAAAATAAGAGGTTTTCTATTCAATCAATTTTGGAATTGTCTTTAACATATTTAAGTTTATTCATTTCATATATTTATTGAGCATTTTCATGTGCCAGGCACAGTGCTGACCTCTAGAGACAATGGTAGTGAGCCAAATACACATGGTCCCTACTATCAAGGGACACAGACATAAATTGTAAACAAGTAAATGCTCAAATTAGTTTATAGCTACAAATGTGATGACTATTTTGAAAGAGTATTACAGGTTACTATGAGAACATGTAAAAGACAAACCCACTGTGATCAGCAGAAGTGATATTTAACCTGAATCTAAAGGATAAATAAGAATTGGGTAGGTGGGGATAGCACAGTGCTGCCAGAAAGAACAGGTTGAACACAAATTTTGAGATGGGAAGATGCTTAATGAGTTAGTGAAACTGAAAGAAGGCCAGGGAACTGAAGCATAGTAAACAAGGGAGAGATAAAAGATGAAGTTCAAAATATCTGTCTTGGGGTGCCTGAGTAGCTTAGTCAGTTGAGCATCTGACTCTAGATTTCAGCTCAAATCATGATCTCAGGGTCCTGGGATTGAGCCCCGTGTCAGTGCCCTCCCCCAAGTGGGGAGTCTGCTTGGGATTCTCTCCCTCGTGCTCTGCCTCTCTCCCCGTTTGTGTATGCATGCACTCTCTCTATAAAATAAATAAATCTTTTAAAAAATATATCTGTCTTACACCAACAGCCAATACCTTGCTCAAAGAGAAAACTACAAGTATTCCCTTAAAATAGAAGAAATCAAGTATGGCCATTATTATACAACATTTATTTGGAAATTCTAGCCAGTACAATAGAGTGAGAAACAGAGGGAAGTAGTATAACTTTGGAGGAGTTAAGTTATCCACGATGATAGACAATGGTTATATACCAAGAAATCCAAGAAAATCACCAAAACCTTGATAGAACTGATCTGAAATAATTAGATTATGTGTTCTAGTAGCATTCTTCCCTTGAAGAATGGTCCCTTGACCTTCCTGTTGCCTAGAATTTCTAAGGCTGTCTGCTCTGGGCACTTATGAGTCTATAGTCCACCTGTCCTTGTGATCTCAGCTGTGGCCCAAAGCATACCTACATTGCTCTTAAGCCACAGATACCTTTACGCGAGGCTTAGTCAGGATCTCACATTTTATTATTTTCTCTACAGCTGCCTGTCATTTCTGTGATGAGAGAAACAGAGTCCCAATTACTACCAGATGTGGGGGCTATTGTAACCTGTAAGGTAAGTTGGTATTAACCTCCCTGCTTAGGACACTTGTTCAGTGGTGAAATCATGATAATTGTGGAACTGCACTGTGTAATACCGTAGCCACTAGCCATATGTGGCCATTTAATTGAAATGAATTAAAATTAAGCAAAATTAAAAGTTCATTTCCTAAGTCTCACTAACTACCTTTCAAGTGCTCACATATAGTTAGCAGCTGCCCTGGTGGCCAGCACAGAGCATTTCTGTCAGCACAGTGTTACTGGACTGTGCTGGCCTGGAAAGTTTGGGATAGTGATCAAGGCAGCCAGGTTCAGCACTCATAGTTTTTTCACTGAGCTGAGTGACTGAGTATGCAGTTTGGGAAACAGGGGTGTCAGAGGATCGTAAGGAGGCCTAATTTTTAACATGGAGAAGCTGAGATCTTATTCTGCAGGGAAGCAAAAGACCTTATATTCTACCATTCCTGTTAAATTTCATCTTTTAGGGTTTTCCAGGGGAAGTAAATTAAGGGTGCCCTGATCAATAAATGTAATACATCCTTACTCCCTGCCCATCCCCACTTTCTGCCAGGTTTAATTAACTTGTAGCTCATAGTTGCTCTCTTTATAAATTATTCCAGCAGAAAATCTATGTGTTATTCTCAAAATAACTGAAGAGGCAGTGATCCAAATATGCAGTACCTTAAATGTACTCTTAAATTCTGTTCACTCTACAGGGCTCTTAGCAAGATCTGCTAAAGGTCCAGATTTGCTGTAATACCCTGTGTCTGTTTTTATTAGGTTTCTGTATTTTTCAAGATCTATTCCATATTATTTCTTTGGATGCCTACAGTAACTTTATTAGGTGGCCAGAGTGACTCCCATTCCACTTGACATTTATGCAGAGTTAAGTAGGAGTTAACTTGTCTTAAATTCGATAATTAATAGGGTTACGCGGACTAAAATCCTGGTAATTCCTACTTTCTTGCTGCCTCCTTGAGCTGACAACTGCTACTATTCTAATGCTGATCTTTTGTCTGTTTCACAGGTCTCTAGCATCAATTCACGCTTTGCCAAAGTGCATATCCTCTATGTAGGGTCCACACCACTTAAGAACTCTTTTCGAGGAACTATCCGGTAAGAAGTGTTCTTGTCTTTGCCTTTGTCTCCGCACCTGGAATGAGATTAGGGTAGAACAGGGGACTGGATTTTTTAGGAACAATTACTGTTCCTATACCTGCTTCTCTGGCTCTCATCTTTGTGTTCTGATTCTGTCCATGTAGTGTCCAAAGGAAACAATATGATGTATGAGCTAGGACAAAAGGAAAATAGTGACAAGATTGGACTTTAAAGTAAAGTGAAAAGAATTGAGCTAAGCTGGAGACAAGTGAAGCATAATGATTCAGATAAAACAAAGTAGAAGACATTTTAAGAAGTATCTTCCTAAAAAAAAAAAAAAAAGGAAGTATTTTCCTTTCTTTAATATAGTTTAAACCCAAGGATTTTAAGACATTAAAAAGGTCAGTGTGGCAGGGCCACCCAGCTCAACCAGTAAAGCATGGATATGTCTTAATCTTGGAGTTATGAGTTTAAGCCCCATATTGGTATAGAGATTACTTAAAAATCTTCGGGTTGCCTGGGTGGGTTAGTTGGTTAAGCAACCGATTTGCCATTTCAACTCAGGTCCTGATCTCATGGGTCATGAGATTGAGCCCGTGTTGGGCTCTGCACTCAGTGGAAAGACTACTTGAGACTCCCTCTCTGTAAAATAGAGTGTGTACTCCCCCCACTCACATGTGCCTGTGCTGTCTTTTTCTCTCTTTCTCTAAGATAGATAAATAAATCTTTTTTTTTTTTTTTTTTTTTTTTAGATTTTGTTTCTTTATTTGACAGAGAGAGAGAGTGCAGAAGCAGAAGGAGCAGGAGAGGGAGAAGCAGGATCCCCGCAGAGCAGAGGGAGCCCAATGTGGGACTCAATCCCAGGACACTGGGGTTATGACCTGAGCCAAAGGCAGTTACTTAACCAACTGAGCCACCCAGGCACCCCAATAAATAAATAAATCTTAAAAAAATAAAATATTTTGAGGCACCTGGGTGGCTCAGTGGTTTAAAGTCTGCCTTTGGCTCAGGTCATGATCTTGGGGTCCTGGGATCGAGCCCCACATCAGGCCCTCTGCTCAGCAGGGAGCCTGCTTCCCCCTCTCTCTGGGCCTGCCTCTCTGCCTACTAGTGATCTCTCTCTCTTTGTCAAAATAAATAAATAAAATCTTTTTTTTTTTTATTTTAAAAAATAAAAAAAATAGTAAAATATTTTTTAAAATTGTTAGTGGGTGAAATGATAGATTTCTTTTTTTCTTTTTTTTTTCCCCCCCGTAGGTTCTTTGAGAAGGGACAAACAGTTCTTGTAAGCTGGATAATTTAACTTCTGAGGCCCTTTCCACCCTCAGGATTCTGTGTGGTTCTATAGTGCTTCTCTTCAAGCTCTTCTAAGGCAGCAAAGTTCCTTATTTTTTCCCACCAAATCTGAGCTGCTTTTCTGTAGTCAGAGGTATTGATACTGCTGCTCTGTGTGATCCAGGAATAGGAATGTGGTTTTCTCCTCCGGATGAGGACTTGGAATTCTTCTCTACCCCACTTCCCTCCGTGGCATTTGGGTCCCAATTTTTTTTCTTTTTTTTTGAATATTCAAGCTTTACTTTTTTTTTTTTTTTTAAATAGATTTTATTTATTTATTTCACAGAGACAGGGAGATCACAGGTAGGCAGAGAGGCAGGCAAAGAGAGAGGAGGAACTGCTGAGCAGAGAGCCCGATGCGGGGCTTGATCCCAGAACCCTGAGATCATGACCTGAGCCTAAGGCAGAGGCTTTAACCCACTGAGCCACCCAGGCCCCCTGGGTCCCAATTTTGACTTGTTCTCTCTACTCTTGTAGCTTTTTGTCTACTATGATTCTGCAGAATAATTCTTTCTCACCGATAATTAATCTTCCTGTTAATTCTTTTTTATAGCAAGGAAGATGTCCGAGCTACTGAAAAAGACAAGGTTGTTGGTTGGTCCTTTTTCTTTTTTTTCTTATGACTTTAGGAATCTCAATTCTTTTAAATTATTCCAGTGAATTTCAAACATCTGTGGGAAAGTAGATCCAAAGATCCAAGGAATTTTAAGATGTTTCCTACTAGAAAGTGTGGAATTCACCTCACTATCCACTCCCTAGGATTTTTGTTCGCTCTGTTGACCAGAAGGGGATTAGTTTACTCCTTGCCTTTGAAACTAGGTGTTTATTCTTTGCTGTTCCCTCAGATTTACTCTGAATCCTTTCAGAGCCAACTATAGTAACTTTTGTCCAAGTCAGATTACTGATCAGGTTACTGAATTAAAATTCTTTCACATATATGATGATGCTGTAGAAGCAATAAAAGTTGTTGATTGGCTTGACTAATGATGACTTTCACCCTTTGGGGTTAAAAAGTTCTACCTTTTTAGAACCAAGAACCTCTCTTGGTTCTACCAGAGGGGGGTAGTTTCATGTAGATCTGATTTAAAGCTTTCACTTAACAATCCTGTTCTTTTCTTACAGGTTGAGATTTATAAGAGTTTCCGCCCAGGTGACATTGTCTTGGCCAAAGTGGTATCCTTTATTCCCAGGAGTCTTGTCCTTTGTCAAAACAAAAAATAGAAGTAGAAAACAACTCAAGTGGTTATGGGAGGGAAGACTTATCACCCGTCATTTTCCTTTACCAGTGTTGTGTGACTAGATCTCCCTGGGTGATGCACAGTCCAACTACCTCCTGACCACTGCTGAGAATGAGCTTGGGGTAGTGGTGGCCCACAGTGAATCAGGTAAGTCCCTGAGTCCATGTGCTTACCTTTCCCTGGGAGCTATGGTTTGGGATTAATCCACTGATATCTCTTGTCACCTTTTTTTTAGTGTCAGTACTTACCACTGAGATTAGAATGATTCTCCTTATATAATTGTAATGGGGGACTCACTGTATAAGTCAGGGGAATAAACAAGGCTTTTTCCATATAAGGTGAGGTTCACTAGGTTGTTTGGTGATACTTCAGTTCATAACCAGCCCTGAAAGGGACGGGTAAACATTTGGGGTCCCAGCTCCAACACCAGTTCTTCCCTTCCAGGTGTCCAGATGGTCCCCATTAGCTGGTGTGAGATGCAGTGCCCTAAGACCCACACTAAAGAATTCCGGAAAGTGGCCCGAGTGCAGCCTGAATTCTTACAGACCTAAGAAGCCACATTTTACCCCATGGAGAGGGGTAAGCTGTTTCTAAGAGTACGTGTATGAATCCAACATCAAGATGCCATTGTCTTTATTCAGACTCCTGGGGTTGGACAACAACCACCTTAGAAAAATCTGCCAGCAACCTACACTATAGGTGGAATATTTTTCTTATGAACCTTTCAGTGGATTTCATTCTCTGGAGTGATCAATTTTCTTTTGGAGGCGCCAACAAACTGTATAATGTTAGAAGTAACCTGTTCCTTCTAACAGTCCTACAAATACATATTTTTTGCTGTGACAAAACATTTTTACTAAAAAAATTTTATGGTTTCTGTTGTCTTGAGTAGGGAAGGGAATCTAAAAAGCATCATGACATTTAGAGCAGAAGTTTGCCTGCTTGCTAACACCCGTCAACTGACGTGTAAAGTGCTTGCTTACTCTGGAAAAGCCTAATCTTCGATCTTTTTTATATTTTTTATGTTGTTTTAAGCACTTCCACTTACTGAGTCCTTGCTAAATGCCAGGCACTGAGTGAAGCACTTTTTGTACATCTCATTAGAGAGATTACAGTTTGGTGAAAATTAAAGAACACATGGCGATACAGGGTGCATGAGTAGTTCTGAAAGCAATTAGATGAGCACAGTATTACTGATTTAGTGGGTGCCCCAGGACATGTTTATTAAATCTGAACTGAAGAGAGGGACAGAGCACTGTCATGTGAGGAGACCAGGGAAGGATCTGTAAAATAGAAGGAACTGAAGAACTTGGCTAAGTGGAATGAAGATATTCAAGGCAGACAGTGAATCCCGAACAAAGCGCAGTAGGAATGAACATCCAAGTTTGGGGGTGAGGGGTAAGGGTGGAGAAGCTGCTGAAGGAATGGAAGGAAAGAATTAGAGATGTCAGTTCTTGAGAAGTTCTTCAAGGAGCCCCTATCTTTCATGTGTAGTGACAGTGGTTACAGGTGAACTCTGCAGTCAGCCCGCCTGGGTTTATATCCTCTAGCTACTAGCCTTGAATAGGTTAGTTTGGTTTTGTTTTTTAAGATTTTATTTTTTTATTTATTTATTTGATAGACAGCAAGAGAGAGAACACAAGCAGGTAAGAGTGGAAGAGGGAAAAACAGGCTTCCAGCAGAGCAGGGAGCCCTATGTGGGGCTTAATCCCAGGACCCTGGGATCATGACCTGAGCCGAAGGCAGCTGCTTAACTACGGAGCCACCCATGTACCCCAGGCTAGTTTAATAGAAAATAAGATTTAGATCATTGTGGCTCCATATGCAGTTTTAAGAAATAATAGAGATTCCTGGTACACTTCGTCCATTTTTCTCTAATGGTGACACTACAAATTATAGTATACTAAAATAATCAGGATGTTGAACACTGATAGTAGTGCAAGTTATTTTTGTTTAAGAAGTCTGTTCCTTGTCTGGAATAGTATGATCTCAGGGTTATTGTGAGGAAGAAATGTCTAAGTTCCAGTACACGCTAGTATTATGTTATTGTTATTATAGATCTGGTTGCCTTTTATCAAGTATCTGTCAAATTCCAGGCCTTATGTTAAGACACTTTGATGTAGTTTAAGTAGTCACTTTACTGATGGGAGGTTTTAAACTTTACAGATTTTTCTTTTATAGGCAGTGCTACCAAGAAAACCCCTATCCAACATATCCTTGTGCATGCCTAGGTTCTATGGCAAAACAGATTCCTAGAAGTGGAATGCTTGGTCAAAGAATGTGTACTTTTTAAATTTTGGCTAGGTGTTCCCATGTTGCCTTGCAGGAAGATGCTACCATTTGATTCTCTGTACAGTGTTAGCCACTTTACTTATCTCTGAACTTCCCAGTTCCTGGAATGTTTCTACGTTTTACAAGTAAACTAAGGCTTAGAAAAATTAGTTAACTTGCCATAATCACATAGACATCAAGTGGCAGAACATTAGAGCTTACTCAAACTTGGGTCTGTCTTAACTGTAAAGCCAAAATTCTTTCTGTACCACGGTGCCTCCTTTTTCTAAGTATTGACCAAAACCTTGGGCGTGAAATTAAAGGCTCTCCAAATTAACAATGGTTCATTAATTGAGTGCTTGTTGGGACATCATTCAATAAATATGTATTGAGCAACTATCCCCTCGCCCACTGTTCAAGCAACTAGGAGTTAAATCAGTGAATACGATAGAATTCTTTCCTTGTAGAGCTTATATTCTAATGAGGAAAGACAGGTGATACATAACAAATAAACGTTATAATAAAGTATCAAAAAAGGGCATTTGAAGCACTTGGATAACAGCCCTCTCTGACCTGCTGCAGAGCAGGATGGATTTTCTCCATTAACCACCCAGTATTGTATTACATGTTAAGTTTATGTGCCTGTCTCCCCTACTAGCCTGAGCTTTTAGGGCAGGATTCTCTTTGGATCTTCAATACCTGATACTGTGACTAAACATAGCAAAAGCACAATAAAAAAAAATTTAAGATTTTGAGAGAGAGAGAGAGAGAGAGAGAGCATAAGAGGGGAGAGGGTCAGAGGGAGAAGCATACTCCCTGTGGAGCTGGGAGCTCCATGTGGGACTCGATCCTGGGAACTCCATAATCATGACCTGAGCCGAAGGCAGTCGCCTAACCAACTGAGCCACCCAGGCGCCCACAATAAAAATTGTGTTAAGTGTTCTCATCGCTGACTCAACAGCTATGGCCACACAGTGATGTGTAGTGATGATATCTGCTAGTCCACAACTGGTTCTAGAGACAAGGATATTGTTTCTGTGCCTTGGAATAGTGATTCTCAGCCTGGCTAACGTGAACTTCAAAACTGCCTACAAAGGGTTCCCCCCATATACACATAGGTGATTATGCTTAGTTAGCTGCCCTAGCTGAGCAGGGTCTTTGAAGGATAGTAGTTGTTGGCCTCCTGGTGGTGTTGGTAAATAATGCAGGCTTTCTGTTACTTTCCTGCCTGTAAGAGTTCTAGTCAGTGAGTGAAGACTGCCATAAACTTCATATGATGTCAGGAGACCGAATAAAGAGTAATCTAAGCTGATCCAGGCTGACTTGGGTTTAGAGGCTTGATCAAAGAAAATTACCAATCTTTTGGTCTAAGATTCAGTATAGGCTAAGTAAATTTAACATTCCACCAGACTGTTGGAGGCTTAAATTACTAAAGCTCATCCTAGGGTTACTTTATAGATAAGTGAAAAACTAGAGAAATAAGATGATTAGTATTTAAATTGGGGCACCTGGGTGGCTCAGTCCTTAAGCATCTGTCTTCAGCTCTGGTCCTAGGATCAAGCCCTGTGTTGGGCTCCCTGCTCCACAGGAAGCCTGCTTGTATTCCTGCTCTATCTCTCTCTCTGTCAAATAAAATCTTAAAAAAAAAAAAAGTATTTAAATTGAGAATAAGGACTTTCAGTTGAACATCTTTCCTCTGAGTTCCAATACTTAGTAGCATAAATATTTGGCCAATTTCTGCATCTTTTTCAGCCTGTTTCTTCTGTAAACTGGGGATAACAGCCCTTTCAGAGGTGGTGAAGATTAGACTGTGTATGTAACATGCCTCACCCAATGGCCAGCACAGAAGAGCTTGGTGAGAGCTTGCCAGATGGAGGGCGTTACTTCCTCCTACTAGAAGAAAGGCATTAAGAGCTTTTTCTTGCATTGGAGTCTCTCATTATTTTTAAGATTTTATTTATTTAGGGCGCCTGGGTGGCTCAGTCGTTAAGCGTCTGCCTTCAGCTTGGGTCATGATCCCAGAATCCTGGGATCAAGCCCTGCATCTGGCTCCTTGCTCAGCAGGAAGCCTGCTTCTCCCACTACCATTCCCTCTGCTTATGTTCCCTCTCTCGCTGTGTTTCTGCCAAATAAATAAAATCTTTTTTTTTTTTTTAAGATTTTATTTATTTGACAAGATCACAAGTAGGCAGAGTGGCGGGGGGCGGGGAGGGAGCAGGTTCCCTGCTGAGCAGAGAGCCTGATGCAGGGCTCAGTCCCAGGACCCTGAGATTATGACCTGAGCCAAAGGCAGAGGCTTAACCCACTGAGCCACCCAGGCGCCCTGGAGTCTCTCTTGTGATCCCACAATCTTTTCAAAGGCTTTAGAGAGAAGGTAAATGTGAGCCATGTCCTTTCCTAATTATGTATATAATTATACTACTTTTCTCCTGCATCATTTTATAAGGTTATGTGTAATTTCTGAGGATGAAAAGTGTGAATCAAATTTATAGATTTCTAATAGAAAAATACTAGCTTTTAAGGTAAACAAGCCTTTACCTTACTCAAAAGGCATAATGGGGTTTCAGAATTTGACTTTCCACTCAAAGTGGTATTAGTAACCAACATCACTGAGCAAGAGCTGTAGCAATAGGAATGGCAAGCTCAGCCAAGATGACCTGCCCACCCCCACCCCAGCTCCCCAACCTAAGATGGAAACCCTAGTAAGATACACCGTATTTGGACCAAGCTGTGTAAACTCACAGGTTGTCCTAAAGCTCTAGAGGTATCACTATATCACACAGAAGATATTGCACATCACTCCTTTATTATACTGATCTGGAAAAAAGATTTAGTACAATTATACTCAAAATAAGTACTGGGCCCATGGCAGGGCCAAGCAACTGGAACATGATCAGAAATAGATACAGTGAAAGACACACTTGGACATGATCAAGAGGCATTTCACTGCCATAAAACATTAAGGCAGGGGAGGGATTCTAAAACACACAGCAGGATGAACTCCTAGGCCTCAGAAGTCAAGGAGTTTATCCCACACTGGTGTGAGGAATGGCTTACTTTTGGATGATCACATGTGGGAATATTTCAACCGCCACTAGAAACCCCAGAAGGGTTTTTGTTTTGTTATTTTATATATGTGTGTGTGTATATACATACACACACACAAACACACACACACACACATATATATATATACTTTTTTCTTGTAAAAGTAAATGCAACATGTAAAACATTCAGAATGATCCCAATCTTCTGGAGCCAGAGGGGAAATGACTGTTTTAATCACCATGCAGGTTACATTCATCTTCCACTGGAATGACTAGAGCTCCCTCTTGCCCACCTGACTACAGAATAGTACAGGACCTGGTCCTGGGAACACACATATGCTCTCTTGCTTCTCATTGGTCACACCTAGCATGGTTCCTCCCTATCCCCAACTCAAGCAGGTCCTCAATAAAAAAACAATAGCAAAACCCCCAGCATTACTAATTCCCTACTCTTAGGTAAGAGTCTTCTCAGCTTGGACTGAGAACCCATGCCCCAGAAGTGCCGTTCTGACTAGAATATATGAAGGGAGTGGGTGCAAGAAACAAAATGGCTAAACGAAATTAGGAGCCACTGGTCCCTACCTGCAGCTACAATTTAAGATGCCTACAGATATGGTCAGTGTGACATGTGCAGGGAAGAAGTGCAGAGGAGTGGGATGGACAGGGAAGGTAGGTATCCTTGGGGAAGCAGTCTGCCTGCTTGCCTTCACTTTTTGGCCTTGCCCTGGGCAGCCACAGCTTCCATGGCTTTACGCACGGTCTCTTCATCCCCCAGGAACTGCATGGGTTTGATGGGCTTCAAGTTCTTGTCCAATTCATAGACCATGGGAATACCTGTTGGCAGGTTCAGCTCCATGATAGCCTCTTCCGAAAGACCTGAAAATACACACCATGATTAAACAAGCAAGACACAATCCATGTCATCCTGCAGGTGACAAAGGACTTCAGTAGGAATTAAAACAAGACATCCTTTCTGATATTTCTAATAATAGTAATGATCTGTGTTAAAAATCCATCACCCAAAGAATGCCCCCAGTACATATTTCTCAGCCACTGAAAAGGAAAAAGTATGAAAGGTGTGTACCATAGTAGGATTTGGAAACCCATACATAGTGCAGCAGGACCACACACATCTCAAATATCCTATGTAGTCCATTCAGCCTGCCAAAAATCAGAAAATCTGTGCCTCTACGCCTTCAGGTGAAGCAATTTAGGATGCAAATTTAGATTCATGTGTGAAGTTGTACCAGGTTGTCATTAAGGAGGATTTTATCAGTTTCAACTGGCAATCCTAGTCTAAAGGGGAGCATCTCAAATTATAATGTGTGTGAATAATAGATGCAGCTTCTGCATCGGGTCAGAAGGGGGACCTGAAGTTCTGCATATATAAACACCCAATGAGTCTGTCTACGATGCTCTGAGGAAACAAGGGTAGAGTGTGACTAGGAATCAATCTAGACTTTCTCCAAGGCTCTCAATGTCTAGCCTTTTCCTGAAGGTCTCCTTTCCATGAAATAAGTCCCTGATTAGTGGCAATTTTGCTGTATGCCTCCTTGAGGGTTCCCCTGAAAAACATACATACCCTCCAGATGCTTGACAATGCCCCGAAGGCTGTTGCCATGGGCTGCAATCAATACTCGTTTCCCCTCCTTGATCTGGGGAACTATTTCTTCATTCCAAAAGGGCAGAGCTCTGGCAATTGTGTCCTTCAGACTTTCACAGGAGGGTAACTGATCTTCAGTGAGGTCTGCATACCTTCGATCCTAAACAACAACAAAAAAATCCAAACTCACCACTTAGTAGTAGTTGCATCTGTTCTGCCCACTCCTCATCCCTTAAGTCAAAGTGATGAATCAAAGTCTCTCACCAGGGCACAGAATGGAGCCGAGAGCTTGGCAAAGGGGCTTTAATTATTATCTTGCTGCTCTTCCTACCACCATTACCCACTATTGGGAAGATTAACTATTTAAAGAAACTTAGAAAAGAAGGGGGAAAAATAGGCACAAGGCTCTTCCCAATTCACTTAATCTTGCACTTAACTTAGAAAGGCCCTACAACTATGGATAGATTTTATAAAGTATGTCAGTGGAGACAGAAAAAAAAGAGGATATATATTTTTAGATAAATAACTATCAACTAAATCTTTTAACAAGTGAAGGTCATTCCTTGGAGAAGAGTATGTGAAACAATTAAGTATTTATCGTAAATTATAAACTCAATGGGACTAGGCAAACACTAATAAAAAAGCTAAGAAAGAAAGAGTGAGGCCCAGGATGCTAACCCATGGTCCTAGGTGGAGTTGAGCCAAACCCCCACTTGTCCATACCTTACTGATGTTGCTATAGAAGGGATGGTCAGGTTCCATTGGAGGTGGTGGGACATCATAGGAACGCCTCCAGATCTTCACCTGGGCCTCGCCGTGCTTGGCAGCAGTTTCTGCTTTGTTCAGGCCAGTCAGACCCCCATAGTGGCGCTCATTGAGGCGCCAAGTCCTCACGACTGGCAGCCACATTTGGTCGATGGCATCCAGCACTGTCCAGAGAGTCCGAATTGCTCTCTTCTGCACTGAGGTGAAGCAGATGTCAAACTCATAGCCAGCATCTGGGAATCGGAAATTCAAAGTGATAAGCTTATCAGGTCCACTCTGGAACCAGAATTTTCTTACATATAAATTTAACTAATTTGAATGCTCTAGCAGGAAAGACAATCTTGTGCCTTCACAAAAGATAAAATTTGTTATTTATTTTATAGTCAACAACGGGGTTTCCCAATAATTCATCTAACCCAAGACCTAAACATAATGTCAAGTAGCTAATCTGTGCCATCTGTGTGGCCTATCCTAAACCACAAAATGCTGTGCTTAAGCTCATTTTAAGAACTTATTTCTTCTTCCTTTTTTTTTTAAGATTTATTTATTTATTTTGACAGAGAGAGATCACAAGTAGGCAGAGATGGGGGTGGGGGAAGCAGGCTCCCCGCTGAGCAGAGAGCCCAATGCGGGGCTCCATCCCAGGACCCTGAGATCATGACCTGAGCCGAAGGCAGAGGCTTTAACCCACTGAGCCACCCAGGCACCACTCTCCTTCAATACTTTCAAGAAAAGGATGCTTAAAAACTTGCAATCTCTTGGGGCTTCCCCCCTCTCTCTCTCTGCCTACTTGTGATCTCTGTCAAATAAAAAAAATCTTAAAAAAAAACCAACAAAAAAAACAAAACTTGGAATCTCTTAATATATAGTAACAGCCAGTATGTATAAAGGGCTTACCATCTGTCAAAAACTGGATTATTCCATATGTCTTTTGTCTTCATAACAATCTTACAACCTATGCTAGAGGACTTAAGCAAATCATTCAAGGTCGCAGCTTATACGTGAGAGATTAAAACCCAGGCTGTGTGACTCCAAAATCCAACTCATATAACCACCATCTCTAGCTTCCTCCGTATTTTCCTAACTCCTAAGGATCTGAATGTTTGTATTTTAGTTAAAACAGTCCCTTCTGGCCAATAATTACTAATATATTTCAGTTCTAACTAATTGTCTAGGGGAAGTGGATTTTAAACCCCCCAACAATCAGGACACCGCAAGAGCTCTTAAGAGGATGGTGATTAAAACTTAAATTTGTTGTCCGAAATTATATTTTCTCTATGGAGTGGAAATCACATCACAATCTATTAATCCACAGTTTCTGCTACAGTCAAGTGCCAGCCCCTACCTAACTTAGGTCGAAAGCTAAACCAGGTTTAGGAGAAGCCACTCCCTGGAGAAAGAGCAAAAAGAGCAAATGCTGTGCACTGATTCATTTATAAATGAATCTTTCCTCCACACTTAGTAGTTATTAAGGGGTGGTAATCAAGAGTTATGTTGCCCCCACCAACAGGCTACAATTCTTATTTCATGAAAGATTACCCCCCTCCCACTATAATAAACAGATGGCCCTTTCTTTATGTAGTGTTTTCCTCCATGAGGCTACAAGGCCCTCTTTGAAATTCAGCACAAACTTTCCTGGGTATTGACTCATTAAGGTTGCCAACAGTAATTAAGTAATGCAATGTGAAGTGAATTCTCCTGCCAGTCATTCAACTGAGAATGAGGCCACTAAGAACTATACTGATGGGGGAAGGGAGGATTAATCACCAGGAAAGCCATCACTACACTACCCACAAGGAAAAAGATGACAAATCTCATCACTAAGCCTCAGGACAAGTCCTAGTAGACTCGGTTACCATCTCCTCCCTAACTCAAAGGGGAGGACTGGCTCCCCAATAAAAGGCTGAGTCACCAGGAAGCAACCATCCACAGTGGAAACGTCATCTCCCATGTTGCAAAGCTACTGCTGTTTCACTGCAATTATTTCCATTCTCAATGGAGTACCTACCATTGGCTATACAAATAGGTCCCCAAGGAGAAAAGTAGTTCCCCTGAGGGCTCTTAACAGAGAACTCTAAGGCCTCTTCCTTTAACTTTCCCATTAAATAAAAGCATAGCTCAGGGGTGGGGTAAATGGTGGTGTGTGGACCTCATCCTCCCCCAGACGTAAGACTACAAGGGGAAACTCAGTTCTCCCAAGCTTCCTCCTGAAACAATTCAAGAGTTTATAAACCCTGGGGCGCTTGGGTGGCTCAGTCGTTAAGCAGCTGCCTTCGGCTCTGGTCAAGATCCCAGGACCCATGGGGTGCCTGGGTGGCTCAGTCGTTAAGCGTCTGCCTTCGGCTCAGGTCATGATCCCAGGGTCCTGGGATCGAGCCCCACATCGGGCTCCCTGTTCCCCAGGAAGCCTGCTTCTCCCCCTACCATTCCCTCTGCTTGTGTTCCCTCTCTCGCTGTGTTTCTCTTTTTCAAATAAATAAAATCTTAAAAAAAAAAAAAAAACAAACAGGATCCCAGGATCCTGAGATCAAGCCCCATATCCGGCTCTCTGCTCAGCGAGAAACCTGCTTCTCCCCCTCTCACTCCCCCTGCTTGTATTCCCTCTCTCACTGTGCCTCTGTCAAATAAACAAATAAAATCCTTAAAAAAAAATTTATAATTCCTACTGTGATTTAAAGCTCTGAAGAATTTAAGATTTACTTATGTATTTACTTTAGGTTTCTTACATTATTCATAATGGTCTTCGCCATTCAGATTTCTGCTTTCGGGTCTTTTTAATATAATCATTAGTGATGCCCATAACAGATACTAAGATTTTAAATGAAATTTTCCTTACTAATGCTACCAACATTTACTTACAAACTGAAATAGCAGGGTGCCTGGCTGGCTTAGTCACAAGAGGATGGGACTCTTGATTTCAGGTCATGAGTTTGAGCCCCACGTTGGGTGTAGAGATTACTAAAAATAAATAAACTTAAAAAAAACTGAAATAGGGTCTGCTAAAAAGAAATTACAAGTCTGACCATTTGATCACTCTTTTTAGGGTTCAGCTGCAATTATCTTTGTCCTTCCTGAGCTAGTCCTCAGCCAACCACCACAGACCCATACAGTTCTTTATGCCAGACAGGAGAAAATGGCCTCCTTTACCAGCACTTTCCCTTTCCCAGCCTCTCCTAATGTAAGTCACACCAGGCCATCCCAAAGCATTCACACACACAGCCAGCAGGATTACATTTCCCACACTTTCCAAACCTGTGCTTCATTCCAAAGAAACTACAGTGAATGCAAGAAGCTTGAGTAACCTGAGGCTAAATACCTCTTCCACATCAGGCATCAATGACCCTTTTAAATGGCTGCTTCTGTCCAGAGGTTAGAAGGGAGCAAGGCGGGATCTGCCCTAAGCATCAATGGAAGCACCTCAGACCAGAGAGATTCTGAGTTGCTGACAACTGAGAATGACTCCTTAAAAAAAGCATTCCAGGGCGCCTGGGTGGCACAGTTGGTTAAGCAACTGCCTTCAGCTCAGGTCCTGATCCTGAAGTTCCGGGATCGAGTCCCACATCAGGCAACCAGCTCGTCGGGAGTCTGCTTCTCCCTCTGATCTTCTCTGCTCTCATGCTCTCTCTCACTTTGTCTCTCTCTCTCCCACACTCTCTCTCAAATAAATAAATAAAATCTTAAAAAAAAAAAAAAAAAAAAGGCATTCCAAAACACAGAGAGCTATCCCCCCTCCAGCAGGGCAAGCCTGGGTAGGCGAGTTTATCTCACTGCCACTTCCACCTTTGCCCACCTGTTACTCAACCCAAACTGGAGCAAGCGGGATGGGCTAGGAATAAAAAGATACGACCTTGAACAAGTCATCTATGCAGTTCTCACTTTCCCCAACTATGAAAGAGAGCCAGAGAAGGATAGAAAAGAGGGGAGGGGCACCTGGGTGGCTCAGTGGGTTAAAGCCTCTGCCTTCGGCCCAGGTCATGATCTCAGGGTCTTGGGATCCAGCCCCGCATCGGGCTCTCTGCTCAGCAGGGAGTCTGCTTCCTCCTCTCTCTGCGCCTGCCTTTCTGCCTACTCATGATCTCTCTGTGTCAAAT
>CM053617.1:44667006-44708263 GCA_028646535.1 Procyon lotor | reverse complement strand
CAGAGCACGGAGCCTTACCTGGGGCCATTCCATGACCCCCAGACCATGACCTGAGCGGAAGCCAAAAGTCAGATGCTCAACTGACTGAGCCACTCGGGATACCCTAACCTGTAGGTCTCTTAAGAGCAGAATGAGAGCCTTTAAGTATCTTTATGTACTTCCATGTGCTAACTTAGCACAGTATCTTGCATATAATTAGTGCTCAAGAAATAACTTCTGGGTATGTAACTGAGTTAAATTGATCAGAACCAGTCTTCTCAACTTGAGATTCAGAGACTGTTCACTGCCTACCCCATATCAGTTCTTCCTTTCTACCTTAGTAATAGAACTCCCACTGGGAGGCATGGGGTGGGGTGCAATGTTCCCAACTAAAAGGCTATAGTTCTCAGCCCCTCTGCAGTTAAGTTTGGCCAAATTACTAAATTCTAGCCAAGCAGATGTGAGCAGAACTGGCTTAAAGGGAGCTGACTTGGCTAGGAGTGCCCCTCTTGGCTCTTCCTTGCTTCCATCTTCCTGAATCTGGGCCTTGGCATGGACTGTGAATGTGATGGTTGGAGCTCCTGCAGCCCACTTTGGAGGAGGAGGTGACACCGAGGATGGAAGTCATATACCAGGGAGGGTAGAGCAGAAAAAGAGAGAACACCTAGGACCCTGTGGACTCAATGGAGCCACCATATTAGCCTGGATTTGCCCACCTACCTCCTGACTTGCTGAATGTGAAGAATTAATCCTGTGTGTTTAAGCCACTATCTGTTACAGCAGCTATACACAATTCATTCCTGATACAGAGGCTCTGACAAGAATGGGGGTTTGGAAGTAGTAGGTGAGGAAATGCCTAATTTCATTAGGAAATGCCTAATTCAGTTCTCATAAACCCTGTGGGTAGGCATTCTTTTTTTTTTTTTAAGATTTTATTCATTTATTTGATAGAGAGAGATCACAAGTAGGCAGAGAGGCAGGCAGAGAGAGGGGAAGCAGGATCCCCTGCTGAGCAGAGAGCCCAATGCAGGGCTCGATCCCAGGACCCTAAGAAAGAATTTGGGGGCATCAGGATGCCAGGTGAGAGTGGCGATCACATGGTCTCTGCTCTCCCACTCTCCCTTCTTGCTGTCACGACACCTCCTGTCAGGTGACAAACGAGGGGGGGCTCCACTTCGGGGGCAGTCCCCTCTTTGAGTAGGAGCTCATCTGCCATGCCCAACTTTCAGTCCCCTTCACAGTTTGGGGTCCTCTTTAGCACACCAGGCCATCTGCTCGTCCCCCTAGACTTAGTCTAGGAAGCAAGCTATTCTTCAGCCAAATGGAATGTTAAAGCCCCAGAGGCTGAGGAACACTCAGCCTTCTGTGACAGCGATGCGCCAGGCATGGAGCTAAATGTTCTACGTGCACGATCTCATTTTAGTCTCAGAACAGCAGCCCTATTTTCAGGTGAGGAAACAGGGGCTCACCAAGTTCAGCCACCTGTCCCCAGTCACACCCGGGATGTGGCTCCAAACACGAGCTTGCCTGAGTCCATGGCCTGGGCTTTGATACAGGTCCAGCAGCGAGGACAACCCTCCAAGCAGCTGTAACTCCACCACCTGGGGCATGATGGGCTGCCCGGGGCGATAAAGCCCGTCTCCCTCTCCCAGAACTTGAGCCCCATGTTAAACACCTAAACCATCTGCTTCCTCTTTGTGTGGGGCAAGAGGCTAAGCCTCAACTTCCCTTTCCTCCTGCCCAGTGTCGTAACAGATAACAGCCCCGCTGGTGGAAAAATGGCCTTCCTGTTAGCCTTGGGCTCAGTGCTTTGGTGCAGCAGCTCTGTTGCCTGCACATGAGCTTCACAGACAATTTTGAGAGCAGTGGTTGCAAAGGGAGCTCCTAGGGTAAGGGTGGGATCTCTTGGCTCTTGCCCATCGACCAGCTGAGTGATCTTGGGGGTGTCAATGAAGCCCTTGGAATCACAGTTCCCCATCTGTGAAATGAGGACACTGCTCTGTCCTCAGATAATAGGTTAGAAGGGGTTTTGGAACTCAAGAAGAGCTTTTTTTCTTTCTTTCTTTTTTTTTTTTAAGATTTCGGTTTTTTTAAAATAATCTCTACACCTAACAGAGGGCTCAAATTCACAACTCCAAGATCAAGAGTCGCATGCTCAACCCACTGAGTCAGCCAGGCACCCCCGAGAACTTTTCGAATAATAATAATTAGTTCACATTTATTGCCTTTTCACTATGTGCCGGGCAGTATGCTAAGCACTTTACAGGTATTATCTTACTCAGTTCTCATAAACCCTATGGGTAGGCATTCTTTTTTTTTTTTTTAAGATTTTACTCATTTATTTGATAGAGAGAGAGAGATCACAAGTAGGCAGAGAGGCAGGCAGAGAGAGGGGAAGCAGGCTCCCCTGCTGAGCAGAGAGCCCAATGCGGGGCTCGATCCCAGGACCCTGAGACCATGGCCTGAGCGGAAGGCAGAGGCTTTAACCCACTGAGCCACCCAGGCGCCTCTATGGGTAGGCATTCTTATCCCATTTTACAGCTGAGGAAAACTGAGGCCTAGAGAGTAAGGTGACTTGCTGAAGGTCAGACAGCAAGCGGTAGTACTTGGATTCTAACCCAGAGGGTCTAACTACAGGACCCATCCTCCAAATGTGAGTGGTCCTTATTAGTCACAAACTGTATGGAAGGCTAATTCCTCTAGGTGGAAGACAGTGCTGGAATTCAGGGATAGCGAAGTCAGTCCTCCAGCAGAAAGGTGACCCCTACTTGTGCAGAGTGGGAGAAAGTATGCTCAAGCCATCTGGATGCCTCGTGTCCCTTCTCCTGACACCAGCTTCCGGAGGAGGCTCTGAGTGGAGGGTTCCAAGTGGAGGGCCAGCCCACTCTGAGACAGGTGGTTCATCCAGAGGCTGTACCTGGTTCTGATTTACCAGACTCAGTTTGGAGACCAGCAGGTGTCTTTGCCCAAGAAAAGGATGGGAAGGCGGCCACTAGCCGGGGCTTCTTCATCTCCCCATCTGATTTGCAAAATCCCAGAATGCTCAGCGGATATTGCTGCCTCCCTCCAGGGTTTCAGCTTGAACTGGCTGTTTGCAGAGCTCCCTCTGGTGGCAGAGGTGCACCACCGCACCCTTCGCAAGGTACCGCTGACATTTTTGGAGTTGTGCCTATTTTGACATACACACTTTCATATTGAATCCTCAGGGTAGCCCAGTGGGTTCAGTATTATTACCACCACTTTACAGGATATGAAACGGACACTCAGAGAGGTTAAATCCCTGCCCAGTGTTGTGCGGTAAAGTAAGTCCAGATTCTAACCAACACTTTGTAGGTCTTCTCTCAGTGACTTCCCACATCTAGACCTCTGAGCACCAGGTTGCTTACAACAGTTTCCAGACTCGGCTTCCTCTTCCTCCTCAGGCTACCAGTTCCCTTTTCTCAGCCTTACCGCCCAGACCTCAGCCTGGGTCCTGGGAGTGGCTCTGCCGGGAGGTGGTTTATTGGCCCTCGTGGCTGGAGGTACAGGGCCCAGAGTCTCTGCAGTGACACCCTCTCATGCTAACAGTCTCCGTGCTCTCTCTGCTCTGCATGCTGGGAGCACTTTCTATCTTTAGTAAATCAATGAAGAGTAACATGTACACAGAAAGCGCACAAATTATAAGCACACAGCTAATGAATTATCACATAGTGAAGATTCCATGTGAGGTCCCTTCTGCTAAAAAACTAGGATATGACCACATGCCTGGTGCCCACTCTCAGTTCCTACGGGCATGGGAAATGCCATCCTGACTCCTAACACTTTTGGACTTGGCAAAGCGAAGAGTTGGTTCAGATATTCCAATGAAAAATTGGCTTACAGATATGTTTCATTTTACACATTAGTAAACTCGTTTTTAAAAGAAGACCTAAGGCCTCTGGGTGGCTCAGCTGGTTAAGTGTCCAACTCTCGATTTTGGCTCAGGTTGTGATCTCAGGGTTGTGAGAATCGAGCCCCGTGTTAGGCTCTGCACTGGGCGTGGAGCCTGCTTAAGATTTTCTCTCTCCCTTTCCCTCTGCCTCTCCTCCTCGCTCTAATAAATAAATAAATAAATAAATAAATAAATAAATAAATAAATAAATGGTAAAAGAAGACCCAACCAAAGGTTGCCAACTCCTTATTTTGGCAAATAATTTTTTTGGGAAAAAAATCTTCCATTTAGTCTCACTAGTGCTTTGTAAGAGAAAAGGCATTTGAATATCAGCATTATTAGATTGTACTTCTTTTACTACAGACTAGTACAGTATTGACCCTGACGGGCATGTGACCTGTGATCTGGATGACCCCTGGTGACTGCTTCCAGCACCAACACTGCAGTTGCATGAATTTCATCCCAGCCTTCTCTTTATTCTCCATCTCTAGCTCCTTGGTTCTTAGACCAAAATTTAATTTTGGTACTTCTTAACTCCCTCAGAAATGAATGTTTTGAGCTTTGTGCTTCTATCTGTGGAGGCAAACATCATCTCAGTTTGGTAAAGTGAAGACTAATTACATTTATTGGTATTTACATTTATCCTTGAATTTTTATAATTCATGCCCCTGTTTTAGTCCCTCTTCTTTCCTCCACAACTGACATATACTCATTCATTCATTCATTCATTCAACAGTTAATTTGTTGAGTGCCTACACTCTTGGCCAGGCACTCTTCTAGATCTTGGAAATGGAAGCGACAAGAGCAAAATTCCTATCTTCGTGGAATTTATATGGTGGATCTATGTTTTTCCCAAGCTCCACAGAGATCAGCAGCAACCGGTTGTGAGAATATTTAAGAACAAAGGGTGTCTTTATTTATTTTTTTTTAGGTTATTTATTTATTTATTTATTTGACAGTGATCACAAGTAGGCAGAGAGGCAGGCAGAGAGAGAGGAGGAAGCAGGCTCCCTGCTGAGCAGAGAGCACGATGCGGGGCTCAATCCCAGGCTCCTGAGATCATGACCTGAGCTGAAGGCAGAGGCTTTAACCCACTGAGCCACCCAGGCGCCCCTAGAACAAAGGGTGTCTTTAATTTGTTCAGGCTGCTATGCCAAAATAACATAGGCTTAGTAGTTTGTAAACAACAGAAATTTATTTCTCACAGTTCTGGAGGCTGGAAGTCCAAAATCAGGGCGCCAGCATGGTTTGGGTGAAGGCCCACTTCTTGGTTCATAACCAGCTCCTTCTTGCTGGGTCTTCACATGATGGAAAGGACTAAAGATCTCTCTTGAATCTTTTTTTGTAAGACATCAATTCTATTCATGATGGTTTCACCCTCATGACTTAAATATTCCCCAAAGGCCCCATTTCCTAACACTATCATCTTTGGGAGTTAGTATTTCAACATAGGGAGTTTGCAGGGATAAAACATTCAGACCATAGGGATGTGTGGGTGGCTCAGTCTGTTGAGCATCTGCCTTTGGCTCGGGTCATGATCCCAGGGTCCTGAGACTGAGTCCCGAATCCAGCTCCTTGCTTGGCGGGGAGCCTGCCTCTCCCTCTGCCATCACTCCCCCACTTGTACTCTCTCTGGAGGTAAGTAAGTAAATAAATAAATAAATAATAAATTTAAAAAATTCAGACCATAGCAAGGGGAAAAATTCACACAAAAATTCAAGTGAAAGAAGCGGTATACAAAAATTTTGTCCACTTCTGGTTCATTTGGAAGACTGACTTATTGAAATGTCTTTTTTTTTTTTTTTTTTGAGATGTCTTGTTCAGTGGGAGCTAAAAAATGTTTGTAAAATGAATGCATTAAAGCCTAATCATCCAAGACTCATCAGGGGGATACCTGGCTGGCTCAGTCCGTACAGCATGTGACTCAGTCTCAGGGTTGTGAGTTCAAACCCCACGTTGGGTGGGGAGCCTACTTAAAAACAAAACAAAACAACTCACCAGGATCCAGCCATAGTTTGATGAAATCAGGTTTGTTGATTTGAAGTGGGGGAGGGAATTCCAGAGGAATCTCGGAATGCTGCACCCCAAGACAGGGGTGTAAAGTATCTTTTTAAGGTTTGGGTTCCAGCTAAACAATTTTGGGGAGGGGAGAAGCGGAAATCAGTTCAGGATTGGTTGCTGATTCGGATGTGTCTCTTCTCTCTTAGAAGAGATTAGTGAGAGGGACTGAGTGCTGCCATGAGGAAGGGGGTTTTAGCAACTGGGTATCCCCAGTATGAAATGAAAATAAGTGGGTTTAGAGCATCACTGGCTGCTTTTTACTCGTTTCAGGACAAACTGATTTTCTACTCTTTCAGGTCTGGTCAGGTTTTGACTCTTTTTTTAAAAAAATTTATTTTATTTATTTGACAGAGAGATCACAAGCAGGCAGAGAGAGAGGAGGAAGCAGGCTCGCCGAGCAGAGAGCCTGATGCAGGGCTCGATCCCAAGACCCTAAAATCATGACCTGAGCTGAAGGCAGAGGCTTAACCCACTGAGCCACCAGGCGCCCCCTCCCTTTTTAAATTTTATTTATTTGACAGAGAGCGAGGTCACAAGCAAGCAGAGAGGCAAGGTTTTTGACTCTTTAAAATAAATTTGTTTCCAAGCTTTACTTTCGAAATTAGACCTTAAAAAATAATACATCATACGTTTGGTTGTTTTTTAACCTGCAAAGTAATTCTAATTTTATAAGGCTCACTCCTGTTGCCAAGAACCGATGCCCTGGAAGATAAGCCCGAGAGACTCCTTAGCAACCAACCTCTTCTGAGCTGCTCTGGGATCCTGAGCCTGGAGGAAATGTAAAACCGGATGTTGACTATTTTGCCATAGAAACAGACGCGAACCCGGAAGTTACGTCAGAGAAGCGGAAGTGAAGAAGTCTACTTATCCACGTGGGTTGTGCGCGTGTTTCCCGGTCCCTGGTCCTGGAGCCTTGTGGTCGGTCTCGGCGTAGTCGACATGGGTCGCTCGGGGAAGTTGCCCTCCGGTGTCTCGGCCAAGTTGAAACGCTGGAAGAAAGGCCACAGTAGCGACAGCAACCCTGCCATCTGCCGCCACCGCCAGGCCGCCCGCAGCCGCTTCTTCAGCCGGCCGTCAGGTAGCGGGGTCGAGACTCCGACGAGCTGGCGGCGGGGTTCTGGCGGGTCTGGATCTGATGGTCTGGGCCTCTCTGGAGGCTTTGGGGCCCAGGCGTTGGACGTTTCTTCTCCTAGAACCTCGCACGTGAAGCCTGCAAAGACCCACCCTCCGCATTTGACAGATGGGGAAATTGAGTCCGCAATAGGGAAATGACTAGCCCAGGGTACTACGGGTGTCAGAGTTGGGACTTGGCTATAATTAGCTTTGGGGGAGTCTTTGCAGAGATTTTCACCTGCATTTATTAAAGCACGGGACCCGTGGGCAGAAAGAGCTGCTGCTTCACCTTCATTTATTTCCCAAGCCCCTACGTGCAGCCCCCAGCCGGCTCCCACCGGCACTTAATCCGCGCGACACGGAAGCAGAAACTTTAACTTGGCAGGTTTGCTAAGTTTTGGGAGTATGGTGGGCCAAAAAGGCAAGCTATGTTCAGAATTCAGCCTCTCGAGCTGGAGGCCTGAACTCTGATAGTTTTTGTCGTATGGGTGGATCCCAGCCCAAAGGAGATTCGGGTAGAAGTGAGCGCCTCACCTTTGCCTCCGGTTTTCAGGAAAAAGCGACCTGACTGTTGATGCAGTGAAGTTGCATAATGAGCTGCAGTCCGGGTCCCTGCGTGTGGGCAAAAGCGAAGCCCCTGAGACGGCCATGGAAGAGGAGGGGAGCCTCGCTCTCACGGAGAAGTCCTCGGGGACCTTCCTGAGTGGCCTCTCAGACTGCACAAATGTCACCTTCAGCAAAGTGCAACGCTTCTGGGAGTCCAGCTCTGCTGCGCACAAGGAGGTAGGGGGGAGGGTCGGGAGGACTTGGGATCCTGAGAAGGAGCCAGACTCAGACTTCTTTTTATTTTCTCCCAGTGCTGGCTCACTGCTGCGGGTGACAGCTGGTATTTTTGGATGATGTGTCATCTCTCCTACCTTTTGTGTTCCCTACTTACTGGTTATCCTCGGGCGGATTCCACTTTCTGCTTTTTTGTAACAGCATCTCCCCTACTCAAGTGTAAAGTCCCTCGGGTTAGAAATATTTTCCAAATACTTACCTCTCCTAATGCAGGACTTTTTATATAGAATATTTTCAGGACACATTTGTTGAGTAAATTAATGCTGAATAACAATGGATTGAAAATGTTTTATCTAACAAGAACCAGATTTTATTTGTATTTTTTTAGTTAGTACTTTTAAATTATACATATTTATATTCATTGTTTAAATGAGAAATCTCAAAATTATAAATGGTATCAAAGTGATGGGAGTAGAATAAAACGTCAAAGTTGTTCTCCCAACTTAAATCCTTCCTGGCAGTTACTGTTCATGGCTCGTCCTGCGTCTGCCTAGCCCGGCACTGTCCAACAGGTGGTGCAAGCCACATAGGTAATTGTAAAGTTTTACTAGCCATGTTTAAAAAAAGTAAAAAGTAAATGAAATTAATCTTAATAAGCTTACTATAGTTAGTTATTGTTATTTCAACCTATAATCAATATAAAATGAGATGATTTGCATTATTTTTATCATATTAAGTCTTCAGAATCTGGAGATATATTACCTTTACGTCTCTATTTGGATGCTAACTCTTCTTAGAAAGGACTTGATTTGGTCATAAAATTTACAATGGCCAAAGTGGGTTCATATTTCCAAGTTGTTGTAAATCTGTTTTCTTAAAACTTACAGTCGCAAAAGTAGATTCATATATCTAAGTTGTTTTAAAACTGTGTTTTGGGGGCACCTGGGTGGCTCAGTCAGTTAAGCATCCGACTCTTGATTTCGTCTCAGGTCATGATCTCAGGGTAGTGGGATCAAGCCCCGAGTTGGACTCTGCATGGAAGTCTGCTTGGGATTCTCTTTCTCTTCCTTTTCCCTCTCCACTTCCCCACACTTATACCCATGCAAGTGCTCTCTCTCAAATAAATGAGTCTTTAAAATATATATATACGTATATATGTATGTATTTGTTTTCCAATAACTAGATCAAATATTCATTTTTTTTAAAAGATTTCATTTATTTGAGAGAGAGCATGTGTACTCGCATGCACGAGAAGGACGGGGGGAGTGGAGGGAAAAGGAGAAGCAGGCTCCCCAGGCAGGGCCTCGATCCCAGGACCCCAGGATCATGACCTGAGCAGAAGGCAGACGTTTAACCAACTGAGCCACCCAGGTGCCCCCCAAGTATTCATTTTTAAATTTAAAACTTACAAATTAAAGATTTAGTTCTTCATCATACTAGCCATGTTCCAGGTGCTCAGTAGCTTCCTGTGAACATTATTGTTCTAGACTTTCTTGTATATTTTTTTATTTAGGTTTGCAGATTATATTTTATATGCAGTGTTCTGCAATTTTTGCCCCACTAAACAGTAGTTATTATTATAGTATTGTTTCTTATTCTTTTTTTTTTTTAAGATTTTATTTATTTATTTGTCAGAGAGAAGGAGAGACATCGAGAGCACAAGCAGGCAGAGAGGCAGGCAGAGGCAGAGAGAGAAGCAGGCTCCCCGCCGAGCAAGGAGCCTGATGTGGGACTCAATCCCAGGATCCTGGGATCATGACCTGAGCCGCAGGCAGCTGCTTAACCAACTAAGCCACCCAGGCGTCCCTGTTTCTTATTCTTTTCAATAGTCCTGTAGTATTTGAATCAATCATTACTTATTATGTAGTAATAATACTTTATTGGGGCGCCTGGGTGGCTCAGTCAGTTAAGCCTTCGGCCTTCAGCCCAGGTCATGATCCTAGGATCCTGGGATCGAGCCCCACATCTGGCTCCCTGATCAGTGGAAAGCCTGCTTCTCCCTCTCCCTCTGCCTGCTGCTTTGTCTACTTGTTCTCTCTGTCAAGTAAATAAATAAAGATCCCTAAAAATAATAATTGTAGTACTTTATTAATCCTCTGTTGATGGCTGCTGTGTTGTTCCAGTTTGTTGCTGCAGCGAACACACTTGTAACTAAATGTTGGCAGTTTTGTGCAGATATTCCTATAAGAGAGTCTTAGAGGTGGAATTTCGGCAAACATGTCTGCCTCTTCCCTGGGTCTTATGGTGCGTACGCCTGGCTTTGAGTGCAGTTCATCTTGTCTATCTCTAGGCTTCGTCAGGAGAATAATCTGTGAAGGAGTAAGGAAAAGAAACAGCCCAGGGATGGGATTCGATGTGAAATAGATGTCATAGGTGCCTTCTTATGTGCAGATTTGTGCTGTTCTGGCTGCCGTCACTGAGGTGATTCGCTCCCAGGGAGGGAAGGAGACAGAGACCGAGTACTTTGCAGCCCTGGTGAGTAAGGGTGACTTGGGGTGGGTTTCGGGAACAACAGCTTATTCCGGTTAGAGAGAGAAGACGGGTGCCGCTGGCATGAGGAGATAGAGCAGGACATCCCTGGGTAGGGGAAGATGCTTTGGGGGCGCCCGGCTGGCCCAGTCAGAAGAGCATATGACTCTTGATATCTCGGGGCTGTGAGTTCAAGCCCCATGTTGAGTGTAGAGATTACGAAGAAAGAAAAAAAAAAAAGAGTGCTTCAGTCACTCTCAGGTGGTGGCTTGGTAAGGCTGGTGGTGTTTGCTACGCTATCCTTACAGAACAAAAATCCACCACTCTGGTTGTTGCTGTTGTGTTTTCTTCCTTGATCCATGAAGCTGAGTTAGGCCCAGGAGATCCTCTAGAAAAATGGTTGGTTGACAAAGTGTGGCCAGGGGCCAGGTGGGTGGAAGACTGGTCCTGAGAACCTTTTCTGGGGTTTGTGGGCTATCAGAACCACCTTCATAGTAATACTACAACCTCATTTGCCCTTTCACTCTCATTCTCTCATGAGTGTACTATGGAGTTTTCCAGAAGTTACCTCATGTCTGCTGACATTATTTCAACAGCTAATTGTACTTGCATATGTTTGTATTTTAAAAATTTCTCAGTTTTAATTTTTAGTGTGGTAAGTATCAGTAGATACCACCTATGTAAACAAAACCTCTTTAGGGGAATCTGCAAGAAACTCTAAGGGTATAAAAGTTTAAGAACCACTACTCTGGGACAGGGGTCGGCAGACTACAGCCCATGGGAACAATCTAATCTGAGGCCTGTTTTTGTACAGCCTGAGAGCAAGAATGATTTTTACATTTTTTATTTTTTTATAAAAGATTTTATTTACTTATTTGACAGAGAGCAAGAGAGACAGTGAGGGAGGGAACACAAGCTGGGGGTGTGGGAGAGGGAGAAGCAGGCTTCCTGCTGAGCAGGGAGCCCCATGCAGGGCTTGATCCCAAGAGCTGGGCATCTTGACCTGAGCCTAAGGCAGACACTTCACAGACTGAGCCACCCAGGCGTCCTTTTTTTTTTTTTTTTAAGATTTTATTTACTTAGGTTTTTACTTTTTTTTTTTTTAATTTTTAAAAAAGATTTTATTTATTTATTTGACAGAGAGATCACAAATAGGAAGAGAGACAGGGGGAAGCAGGCTCCTTGCTGAGCAGAGAGCCCGATGTGGGGCTCGATCCCAGGACTCTGGTATCATGACCTGAGCTGAAGGCGGAGGCTTTAACCCACTCCCAGGTTTTTACATTTTTAAAGGATCGTTCAAAACATACACAAAAGAATATGCAACTGAGACTATGGCCTGCAAACACTGAAATATTTATGATCTGGCCCTTTACAGAAGAAGCCTTCCAACCCCCTGCTGCAGAATAATGAAATAAGTTAGCCTGTAATACATAGTTTTTATTATGGGCTGGGCAGTGTTGGGATTGACACCTATGAATTTGGTGAAACCTTACCAGAGCTTATCTCTATTTTACAAGTGAGGAAGCTGAATCACAGCAAGGTTCAGCTGCTGGCCCAAAGTCACATAGCAGCAGAGCCAGGGTTTGAACCTCTGACACAAGTGTTCTTGGTCATCACCATCCTGCTGGGCACAGGATGGTGCCTAGCACTCCACCTGCCCAGCTTACACACTTGCCACTCACCCCCTGTGGTCTGGCCCTCAGATGACAACAGCGGAGGCAGTGGAGTCCCCCGAGTCTCTGGCGGCTGTTGCTTACCTGCTGAACCTTGTCCTGAAGCGGTGAGTCCTGCCCCTGGTCTGAGCCCGGCGTCTCTTGGGGCAAAGGGAACTGTTAAGTATCAGCCGGCGTTCTTCACCATGAGGTCCTGGGGTACCCTGGGGCATTGTACGGGGTGTGAGCGCCGGGGCCTGGAGGTAGGGGAGGTGGATCGAGGACCGAGGCGAGCTGCTGGGGGTCCGTCTCGTGGGTAGTAGGGAACAGGTGGTGGAGAAGGGAAGAGGCGCGGCGCTCAGGTCCCACAGAAAGCGCACTGAGGTGGTGTCTGGGCGGGTGGGCTCCCGTCCTGACCCCTGCATGCTTGCTGAGTGACCAGGCCAGCACTGCCTCCCTCTGTCTGGCTTCCGCCTTCAAACTGGGCTAAGCTTGCTCCAGCTGCTCCAGGAGGCCCCTTGGGGTTCTGCCATCTCTCCTTTCCCCCCACAGTGTGCCCAGCCCTGTGCTCATTAAGAAGTTTTCCGACACCTCCAAAGCCTTCATGGACATCATGGCAGCCCAGACCAACAGTGGCTCCACCTCTGCCCTGCGATGGGTTAGTGTCTGGGTCCGTTTCCCCTCTGCCATCTTCCAGAGCCCCGCAGATCTGGCTGGAGCTTGGACACTGCCCGGGAGGGGCCTAAGCACCGCGTGGGCTTCCGATGGGGCCCCGTGTGATTTTTTGGAATTGATGAGAACCTGGGCTCCTCTCCCAGCTGGCTAAAGCAGGTGAAGCTGAGACTCCGAATCTCTCTTCAAGGTGCTCTCCTGCCTGGCTACCCTTCTGCGGAAGCAGGACCTGGAGGCCTGGAGCTACCCTGTGACCCTGCAGGTGTACCATGGGCTGCTGAGCTTCACGGTGCACCCGAAGCCCAAGGTGAGGCTGCTGGGCCCCCAGAATATGGGGGGGCAGCCATTCTAGTAAGTGGGCTGGGGCAGGTGTGAGTAGGGGCAGTAGGGGAGGTTGCCCCGAGGGCCAGGCTCTTGCCCTGAGGTTCTACCTTTTGCCCTGATGCCTTCTTTGTTTAGTCTGAGAAGGTGAGAGGCAGCTCCTCATCCTGCAGAAGGGGTATTCACTGTCAGGCCCTCCTGAGTCCCTGCTGCCTCATTGGTCAGCGACAGGTTTAGCTACCCTGGCAGGAAGGGGCAGCGTGGGGCTGCAGAGTCTCACAGATCTCAGCTGGCTGCTGGATTCACCGCTCAGTGTGACCTTGGGCAAGTTACTTAAGCTGTCCAAGCCTTGGCTTCTTACCGGGAAAGTAGGGCTGGTAATACTGACCTCGCTGCAGGGGTATGGGGCGACTCTAGTGTCCCTCATAGTTCCCGGCTTAGAGCAGGCGCTGGCCAGTGGTGGCTGGCACCGCATACTAGCCCGTACTAGCCCAGTAGCCGCTGTCCGAGGTCAATCGGGGCCTCCACACACGTCCCCAGGTAGGGTCATCCTCCTTCCCTGTGTATTCATGAGGCATCTCCCGCACTTTCTTCAGGTCTCTGCTGCACTGTCACTTCACTGGAGTGACACTTGCCTGACCACTGTGTAAAAAGTAACAAGCCTTGCTGTATTGTCTGCAAAGTACTTTTACCTCCTCGTGTCCGTGTGTGTTGCGGGCCCTGAGAATGGTGCCGGGCTTGGTCACACCTGGTATTGAGGGGTGACTGATGGAACCCCTAGAGTAAAGATGAGGACGCTGCAGCTCAGAGATGAGGTGGTTGGCTCGTTCAAGGCCGTTTGGGGAGCTAGCGGGAGAGCAGGGATCGGAGCCGGGCTTCGTCTTACTGGCCCACCCAAGAGTCTGCACGCAGGCAGGGCTGGGTACAGCATCGGTCGTGGGGGAGGCATGCCATCGGCGCTGCTGGGCGTGTGCTGACCCGGGCCCGGCCCCCCTCTCCTTGGCCCGCAGATCCGGAAGGCTGCCCAGCACGGTGTGTGCTCGGTCCTCAAGGGCAGTGAGTTCATGTTTGGTGAAAAAGCCCCTGCCCATCATCCTGCCGCCGTTTCCACCGCCAAATTCTGCATCCAGGAGATTGAGAAGTCTGGAGGTGGGGAACTGGGTTGCCGGCAGGGCGGTGGGGGCCGAGGCTGGCCGGGAGGACGGGGCTCACTGCAGAGGGTGGGCTGGAAGCTCCAGTCCCTCTTGTCTGCCAGGCGCCAAGGAGGCCACCACCACACTGCACATGCTGACGCTGCTGAAGGACGTGCTGCCCTGCTTCCCGGAAGGCCTGGTCAAGAGCTGCAGTGAGACGCTCCTCAGGGTCATGACCTTGAGCCACGTGGTGAGCTCAGCCTGGGAGCCAGAGGAGTGTGCTGGGGCGGGGGGCTGAACTTGAGACCCCAGGCCTATGGTGCTGATGCCTGGGAACTTGCCAATTAGGCCAGAAGCAGGAGCTGGGGTCTCCTTACCCCAGCCATGCTCTTGCCCATGACCAAGGATGCCAGCCATTCTTGGTGTCGGATAGACAGGCTGTCTTCAGGGTCCCGGTCCCTTTGGGAGCTGGCCTCAGGGATCAGATCAGGGGAATGGGGGAGCCAGGGCGGGGCTGGTAAGGCAGCAGCCCTCTCCCTGCTTGAGCTCTGTTTCAGCCACAATCAAGGGTCTGTTTTCTCTCTCTCTCTCTCTCTTTTTTTTTTTTTTGCTTATTACTAACAAATTGGTACAGCAGCTTTAATAGGTAAAACAGTCCCCTCTGTATTTCTGTCATGCTAGCACAATTCTGTTAACCTTTGTGTACTCTCTTATAGTGTTTCACCTTCATCATAAAGTATCTCTTATGTAAATAACACTGTCATTGTTTAGAAGGAAAAACCCACTTAGAACAACTTGCTGTGTATCTTTTCAGATATTTTTTTTGATAAACAAACATAAATAAAAACCTGTGAAAATACAGCCAAAATTATAGCCTGCCCACCACTTATAGCCTGCTTTTTTTTTTTTTTTAAAGATTTTATTTATTTATTTGACAGAGAGGGAGATCACAAGTAGGCAGAGAGGTAGGCAAAGGGAGAGGGGGAAGCAGGCTCCCCGCTGAGCAGAGAGCCCGATGCGGGGCTCGATCCCAGGACCCTGAGATCACGACCCGAGCTGAAGGCAGAGGCTTTAACCCCCTGAGCCACCCAGGCGCCCTTATAGTTTGCTTTTACAGCTCACTCTACTAGAAATGTTTTGTTCATGTTCCTCCGTTATCTTTGTTTAAATCACTTAAAAATTATTCAGAAGCTGCCAAACCTTCGTAAAGTGACGGTCCTCTGAGTGTCCGGGTGTGGGAGGCATGCTTGAGGTCAGGGGCCTGGGTCTCTCCCAGCCCACCAGCGGGAGTTGGAGGTTGAGGAGCCCAGGGCGGCCATGGGCTTTGCAGTCCCCCACTAAGCATACGTGTCCTCTCCAGTTGGTGACAGCCTGTGCCATGCAGGCCTTCCACAGCCTCTTCCTTGCCAAGCCCAGCCTGGGCACCCTGTCAGCGGAGCTCAACGCCCAGATCATCACGGTGAGGCCGGATCCAGGGGTGTGTGTGTGTGTGTGTGTGTGTGTGTGTGTGTGTGTGTGTGTGGTGGCAGAGGGGTTCTCCCCTGCACAAGGGTGCTTGTCCGCAGAGTGAGCTTCAGTGGGCCGATGGACTAGCCCAGTGGAGGAGGCCAGTAGTCAAGCAGGCAGCAAGCAGGCAGCTGGCAGACAGGCCACTGAAGCCACATCAGTGTCCACAGGAGATGGGGGCCCCGACTTTTCACTTAGTTAACTTAATAATATTTCATGGTCTCGTGCTGTAACCCATACCATGAGCAGAGGCTCTCAAATTTAGGGATCCCTGGATGGATTTGGGGAAGGGAACATCAACACCCCTCCCCCCGTTGTTTCCAAAATGTGCGTATGTGTGTCCATCTCATTTCTCCTGAGAAAGGCGCCATGGCTTTTGTGAGATCCAAAGGGTTGTGTGACCAAGTTTTACTCAGCTGCTTCTAGAGACTCTGACCCCATGGGAGCAGAATCGGGAGGGTTTCGTGGAATAGGGAAAAATAGGCCGTGGGAAGACCGAGGGGCCCGGGAGTTCCGGGGCCACGTGTGTAGGCCTGTCATTGGGACATGCTGGGAAGCCGTCATTGTCATTAGGCCGCAGCAGACACCCGCTCAGTCCCCTGCTTATTTCCTGTCCCACCTCTAGGCCTTATATGACTACGTTCCCAGCGAGAACGACTTACAACCCTTGCTGGCCTGGCTTACGGTCATGGAGAAAGCCCACATCAACCTGGTCCGGTAGGTGTGGTTGGAGGGGTGTCCCAGGGCCTCCAGCCAGGCTGCCTGCTCTGCAGTGCAGATGGGAGGGATGGGAGCCGGAAGCTGGAGAGGGAGGCCGCTGTCTCCTTGTCAGGCATGCTGTGGACCAGCTCTGGTTCCGAGGCGCAGGGCAGGATAGCGTGGCCCGCGTCAGCCGGGGCTGGTGCTTTCCTGCCGGAGCAGTTCCCAGCGAGCTCCAAGGAGCATCAAGGTGGGCCAAGCGCACCGCGCTGGGTCTCAGGGGTGGGGCCCCAGTTGCATCCTGAGTCTTGTCACCCCGGGACTGAATCCTCTGCGGTTGGTTTCCTTCTCAGATGACCTCATGCACTTTCTGTGGCTTCATGCCGCCCCCCACCGGGGTCAACAGACCCCTCCTCTGGGTTCACGTCCTGCACACCCAGTGTCCACTCTGTCAGAACACACAGGTGTGAGCTTGGCCGCTTCACAGGAGCCACCTGATGAATCCACTTTTCCAGAATAAGGCTGAGAAGCAAATAAGTGTATCAGTTGGCAACTTGCATTTTGCCTGGAGTGAAGGTCTCTCTCAGGGCCCTGGGGCCCCCCCACGCCATGTCTGGCCTCCCCTCTGCTGAAGGGCTCCCGTCCGCCTGCTCTCTCAGGCCCCGTGCCGAGTGCTTTCCCTCACTGTTCATCTCCCTCATCAGAGCCAACCCGGGAGGAAGGTCTGGCCTTTCTCGTGAGCCAGAAACAGAAGCACTGCGAGGTAGCCGGTCATGCCGCTGCTAGGGACAAAGACAGGTCTCCAGCCCACGTCCGCCGCGCCCATAGCCTTTATCCGCACTGTCTACCTTTTACCTGGAGGTGCCAGAAAATGGCAAAATAGCCTTATTCTCTAATTTTCAGGATTTTTTAAAATTGCTTTGAGAGAGAGTGAACCGGGGAGGAGCAGAGAGAGAGGGAGAAGCAGACTCCCTGCTGAGTGTGGGGTGGGACTCGAGACTCCATCCCGGGACCCTGAGACCATGACCTGAGCTGAGGCTGACACTCAACTGACGGAGCCATCCAGGCGCCCCCTCCACTTCCCAGAATTAGTCCTGAGATCGCAAGCCTCCCACAGTTGTGCCATGACACACATCCCAGGCTGTTTGTTGTAATGCTGTAGCTAATGGCAGAAAAACCTAGAAACCAAACAGCCTAAATGTATCCGAGGAGAGGACTGGTCAATATGCTGTGAGATACTATGCAGCCATTAGAAGTTACTGCAGTAGAGAGGTACAAGCTGACCCAGAAAGACCCCCAAAATGTATTGAGAAGACTCACAGCGAACTCTGGAGCGAAACCGCCAGGATGTGATCCTGACTCTGCCTCCCACAAGCGATGTGGCCTTGGACAAGTTACTTGACTTTTCTGTGCCTCAGGTTCCCCCATTTAAAATAAATTATTAAATCATAGGATTTAATCTGGGTTGTCGCAAGGTTTAAATGAACGAATGTATGTTACGTCAGTGCTTGGCAAATGAAAAGTGTTATGTAGACATTAGCATACGTTACTTTCTATGTATGTGTGTAACACCTTCTGGAAGACTATTTGAGAAACGTAACCTTGATTTTCCTCTGGAAAGTGCATCTGAAGGTCAGTCTGGAGAAAAGTGTGACAAAGAAAGTGTGACTCTTTATTTTATATTCTGGAGACGTACTTGAATTTTTACCACGTGTGGCTGTTAACTTCAATGACAGCACTTTTTATAATTGCCCACTAGAAGGGCCCTGTAGAACTCTCGAGATCAGTGACTGTTGTTGGACCTGGGCCACGTGGGTCTCTGAGGCCCAGGACCAGGCCCCACAGAAGGCTTTTGTCTTCACAGACTGCAGCGGGACCTGGGGCTGGGCCACCTCCCTCGCTTTTTTGGAACCGCGACCACCTGCCTCCTCTCCCCACACTCGCAGGTGGTGACAGCTGCCACTCAGAGCCTTCAGGTACCCCAGCCCCAGCCCCAGCTTCGGGGGGAAGCATAGAGTACAAAGTGGCTGTCCTGTCTCCTGGAGCTCGCCCTAGACCTCCAGCTGGATCTGGGGCAGAGGTTCTCAGGGTGGGGATCGGCTTCCTGGAATTGTCCAAAGCAGTCACTTGCTAGGAGGGCTGAGTGGTGCTGAGAGGCTGCTTCAGGCCCAGACAGCTATGGTCTCTTTTGGCAGGAGATCCTGAAGGAATGTGTCGCTCCCCACATGGCCAGCATTGGCTCCGTGACCTCTTCAGCCTCCGGCCCTGCCCAGTATGTCTCCAAGATGTTCAGGTGAGAATACAGCATCTGTGTTAGGAAGGAGTAAGGTGTACCTTCTAGAAAGTTCTTTTAATGACAGGTGTTCCGCTTGTCACTGTGGGCACGTGTGCAGTGCCAGAGCAGTTGCTGTTGATGGGAGCCACATTCCAGGTGCCATCATGTGCTCATGAGTACGGATTCTGAGCCGGCCACCTGGGGCAGGTTCCTCTGTGTCCTCATCAGTCAAAGGTTACTGATGGAGGTGAGGATTCAGCGTGTGTGTGGGAAGTTCTCAGAACTGTATCCAGCACGTAGTTAAGCACTCAGCGAGTAAAAGCCACTAGTAGTCTGTGGTCCTAGGAGATATCCTCACTTTACAGACGGGCAGGCTGAGGTCACCCAACGAGGAGGGGGCAGCCTGACAGCAGAGCCCACTCTTGTTCACGTGCTGTGCTGCCCTCCATGCCGGCAAGAGGAGCCATTCACAGGCGTGGCCACTGACCACCCTCGCCCTCCCTGCGGCCAGCGAGGAGCCTCCGAGCACCGCAGACACTGGAGGGGCCTTGGGGAAGGGGCGAGGATCCTTGGTGTCTCCCCTGCGTCTGTGTGCCCACCTCCAGGCTCTGGTGCTTTGGGTCCTGCTTCTTGTGAGGAAATGGGCCTGTGGCCCCTGGATGCATCTGTGATGAAGTTTCAGGAAAACTTAGAAATAGAGCCGCCCCCACCTCCAGCTCCCCTATTTCCGCACTCTGACCCCTGTTGGCCATTTTTGCCTCGGATCTCCGGGAGGCTGGTGCCGCTCTCCCCGCTCGGCCCAGACGGCCTGCTCTACCGTGGCAGCCCATCCTGGTTGGACTGGGAAAGCATGAGACAGTGACTGAGCATGGGCTTTGGAGGCCCAGGATGGCCGCTAGCAGAGTGACCCTGGCAGGTTATTTCATCTCTCTGAGCCTCAGTTTCCCAGTCTGAAGATGGAAAAAACAGCGTACCTCAGAGTTGTCTTTAAGTGGTAGGATTACATAGATGAAACTCAGCATAGGGGCTACGTCGTAAATGCTAGTTCTCCCCCTTGGCCTTTCCCGGGGCTCCACGCTTACTGGCCAGCTGGTGGTCTGTAGCTCATGGCGCCAGCGGTCGACTTCCTGCTTGGGGCCCAGGTGAGCCGGAGCTTGGCCCTGACTGTCTGCACCCCCTGGCAGGGCAGTGGAGGAAGGCCTGACATACAAGTTCCACGCGGCGTGGAGCTCCGTGTTGCAGCTGCTGTGTGTCTTCTTCCAGGCCTGTGGGAGGCAGGCCCATCCTGTGATGAAAAAGGTGAGCTGGGGAGCTGCTGGGGCCAAGGCAGGAGGTGGCGATTGGGCTGTCGGACTGTGGGCTCCTAGAGTGGTCACGTGTCTGCTACTTGCACCCCTTACCCCAATTATACTGCCGGTGGCACCCACAGCATGTGCCCAGCACGGTGTCTCCAGGAAGGGGTCTGCACCAACGTGTGAGAAACAGAAAGCGGGGTGGGACCTCCCCTGGCCCCTCGGCCAGTAACGGCTCACCAGTCCTGGCTGCGTGGATGGCTGAGTAGGGACCCAGCGTGACTGTCCCTCACCCCTACCCCTGTCTCTTGTTTTCAATTCTCTGAACTTCCTGTAACAAGGGATTATGGTGTTTTAAGCAACCTTAGGTCCCAGAGAGGTTACTGTAGCCCAGAGTAAACCATTTAAGAATCAGGGATCCCCTCGGGATCCTTCCCAGCTAGGGAGGCAGACCCCAGACCCCTCATCACCTCCCGGCCTCACAGGGCCATCACTGACTCCCACCCTTGCTGGTTGGAAGAAAGCAGCCACCCCAGGACAGCAAGGGCTTCCTCAAGAAGCCTGGCTCCTGGGGTGCCTGGGTGGCTCAGTGGGTTAAAGCCTCTGCCTTCAGCTCAGGTCATGATCTCAGGGTCCTGGGATCGAGCCCCGCATCAGGCTCTCTGCTCGGCAGGGAGCCTGCTTCCCCCTCTCCCTCTGCCTGCCTCTCTGCCTACTTGTGATCTCTCCTTCTCTGTCAAATAAATAAATAAAATCTTTAAAAAAAAAAAAGAAGAAGAAGCCTGGCTCCTAATAGGTTAGATCGACGAACTTGACTTCCTACAGGCAAGGCCCTGGTGTGTTCTGCGGGGCTGTGGTGGGCCGGAGGGCACAGCTCTGTCTTGAGGGGCATCCACTCCTCAGTGTCCGCTAATCTGCTAATTGTCACGTGTCTTTTCCCTTGGCCAGAGTTTGCCATTTTTCAAGACAAACTGGAAATGTATGTTTGTACATGAAGTCTGATTTTTATGTGTTACTAGTAACTACAGAATCTTTTTAATTCTTGGGGCATTAGGGAGCCGTGAGACTCCTCAACAGTTTAAATGTGGTTATTGGTTTGTGATCTCTTACCCGGAGCTTAACGTGGGCCCGTGCTCCTGAGCTCTCATCCTCTTTGAGGATTTGGCCCCGACTCAGCTGTGGGCTTCTGCTCTGTGAGCAGGCCTCAGTGTATCCTCTCGTGTCTTTTCTTCACTCCAGTGCCTCCAGTCCCTGTGTGATCTGCGCCTCTCCCCCCATTTCCCTCACACGGCAGCTCTGGATCAGGCCGTGGGGGCAGCGGTGGCCAGCATGGGACCCGAGGTGGTTTTAGAGGCTGTGCCCTTGGAAATCGATGGCTCTGAGTAAGTGCGGCTCTGGCCGGCTTCCTTACAAGCCCCGTGGCAGTTGGGTGGCTTGTTCTCCTTTGGCAGGGTGTTCACTTTTTGGGGTGAGGTCTCTGTGTCATGTAGGGGTCAGTGGGAGAGGCCACGGCAGGGCTCGAGCTGCTCCTCGGCTCAGCGGGCCGTGTGCTGCTGAGTCTGCTGCCCTCTCACTGGGCCTTCCCTGCCTCCCCCCAGGGAGAATCTGGATTTCCCGCGGAGCTGGCTGCTGCCTGTCATCCGGGACCACGTCCGGGAAACACGACTTGGTTTCTTCACCACCTATTTCTTACCACTGGCTACCACCCTGAAGAACAAAGGTATGGGCTCCGCCTTGGTCCCAGAGCCTGGGCTGGAAGGGGTCAGGAAGGGCTCCTGGGACATCAGGCAGTGTTCCTCTGCCACGCAGGTAGCCAGCCAGTGCTTGAGGGCCTTCCTCCTCCCTTTGCTTTGAGGCACGGCCAGGCATCTCCCCTTTATGGGACCCTGCCCCTGTGGCAGGCCAACAGCGACCTCCTGTCCTGCTAAGGAGATAATCAGACAAGAGTACACCAATTTGTATATATGCAGAGCTGTTCCTAGTAAAAATCCGACACAATCTCCATGTTCCTCAGGAGGGTTCTGGTGAACTTCGTTACGATAAAGCCCCACTGTGGGCCGAGGTGTGGTCTTTGTGAAGAGAGGGAAACCTTACACGGGAACAGGCATATTTAGGGGGTAGTGAGTTGAACAGATCAGATTTCACATCTCAGGGGAGCCACACCACGGTTGGATGACTGTGGGCGAGTTTGACTCAGCTCCTCTGGGTCTGCTCCTCATCAGTAGACTGAACGGTGGTTGCTGTGTGGGCGGGAAGTGCAGTCGTCACGCATGTGCGCAGCCCACAGCCTCGCACTTAGAAACCTTACTGTCAAGGGGCACCTGGGTGGCTCAGTGGGTTGGGGCCTCTGCCTTCAGCTCAGGTCATGATCTCAGGGTCCTGGGATCAAGCCCCGCATCGGGCTCTCTGCTCAATGGGGAGCCTGCTTCCTCCTCTCTCTGCCTGCCTTGCTGCCTACTTCTGATCTCTTTCTCTGTCAAATAAATAAATAAAATATTAAAAAAAAAAAGAAACCTTACTGTCAAGAAAAACCAGGTTTCGGAGCGATACACGTATAGTACAGTCCTGTTTATGTTTTGTTTTTTTTTTTAAGATTTTATTTATTTGACAGAGAAAGATCACATGTAGGCAGAGAGGCAGGCAGAGAGAGAGAGGGAAGCAGGCTCCCTGCTGAGCAGAGAGCCCAACGCGGAGCTTGATTCCAGGACCCTGCGATCGTGACCTGAGCCAAAGGCAGAGGCTTTAACCCACTGAGCCACCCAGGTGCCCCAGTCCTGTTTATGTTTTTAAAAGCGTGTGCGTATTTAAAAAAAACGCGAAGGAGTCAGAGGAGGTCAAGGCTATCCCTGGGAGAGTAGGGTGATGAGGAGACACCCACTGCCTGTTTTATGTGGATCTTTTAAATTTTTTTTGAATGAACAAGTATCACGTTTCAGTTTGTGGGGAGAGGAATCACCCACATTCCCATCCTCATTACTGGGCTTTTGGTTTTGGTAAAAGTGAGACCTGCTGGCTCGAAGGGTGCCCGGGGTCCCACTGTGTCCTTGTGTCACACGCAGCAATGGAGCTGGCCCAGGCGGGCAGGACAGTGGAGTCCAAGATCTACGATACGCTCCAGTGGCAGGTAAGGGATCAGCTGGGCAGACATGAGTTGGATGGTGTGGGGGCCTGAGTGGCAGGGCATCACTCTCCTTGACCGTCGTCCCCTGTCCCCAGATCTGGACCCTCCTGCCTGGGTTCTGCACAAGGCCCACGGACGTGGCCGCCTCCTTCAAAGGGTTGGCACGGACACTGGGCACGGCCATCAGTGAGCGCCCGGACCTGAGGGTCACTGTGTGCCAAGCCCTGCGCACGCTCATCACCAAGGGCTGCGAGGCGGGTATGTGTGGGCCCCGGGGCTGGGGGCGGGCAGGGGGCAGCGGCAGTGGCCCGGGTGTCCTGGCTTGCTGCGCCTCACTGCCTGAGCCATAGCTGAGGCTTTACGGAGACCTGGGACTTCTGCTGGGGACCCAGGGAGTTAGTAGGACACTGAAGGCTGCCCCTCTTCTCTCTTTACTCCCACTGTGCTGATAGCTGCTGGGTGTTGTCCAGTCAGTGTCAAGGGCTTGATCATGTGTCCAGCTCTTGGCTGACCCACAGGACAGAGCCACGGAGGGGCGTAGAGCGTGGGGGCACCTCTTGTCCCAGAGAAGCCCCAGGTCCGTGGGCTCCAGGTCCTGTCACGAGTCCTCTAGAAGGATGCCTCTGGGCCGCAGCCCTAACCAGCTGTGAGGCGGGGCTGACTCCTGCCCCTCTTATGCAAACTTTGGTCCTCCTGCCAGAGGCTGACCGTGTGGAGGTGAGCCGTTTTGCCAAGAACTTTCTACCAATCCTCTTCAACCTATACGGGCAGCCTGTTGCAGCCGGGGACACCCCAGCCCCTCGCCGGGCTGTGCTGGAAACGGTCAAAACTTACCTGACCATCACAGACCCCCAGGTGAGCGGGCGGAGGGGAGGGAGGAACGCCGTCGGGTGGGTGACAGTGGGCTGGGTTTGCGGGAAGGGGCCCACCCGCCAGGGCTCTCCTGGGCTCTGCCACCTGGGGGCAGGGCACCGGACACCAGTGGCTCTTGGGTTGAGGCTGGGTTCCGGGAGAGGGGGAGGCGGAGGAGGGGTGAAGTTCTCTGTGTTTCTTTCTTCACCGACTCCCTCCTTTTCATCCCCTTGGGGCCGTCAGTTGGTGAACAGCTTCCTGGAGAAGGCCAGCGAGAAGGTGCTGGACTCTGCTAGCTCTGACTTCACCAGGTAGAAGCCCCACTTGCGCTCGGGCAGCCCAGGGGGCCGGAGTGTATGTCAAGCAAAAGCCCTGTGACTTCTCTTTGCAATTATTTGGGAGAGTTTTGAGATACTGAACGTCCCAGCTCTGCTGTGGAGCCAGACTGGCTCCTTCTTCCTAGAGAAGCATTACGGCCTGTTGGGAAAGGATGTGGATGCTGGCGAAGCATGGCCCAGGTTCAAATCCCAGCTCCACTACTTATGAGCTCTGTGACCTTGGACAGGTTACTTACCTGCTCCGTGCTCTCTTTGTTCTCATCTGTGAAGGTGGCTTGAAAATAGACTTGCACCAGGGTTATTGTGAGGACCGAAGGCTTGAACGCATGTGAAGCCCCTGGAACCACACCTGGTTCCTTACGGCTAAACTGGCTGCAAGCTGTGATTGTTGTTCACAGGCTCCTCCAGGGCCCCGGTCCTCCTCACCCCAACTTCTCGCACCTCTGTACCCAGTAGATAGAAGTAGATAGAAGGCACTGATAGTCTGTGCCCTTCTCCAGCACCCCTGAGCCTGTCCTTGGTCTCCTGTCCTGAGCAGATTGTCTGTGTTGGACCTGGTTGTGGCCTTGGCTCCGCATGCGGATGAAGCTGCCATCAGCAAGCTGTACTCCACCATCCGGCCCTACCTGGAGGTGAGCCGTGCGGGCTGGACTCCCACAGGCCCACACCTGGGGGATGAGGGGATTTTTCGGAAAGGCGGGACCTGTCTCTTGTCTGGACCATTCCGGCGGACACAGAAGGCCAGGGCAGGGCTACCTAACTTCCGGAGCGTTGTCCTAGCGGGAGTGACAAAGCTTCTTTGCAATGCCAAGGAGTTAGGCAAAGAAGGGGAGAGGGGAGCGCTCCAGCCAGAAAGGGGAGCAGGCACACAGGCCTCGGTGCGCGCCAGGCACTGCAAGGTCACGCTGCAGGATGAGCGTCCCTTGAGGCCTGGGAGTGGAGTGGAGTGGAGTGGAGGCTGGGGCGGAGTTAACCTCTGCCATCCATGCTCCGCCACCCCTCCAGAGGCAGGCCCCGGTCCCGAATCTCCCCAGTGCTGGTCACGGTTACTGGTGGCTGTTCTGTGACTGTGCCCTCCCTCACCCATCCCTGACCACCATGCCCCTGCCCAGAGCAAGGCCCACGGTGTACAGAAGAAGGCCTACCGGGTGCTGGAGGAGGTGTGCGCCAGTCCCCAGGGCCCCGGGGCCCGCTTCGTGCAGAGCCACCTAGACGACCTGAAGGCAACCCTGCTGGACTCGCTGCGGGGCACCTCCTCGCCTGCCAAGAGGGTGAGCCTCTGAGGCAGCCACGCTCTGCCCTCAGGAGGAGGGGCGACCCCAGGGGAGGAGCACAGGTGGCCTTGAGGGGTCCTAACCATCCTCCCCCTGCCCCACAGCCCCGTTTGAAGTGCCTCATACATATTGTGAAGAAGCTGTCCGCTGAGCATGAGGAGTTCATCGCTGCCCTCGTCCCAGAGGTGAGGGCTGCGGGAGGGGTGTGTGTGTGTCTTCTGAGGGGTTCCTTGGAGCGTGGCTTCTGAGGATCTGTCAGAGTCAGGGGAGAGCAGTGCCTCAGGGTGGGGGGTGAGGGGTGCCTCAGTTCTCCGCCTGGGAGCATGGGCACCCCTGCCTGCCCCCTTCTGCCTCAGGCTGCCAGCCGATCCCATGGTGGGCAGCTCCGGAGCACGCGTTCAGGGGTTTGTCTGGGCAGGTGATCCTGTGCACCAAGGAGGTGTCGGTGGGGGCTCGGAAGAACGCTTTTGCCCTGCTGCTGGAGATGGGCCGTGCTTTCCTTCGGTTTGGCCCAAACCAAGAAGGTGAGGGGCTGGGGTCTGTGCTCTGCTCGCCGGCCTCAGGGAGGTGCCCCTCCAAACCACTGGCCGAAGACAAAAGGGACGGGGAGCTGCCTGGCTCTGGAGCTCTGGCTCTGGAGCTGGGCAGACTGCTCCTCTCTGGCCAGAATCCCCTTCCCTGGGGGGTCCAACGTGCAGTGTGCGGAGGGGCTCTGCCCTCGTGTGACTGTCCTCGTCTCGCCCTCCCAGAGGCCCTGCAGCGCTACCTCGTCCTGATCTACCCTGGCCTCGTGGGCGCCGTGACCATGGTCAGCTGCAGCATCCTGGCCCTGACCCACCTCCTGTTTGAGTTTAAAGGTGAATGCTGCTTCCTTGGAAGCCCCGGGAGCCCTCAGGGTAGGAAGATGCCCGGAAGGTCAGGGAAAGGTCATTATCAGAATAAGGTAGCTACCACCTTCCTTCCTCGAGGGAGGAGAAAGAACCAAAGCTAAGCTTTGCTGCTTCTTGTCCCCTCTGCTGCCCGTGTCATCTTTCCTGCACAGCTACAGCTGCCCCGTGTCCCACTGTCAGAGGGGATCAGGCCGTTAGGCCCCTGCCTGGGTGTTAGTCCTGGTTCTGCCTCTTACCAGCCTTGGGAGACCTTGAGCAAGTTTATGGACCTTTTAGGACCTCAATTCTTCTAACATGGGAGAAAAAAACATGTCTTGCTCACAGGTTGGCTGTACTCTCTGTGGAGTGACTAGGACCGTGCTGGGCGCACAGAAATCCCCTAAATGTTAGTTCCAACTCATGTGACCTGACAGGGATCTTGGGTCTGGACGGGGTCCTGGGTGTCTCTGACAGTGGCCCCTGGTCCCCCCCTCCGCAGGTCTCATGGGGACCAGCACGGTAGAGCAGCTGCTGGAGAACGTTTGCTTGCTCCTGGCTTCCCGCACCCGTGACGTGGTCAAGTCGGCCCTGGGCTTCATCAAGGTGGCAGTAGCGGTCATGGATATGGCGCGCCTGGCCAAGCACGTGCCACTGGTGGTAAGCACCTGCCTTCCCCTCAGCGGTGGCAGCTTGGCCTGCGGCCGGCCAGCACGGACCCAGCAAGCCTCAAGGCCAACAAGTTCCAAATGTGTGCTTAGCTGCACACCATATCAGGGAACAGACCACGCAGGAGGCCTGGAAAGGACCATTAGGATAATGCATACCCGGCGGGAGTGAGTGAGGTGTGGTGCTGGCCGCCTCCTGTCACCTGCTCCTGCCCCTCCCCCTCCACAGAAGCAAGGGCTCGCAGCCCGCAGGCCACTAGGCAAGCCACTCTTTGTTTTATAGATGGAGAAACAGACCAGAGATTTCCTCAGGTCATAGTACTAGTAAGAGCTGCTCTAGGACCAGGTTGCAAAGCTCTGAACTGACCTTCAGGACTCTCTGCCTGCGGGGCCCCTCATGTTGCTTTCTTTTTTTCCTGCTTGCATTCTGACCTGGGTTTGAGGAAGCTCCTCTGGACAACCCGGTTGGCTGCAGAAGGGCCCGCAGACGCCCCTCAGCAGGGCTCAGAGTGTGCCGCCGGCTGGGTCTGTCCGGCCCCTACCTCCACCGCCTCCGTGTTTCCCTTCCAGCTGGGCAAGGTCATGTCAGACTTCCAGGTCCCTCTTGCCTCGTCTTCATATCTGGCCTTGGGTCAAGACAAGAAAGGGCAGGTGGGGGTCAAGGTAGCTTGCCCCTGTCCTCCCGAGCCTGCTGCCTCTCTGGGGACCAGAGATGAAAGGGCTAGAGCAGTAATCTGTCATGGGGTGTCGACATTTATAAAAGCTTTTCAAAGGGTCGTTGGGGCCCTGTGCCCCGGGGACACTGCAGAGAGTGAGATCTGCCACTCGTTCGTGGGTCCCAGCCAAGCCCGATGCAGGTGTGAGGATAGTCCAGCCCGAAATGAATGCAGGGTTGTAGGAGGGTTGTGTGGGACCTGGAGAAGCCGGGCAGTTTGGGGGCCCAGTGTGGGCCATGACATCAGAGAGGCCTGGGCTGACTGCTGCCCCTGGTCCTGGAGCAGCCGCTTACTTCTCTGTGCCTCAGTTTCCTCATCTGTAAACTGGGGGTCATGATTGATCTGCCTCATGGGGTTTTAAGGGTTCAATGAGGTAACGCAGGTGAAATGCCTGACATTGTAGTTGTGGATTGTCACAGAGGAGGCTTTAGGGGGAAGGCAGATGGCTGCCCAGGTTACAGAAACACGGTTGGGCCAAGGGGTGGGCCAGGAATGGGGTTGCTGTGACCCTCACCCTTTCATGATTTGTCTGGCCTGCCTGCATCGCAGTGAGAGGGTGGACAGGGTGGAGGACGCCCTTGACCCCTCACTGCCCTGCCCGGCAGATGGAAGCCATCGGGAAGCTTTCGGACGACATGCGGCGGCACTTCCGCATGAAGCTTCGGAACCTGTTCACCAAGTTCATCCGCAAGTTTGGGTCTGTGCATGGGACCAAGCAGGGAGGGCCAGGGTGGAGTTGAGGGGCTTCCCGTCCCCACAGGGAGCCTGCAGAGAGGGGGCTGGGTGGCGGGTGTGGGGGGCGTCTGAGTCCCTCCCCTGTGGCTGGCAGAGCTCGGGCTGAGCCCTTCTACTTCCGGAGAGCGCTCTCTGACCACGGAGCCTCACCAGCCCCTCGTTGGCCCGCAGGTTTGAGCTGGTGAAGGGGCTGCTGCCCGAGGAGTACCACAAGGTCCTGGTGAACATTCGGAAGGCGGAGGCCCGCGCCAAGAGACACCGTGCTCTGAGCCAGGCTGCCGTGGAAGAGGAGCAGGAGGAGGAAGAAGAGTCTGCCCAGGGCAAAGGTGACAGGTAAGATCTGGAGTGGGGTCCTGGGGACCTGGTCTCCCTCATCCCGCAGACTACCTGGGTCGTGCTCAGCTGTCCCCGCCTCTCCTGGGGACACCCTGACTTGCTACTTCTCTGTCCTTAGCATCGAGGAGATTCTGGCTGACTCGGAGGAGGAGGAGGAGGAGGAGGAGGAAAGGAGCCAGGCCAAGGAGCGCCGGAGGCTGGCCCGACAGAAGAGCCGGGCATGGCTGAAGGAGGGTGGCGGGGATGAGCCCCTCAACTTCCTGGACCCTAAGGTGGCCCAGCGAGTCCTCGGTAAGCAAGAAGTGGCTGGCACACGAGTCCAGAAAACAGGCTCACCTTGGTACCCCATTCAGGGGTGAGGGGTGATGTCCCCAGAGGCCGGTGGGCACCCCTTGCCACCACAGGCACACACCGTGTCTGCAGGCACCCGTCTCGTTGGTTCGGAGGGGGCTGGGGGTGGCTTTGGACTGACCCGCCACCTCCTCACTGTCCGGCTCTGCCACGCCAGCCACGCGGCCTGGGCCCGGCCGGGCCAGGAAGAAGGACCACGGCTTCAAGGTGAGCGCCGATGGCCGCCTCATCATCCGGGAGGAGGACGAGGACGATGCTGCCACGGCCAGGACGGAGGAGGAGGAGGGCACGAAAGGTGGGGCCGTCGTCCATCCCGAGGACACAGCGCTGGCCTGGGCGGGGCTGTGCTCTTGTTCATTCATTCCCTCCCATTCACTCACTCATTCAGCGCCCACTTGCTGGGGGAGCGTAGAGAACAGCAGAGACAAGGAGCTGGGAGCTAAGGCGACTTCCTCAAACTTTTTGAGTTTCTCAGACTTTTTTGACCTCATTAAGAAATCTTTCTATTGCAAATTAGCCCTTTATACAACACATCTATCACTCAAGCAGAACTTTCAAAACACCTTACTTCCTTTAAGCATGCGTGACACTGTTTTGACTTCTATTTTGTTCTGCTTTTCTTTTCCCCTTCTCTCATTTTTTCCTTTTCTTTTCTTCTTCTTTTTCTTTCTTTCTTTTTTTTTTTTTTAACATGAACTTGACTGAGGCCTGGAAGCTTATTTAGAGGTAGAGGGCCCAGGCTTGGAGCCTGCCCCCTTCCCGACTGCATGGTCTCCTCTTGTCTGGGAGCCACCCCGGTGGGAAGTCTCCGTCCTGTGGAGTCTTTGCTGCTCCCCCTCCCCCGTGTCATCCATTGGATCGGAAAGCCTGTCTTCTGACATTTATCTGCCTTCCTCTTTTTTTTGGTTCTCACTGCCATTATATCTGGGCGCTTGACTCACTGCAGCCTCCAAACCAGTGTTTTCATGGCACCCCCTGCACCCGGCTTACCTGTTGTGTGACCGGGGACAATCACTAACCTCTCTGTGCCTTAATTTCCTCACCCCAAAATGGGCAGCATACCAATACCTACGTGAGATGGTTGTAGATAAAGCGGGTAGCCAGAAGAGCTGTGTCTGCGTTTGGTGGAAGGATGACCCGCTGGTTCCTGACCCCGTCCCATTGCTGTCCCCTCTTACCGCTCTCTATGGCCCAGTCTCCTTGTTCCCTTCTTGTCCAGACGTCCTTGGTGCTGAGAACACCCCTTTCTCCTTCTGCCTCCCCACTCTTTAAGATCCAGCCCGAGTGCTTTTCTGTGGCCCATCCGTGGTCCTCCGCCTTCCGGCCTCATCCCCCAGCACTCCCGGCAAGCTTGGGTACCGCGCAGGTTGGGGCACCTCATCCCAGGTTGTCTAGTGGTGTTATTTGCTTGTTGATTGAGTTCTCTTGAGTGTCTCCTCCCTTCCCCCTGTGCTGGTCAGTTTCATAGGGGAAAGTACAAGTAATATACAACTTACACACACACACACACACACACACACACACACACACACACACCGTGAACCTGGTCAGTTTCATAGGGGAAAGTACAGGTAATATACAACTTCCACACACAGGTGCCGTGAACCATTTTTGAGCATGTGGACTGGTGCTTAGTACGGTCACATTGTCTGACAACCAGTCTCCACAGCCAGCCACAAAACTGACACTCTGAGCCCATTAAACAGCCGCTGCTCCTGGCCCCCACCCCAGCCCCTGACAGTCCCCACTCCAGAATCTGTCTATAGTCATTTGAATTGGAGTCAGAATATAGGTGCTTCACGTCAGCGGAACGAGGCACCGGCTGTCCGTGACCCACATATTTCTCTTGGCCTGCTGTCTGCAAGGCTCATCCGCGCAGCCCAGTCGCGGGTGCCAGAATTCCCTTTGTCTGCGCAAACCCTTGGATCCTTTTAATTGAGATGTTTGTTTTGTGTTGTTGAGTTGTGGGAGGCCTTCACATAGTCTGCATATTTACCCTTTATCACCTGTGTGATTTGGAAATTAGTTCTCCCGTTCATTCTGTAGAGTGCTTTTTCAGTCTGTTGTGTCCCGAGACACCGAAGTTCTAAAATTTTGTGATAGTCCATTTTATCTATTTTGGTTGCCTGTGTGTTTTCTTGGTTCAAACTTCTTTGGCTCATTCCCTCACAGGGCTCAGCTCATAGAGGGGAAAAAAAACAAAAAGGTTTCTCAAGTAGGAGAACAAGTCTGTCCTCTTGGCAAAGCGGAACGTCTGTGGGGCTGGGGCGTGCCCGGCTCCCCAGGAAACCCAGGGCTTTCTTAGGGTCTCAAAACAAGCTGTGTTCATCTTGGAAGTGGGATCACCACTTCCCTGAGGGGCCGTCGTCCCTGGGGCTTAGGATGGGAAAGATAGAGGTGCAGTTGGTGTTCAGGGGTCTCGTTTCTCCCAGAAGGACACGGGTTTTTTGGGGCTGGAGCTGCCACCTCTGTCAGCCTGGTGAGCTGGGAGGAGGGAGGATGAGATGTGCGTGGGCTTTGGCTAAACGGGTGCTCCCTGCACACTCACAGGCCCTTCTTCCTTTTGGTTCCAGGGGAGGACGAAGAGATGGCTGACGTGATGGAAGACACGGGTGTCAGGAGTGTGAGTACTTCCTCTGGTGGGCGGCTGTGCCCTCGGGGCGAAGCCTTGGCTTGACAGGTCCTGGGCTGGCTTTCCCTAATTACCCCCCAGCTGCACACACACACCCGCCCTGCTTCCTGAGCGCGCAGCAGAGCCACGCAGCAGAGCCGCGCGGTGGTGCATAGGGGGCAGACCAGAGGGTGTGGTGTGCGTTACCGGGCGCGGTGCAGGGGGCGACTCCCTGTGGGGCGCGGGACGGGACTCTGGAGCACCCGATGCTTCCGTGTGAGCTGACCCATCCAGCTGAAGGGAGACAGGCAAAGCCCTTTTTCTCTCCCCCGAGGGCACGGGCTGTGTGGGCTGCAAAGGCAGCAGCTGGCCTGTCTGTTCCGAGGGGCAGGTTCCTGCATGGGGCAGGGGCAGCCACCACTGGGGAGTGCACGGGGCCCCACGTTTCACCTCAGCTAATCCTCACAGGTGACGGGGACCCTTGTCATCCCTGTTTGCTGAGGGGGCTTGCAGAAAGTAAGTAGGTCATAGGGGTTGTTAGGTGCAGAGCAGGGATTCGAACCCTGACCTTCCCGTCTCCTGAGCTCCAGAATTCAGCCCCTTTGGTACCTCCCAGGATGGAGTGCAGCCTCTCACCTGCCCCACCCGAACCAGCGAGGATGATGTGGGCCCAGCCCCTCAATGTCCTTTCCAAGCCCAGTGAACCCAGCACTTCTGGGGCATTTTGGAGCAGTGTCTTTCCTCTCTGTCCTCTCAGACTGTAGCCAGCCCATCTAGCCTTCCCGGGTGTCCCCCTTGGGACAGGGGGAGAGGCAGGAGATACAGTATTAGTAGTGAAGATGCAGGTCCTGGGGTCCCATTCCAGCTTCAGCCTGACCCTTCACACTTAGTTCATCAGCTGGAGATCTTGTAGAATTATCTGGCTGGCTGGATGAGGTGGGACGTGTCAAGCACACGAGTATAGTATCTGGTGATCTTTTCCCCGAATTACTGCTTTCGTTAATATCATTCACAGCTGCCCTGTCCCTGGCCAGATGGGCCCAGGGAGCTACCTTGTTACCAGAACTTTGCATCTGTGCCGAATTCCATTTGGAAACCTGGGTGAAAACCAGACATAAAAGATCATCAGAGTTATGGGGTCAGGGGGTAGCTGAGGGTCTGAGAGACCCCTGGTGCAGGAGGCCCCCTCTGAACAGGAGGGTAAGTCAGGAGCGGAGGTCAGGATGCCCAGACAGGCACTTGGAGCCCTGGGACAGGAGTTCTGTGTGAAGCAGCCAGATGGGATTGCGGTCAGGGCCTGGGCGGGAACCTTGCTTCTGTGCTGTCTGGCTGTGAGATATTAGATTGTTCCTTACTGTCTCTGAGCCTCGTCTGTAAGTGGAGGATGGAGTGCTTGGCAGAGAACCTTTTCTGCTAATACAGGTTGCTTGCTCTTACTGTGAATGTCAGTGAGCATGATCGTATACCCTCGTTAATGAACTTTGCTCACCACTTTACAGAAGAAACACCAGAAGCTCAAGCGTCAGAAGGAGGCTGACGATGAGGAGCTGGAGATGCCCCCTCGGTACCAAGGTGAGGCCTCCACACTTCCCTCTTGGGATGCTGTGTTCCCTATCCCCTGCATTAGATGGGGAGTTGCACGCAGAGCCATGAGTTTGCATGGCCCCGTTGCAGTCAGCACCAACAAAGATTGGCCGATATGTCACCCAAGACTGGGCTAGGGGCTGAGAGTGTCAGGACCTGGGGGTCAGGAGGTCTATGCGTGCAACCCCCAGCCCTTCCGGGGAGTCCCGGGAGCCCCATCTCTGTCCCACCCACCTAGGCCTTCCGTGAGGCTTGCAGCACACCCTTCTCCTGGGGAGTGCCTGCCTCTCTTGTCCAGCCCTGAGCAGGGGCTGGGTTTGGGGAGACCATCTTAGCCTGGAAGTGTGGAAGGTGGCAGCCGGGAGGGTCCATATGGGGCCTGCCCAGGGGCTTCCCTTCCTCATTTGTCTCTGGTCCCTTGAGCCGTTCATTTCCCCAGAGCAGCTACTAGAAATACCAGCGTGGCTGCCCACGGCCAGGGGAGGTCTCTGTTACTCACCTCTGCCCCCTCCCCTGTGGGCAGTCCCTGGCCTCGAGTCCCCACAGCAGAGCCCCTACGGTGCACCTGGAGGGACAGGGGCTTCTTTGGCAAGTCCCCAGCCCCAGGAGCAGGTGTGTCCTCAGAGCCTTGCAGCATCCTAACCCGGCTGGAGAGCCTCCTGCTTGTCCTCCGTGGCCTCCCAGGCCAGCGCCCAGTCTGCCGCCTCTGCTCTGAGTGGTGTGGTAGGAACCAGGCGGTGTGGAGCAGGCTGGGGGCTGGACGGCTTGCGCTTGGCTCTGAGGCTGACTTGGCCCAGTCCCGCCGCCTCTCTGAGCTTCCATTTGCTCACCTGTGAGAGAAAAAGTGAGGTTCGTCCGGATCATCTCAGAGAGTCCTCTGGAGTCATCGTTGTAGGGTTGTAGGTTGTAGGTGTCCAACTCTGGACTGGAAATGACAAGTGACCTTGGAAGCACCTGGGTTTCTGTACCCGCAGTTCTCAAGTCTATACAACAGGACGAGAGCTGCCTTTCTCTCTCAGTGTTGGTGTGAAGCCCGAACGAGCTAAAGCCCAGAGTACCTCGTTCTACAGACGAGGTTAAAAGCTCCAGAAACTCAGAGACTTGCTGAGGCTTCAGCCAGTCGTGGTTCAACGGGGAGTTGGATCAGGGTCTGTCTGACTTCAGAGCCTATGTTCTTTCTCCGAGAGCAAACAGCAGATTTAGCTTTGGAGACTGTGGGGTGGCTTACGTTAGTGGAGAAAGTGTATGTTCTTGGAGGTCGCTGGTCAGTCTCTGCAGCTTCAGGGCCGCCTGATGAGCCCTGGTCTAAACCGTCAAACTGGACAGTCCCTTCTTGAGGAAGGTCTTTGTCCTTGCTGAGTAGAGGACAGCCGGCTGCTAGCACTGATTTGTCTGCTCCCTGGCAGCTCTGCAGAGAGAAGGGACTGTTGCCTTCTTTTGGGAGGATGCTGCCCGGGCTTTGCCTGATTCATGGTCTCTGTGTTCCCCCTCTAGCTGGAGGCTCTGGCATCCACCGCCCTGTGGCCAAGAAGACTATGCCTGGGGCGGAATACAAGGCCAAGGTAAGAGCCATGGGTAGAGACAGAACCTCTGGGAAAGGACGAGGGTAGCTGTGTGGGCCAGACTCAGGCCACAGCGAGGGATGCACAGAGGACTTGTTAGCATCTAAAGTCCATCCCCTTGGGGCGCCTGGGTGGCTCCGTGGGTTAAAGCCTCTGTCTTCGGCTCAGGTCATGATCTCAGGGTCCTGGGATCGAGCCCCACATCGGGCTCTCTGCCCATCAGGGAGCCTGCTTCCCCCCTCTCTCTCTGCCTGCCTCTCTGCCTACTTGTGATCTCTCTCTCTGTGTCGAATAAATAAATAAAATCTTTAAAAAAAATAAAGCCCATGCTCTTGTTGCGCACCACTGCAGGGCTGCAGGAGCCCTTGGTGCCACCAAGGCACAGAGTGAAGGGGAGGACATGGGCCCTGTTAAGTCAGGAGCAGGGGGGAAGGGCGACGCTACGCCCCCGGCTGAGTCTGTGTCTCTGGCTGAGCAGAAAGCAAAAGGTGACGTGAAGAAGAAAGGTCGGCTCGACCCCTACGCCTACATCCCTCTCAACAGAACCAAGCTCAACCGCAGGTATGTGCCAGGTGGCGGAGAGTGGGCTGGGACGCTGGCCGCGGGGGGCTCCGAGCTCCGAAGAGGGGAGGGCCTCATTCTCATTAAGCTCTCAGCTTAATGGCTCAAGTGTTTCCTGGTTTTCTAATTTTGACTTTTTAACATGCAGCTTCACACCATGTGTGTTTGTGACTCAGACTGCTCTTTCAAGCAGGGGCGCGCCTGGTCTGTCCAGATCACGTGCTGTCCACTGCCAGGCAGCGCCCTGATGCTGGGGGAGCCATCTTTCCGCATTACGGCAATGGGGACCGCCTGTCCTCGGGGAGACGTGACCTTTCTGTTCCTTTCCCTGCAGGAAGAAGGTGAAGCTGCAGGGACAGTTCAAAGGCCTGGTGAGAGCTGCCCAGCGGGGATCCCAGGTGGGACACAAACTCCGCAGGAAGGATCGTCGGCCCTGAAGCCCCGGGGCCCCCAGAGCTGCTCTGTGATCCAGTCTTGGTCCCTCTGCAGCTCCCGAGCTGCTTTGACATCAGCTCCAGACGCTCGAGGTTCTGGCCCCGCCTGGACTCAGAATGACTTGCTAGATGGCGCTTGGCTTCCAGAGAGGCACCCAGGATTTCGGAAGCTGCAAACTAGAATGGCCCTTCAGCGATGTCCCTAGGGCCTTGGGGTGGGAATGTGCCTCACCGCCTCCAGGGAGGCCGGGGTGGCCCTGTGCACCACAGAGCTTCCCTTTGTTCCCGTGCTTGTAGCTGTGTGGCGCGTAGCCTGGCTGTGGTCTGGGCGTGATTTGCTGTGACCAGGTGTAGAATAAACGGGCACCACCACGCGTTACCGCTAGAAACACTGTTTTATGACCTTCTCCAGGGCTAAGAACCGTGTTCAGCTATTGGCAACAGCCGCTTGACTGCTTCTTGGCCAGTCTCGGGCACTGAGGGGGCCCTGGGTCAGGCCTCTGGACTCGCCCGGGGACAGCCACCTGTGTCAGGAGGTCTCCCCGGCTTCACTTTCCAGCCCCAGTCAGAAGGCGACATTTGGAGGTGCGGGAGGGGCGGCGAATGCTCTGGGGCTGGTCTGTGGGCGGCCAAGAATTGCTTAGAGCCACGGCGCTGGCTGTCCCAGGCCGCCCCGCGCACAGCTTTCTGCTGGCAGCTTTGTTCGCTGATTCACTGAAGTGTCTACCGAACCCAGCCCAGTGAGTGCCGAGCACAGCTGGATCTCCCGCCTCCCTCATCATCATGTCCTGGTTTTGGCAGGTAGACAAGTTGTGCAAAGAGCAGCGTGCTTTGTTGGTCTGGAGTCGAGGGAATAGTAGTGCTGAGCTCCCATTGCCCCTGAGGTCACTTTATCGGCCAGGGGACTCCTGTGTGTGCTTCCCTAACAGACATCAAGAAGCAAGGAACTCCAGGGCCATTCCCAGCAAGAGGAATTGTCCCCTAGCATTTGATCTGCAGCTTTACTCCTCTCAAATTCTCCCTGTTTGAGATGAGACAACTCTCCCCCTGCCCCCCACACACATACTCAGTGGTTTCCATTCTAGTTTCATGCCCTTGGCTCAGATAATGCTCCCAGGAGGCCCTGTGCGCAGGAGCTCCAGTCTTGCCTTGATCCATCCACCCCCAAATGAGGGCATTTCCTAGTGGTTTGGGGGCAGGGCAGTGGAGAGGAACCATAATTCACCCACAGGTGGCGCTCTTTCCATGCCTTGTTCACAGAAAGTCTGGGCTTGGAGAGCCAGGAAGGTGGTCACAAGAGGTGCCTATTAGAGGGGCTCCTGGGTGGCTCAGTCATTAAGTGTCTGCCTTCGGCTCAGGTCATGATCCCAGGGTCCTGGGATTGAGCCCCGCATCGGGCTCTCTGCTTGGCAGGGAGCCTGCTTCTCCCGCTACCATTCCCTCTGCTTGTGTTCCCTCTCTCGCTGTGTTTCTCTCTGTCAAATAAATAAAATCTTAAAAAAAAAAAAAAGAGGTGGCTATTAGAGATTTGCTGAGGTGGTCTGACTCATGTAACCCCATGGTTACACTTCGGGACAGACTAGGCCTATCGAAGCCCTCTCTGTCTCCCTCCTCAGGAAATTAGCCACGTGCAGTAGGACACTCCGTGAGAACAGGAGTGAGGATGAGCCAGTTGCCCAGTGTCAATGTCTCTAGCAAAAAGTTTGAAGCCAACTTGCTTACTATAGCTTGCTTTCTAAGGACCTTCGTTTTCTTTCAAATGTGGGGCTGGAGCAGGTGACTAGAAGGGTTGGTCCTGGGGCGCCTGGGTGGCTCAGATGGTTAAGCGTCTGCCTTCAGTTCGGGTCATGATCCTGGGATCATGTCCCACATCCGGCTCCTGGCTTAGTGGGGAGTCTGCTTCTCGGTCACCCTTTGCTCACGCTCACTCTCTCTCTCTGTCTCAAATAAATAAATAAAATCCTTAAAATAATTGTTTAGGGATGCCTGGGTGTCTCGATTGGTTGGGCGTCTGCCTTTGGCTCGGGTCATGGTCCCAGGGTCCTGGGATTGAGTCTGGACTCAGGCTCCTTGCTCAGTGGGGAGCCTGCTTCTCCCTCTGACTGCTGCTCCTCCTGCTTGTGCCGTGTCTCTCTCTCTCTCTCTCTCTCTCTCTCACACTAATAAATGGTTAAAATCCTTTAAAAAAAAAAACAACTTTATTAAAAAAATTGTTTAAAAAAAAGGTTGGTGGGGCATCTGGTTGGCTCAGTGGGTTAAAGCCTCTGCCTTCAGCTCAGGTCATGATCTCCAGGTCCTGGGATCGAGCCCCACATCAGGCTCTCTGCCTTCTGCCTGTCTCTCTGCCTACTTGTGATCTCTCTCTGTCAAAAACTAAACTCTTAAAAAAAAAAGGCTGATGTTGCTGATGTGCTGAATTCCATATCGTTGTGGAAGTAGACTTCAGATGCAAATTATCTTAAATCAGAGGAGAGAATTAATCTGCCCCAGGAACTTAAGGTGCTTGAAACACTTGTTAGGAAAGTCAGTGCCACTTTTGTTCCATCAGTGGGGGTGACGAGAAATTGGGAATCTTTATCAATGCAAGGCTCCTTCAGTTTCCACATGACTAGAAAAGCCGAGGACCTCCACCAAGATCCAGATCTACTACTTTAATTTTGTTACACTTTTGGCAAAGTCCAAATCAGATGTCTTCTGGCTTTTCTGTGGTATATCCTCTCTTCCTTCTCAGAAATGGAAAGCAGAACACGGCCTGCCTGACTGCACGGAAACAGTACCCTTGTGTCGGCGGCGGCGAGTGGCATTGGGGGCTTACATCCTCCCATCCTCACGCCTGTGGACACCAGCGGGTCTGGTTAAACCGACCACCCCTTTCTGGGAAATGCAGCTTCTCGTGACTGTGGCCACAGGCTTGGCAGGGAGGGCTCCTGAGATGCACTCCTGCCGAGGGCTGCCCCCATCGGTCTGCTGTCCTGTCTATACCTGCCTCAGTCCATGTGCTTCATCAGGTTTCCTGTACTGTTCGCAACACGTGAGAAGATTACGTACGATGTTCAGGTGGACTCTGTTTTCACTCTTCTTCGTGCTTCCTTATTGTTTCATCACAGGGTAACTTAGAATGTATTCTCTATTTCACTATAAGAGTAATAAAGATTCACAGAGCATTTGGAAAAAACAAAAGTAAAAGCAGGAGCTGGAATCCTTCCACCAAATTCTGACTGTGACTCTTGGAAGCTGGCCCCGGAGCAACACAGAATTGAAATGCACAGGTCCACTTACACATGGATTTTTTAAAAATATTTATTTGGTTGGGGAGGGTATGTGCTGTTAAGTGCTGTGAAATGTGTAAGCCTGACGATTCACAGACATGTACCCTGGGGCAAATAATACATTATATGTTAATAAAAATTTAAAAAAGAAAAAAAAATATTTATTTGAAAGAGAGAGAATGTGGGGAGGGGGAGGGGCAGAGGGAGACAAAAACTTCAAGCGGACTCCCCGCCAAGTGCAGAGCTCAATCTCACAACCCATGAGATCATGACCAGAGCGGAAACCAAGAGTCACATGCCTAACTGACAGCCACCCAGGTGCCCAAATTGTTTTTGATAAATACCGCACAGGACCGTATCTGTGCTATCTCTTCATTATGATGTTCTAATAGCTTGCTTTATATAAGAATACAGTGTACAACACATACTGAACCATGCTATCAGTAAGACTCCTGGTCAATGGTAGGCTATTAGTACTTAAATTTTGAGGGAGTCAAAAAATGTGTATGGATTTTGGGCTGAACCAGGGGTTAGTACCCCCAACCTCTACATTGTTCAAAGGTCAGCTTTAATTTCATTTCATTTCATTCCTGTTTTATAATACGTGAGGGGTTTCTTGATACAAAAATAGTTATAGAATACAAGTTTATATTTTAAGTTTGCACTTGACTATCCCAAACTTTTTTTTCCCCCAAACTTTTTATTCTATCAATATAAACACCTGATAAACATTGTTTTCAATGGCCCAGTTTAAATGGCAGTCCACGTTCCCAGGGGTTGTAGGTCAGTTTATTTACAAAGACTCTTAGAGCCCAGAAGTGTGTTGCTCCTTGACGCACACAGGAGTGTAAAGCCATCATTCGATGCTGGATCATGTGCAAAGCAATACTTAGAAAGTGACGTGATGACCGTTCTTTGTTCTATTTTTGCTGTGCATTATTATGAATAGCTAGATGAATGTCCTCCAGAAAATAACCCTGATTTGGGGCCCTCTAAGCTGGATTGCCATTTCCTGAAATCATGCTTACTGTAGCTTCTGCCATTAGAACCATTTACCACGCCGTCAGAGAAGCCGGCCAAGTTGTCCTGGGCCAGGGCTGCGCTGGCGGAAGGTGTTCTCCCATTCCCAGTCCCACTGATTGGTCGTGGAAGTGCCTAGAACAGGATTTTGAGGCTGGGGTCAAAAATGGGTAAGTACTGATTAAGAATGTGGGGGTAGGGAGGGCACCTGGGTGGCTCTCTCAGTTAAGCCTCTGACTCAATTTTGGTTCAGGTCATGCTCTCAGGGTGGAGAGATTGCATCTCAGGCCGCCTTGGGTGTGGAGCCTGCTTAAGATTCTCCCTCTCCCTCTGCCCCTCCCCCTGCCCCACCCCCACTTGCAGGGGTGTAAGGACTCTCAAAAAAAAAAAAACCTTAAAAAAAATGTGGGTGGGGAGTATGGTGGCACACTCAGGCTGGGCTGAGGTCTGGATATCAGCTTTACAATTCTAAAATCAGAGTTGATCGTGTTCAGAGAGGAGTAAAGGAACTCTCGAGAGGCCTAGTCAAAATAATGATTTATTAATTTGTAATGAGAACTATAATCGCCCAGGGGCCTGAGATGGGTGTCATGGCGACCGCCCAGCTCATGAACCCCCACCCCCACCCCCCACAGGAGGTCAGAATCGGAGGCTGCAGTGAGCATGGAACAGGGGACACAGGGGACGGGGAGTCCTGTGCGCCATGCGTCATCAGTCCTGTCACTGAGGTAGGACGGTGCGCTCTCTGTGGGATATTCCTGCCCACCGGGTCCCCCCTATTCTGGTGAGTGCCTGACCCTTCAGAGCCGCTGGCCTGGGTTCAGAAGCTTTTCTGAGCTTTCACTGGGCTCCCACTTCCTTCACACGCAGGCCTGACTGGATTGAGTTTCCAAGCCCAAGTCAGGGGGTTTGAGCAGAGAGAGACATCCTGTTCTCTCTGGGGCCTGGGGCGCGGTAACTAATCCTGTCGGTCGTGTGTGGACTTAACTTCTAGAGGGCAGCTGATTTCCAGATCCTGGGATGTTACCCTGTAGATCCAAAGGTAGCAATTACTGGGCAATAGGATTTTAGGGCAGGGTTTCAGAGAGGGCCTGAGG
>CM053617.1:44618838-44666906 GCA_028646535.1 Procyon lotor | reverse complement strand
AAAAAAAAAAAAAAAGAGCCTTGCTTTGAAACAGACTGTTGCTGGGCCGTAGATCTTGGACTTGAGCCTGAAATACCTACACAGCCGAGAACTTGGGACCAGCCCTCGGTTGTAAATAAGCTCATAAAAATGATAAGCCGCAGCATTACCTGAGAAGCTTTTCCACGGCTGCGCCCACTGACTGGGTCCCTGTGTGGTCACACTTACCTAAAAGTGCCTTCCTTACCCGCTCCAGCGGCTAGTTCAACTCTGCGCAAGTGGGAGCTTATCAGATGACCAGGCTAGCGGAGCTGACGTCCAGTATCTATTCTGAAGAAAACCCTTCCCTGCCCACACGAGGACTCCCACAGGGGTCACGTGGATCCCGTCCCTCAGGACCTGGCATAGGGACACAAAGCCGCGCACAGGCACACAGCCCTCCGGTTTACCACCAAACGCATTCACGGTCACCATCTCCTGATCCCCGCGACGGTGGCCTTCTGATTACAGCAGTTGTCTTTTTTGTGATCCTTCACAGCCGGGGCTGAAAGCAGACGTCGCTGTAAGGTAGTGCCCAGGCCCCCAGAGTTCAAACCACACTGCTGGGCCCTGCGTAACTCAGCCCAGGGCAGAACACGGTGTTGCAAGGAGGCTGGGCTGGGCCCTTCCAAACCCCGCCTACAGCTGGGACACCAGTGTCTTCGTCCCTTTCATCCCCTAGCAGGTTTTCTACTCCCAAAGCCCTGCCACTCTGGGATTAAAACCAATTACAGAAGAGTTTTCTTTGTACTTGGTGAGAGGAGGGTGGAGTTGTACCAGGACTGACTTTCTGGATGACTGTGGGGGTGGGGTGGGGCTGCTGGCTGGGCAAGCCTTCCTCTCCTTCCTCCTCCCCTTTCAGAGGCCCACAGAGTAGGTCTGCACGCCTTTCCTTTCTTCCTTTCTGCCATTCTTTCCTATCACATTCCTTGTCCTCTTCCTCACCTCTCCCTCCCTCCCTGTCTGCCTCCATCACTATGTATCTCACACATGGAAACACACACACACACACACACACACACACATTTGCATTGTGCCTTTATTCTGAGCAAAGGTTTTCTTTCCAAGAAAGCATTTTGTGAGACGAGAGATATAGTAGAAGCCAGGTAGACAGGAGCTTTGCCTTCGCGAAGTTTATGAGGAAGGGACAGGTCAAGAAAGAATAAAAACATGTGATTGGAAAAGTGCTATGTGGATACCTTGAATGGACCCGATTTGGACAAGGAGGCCGTGGGGGGCAGGGCGGGCCTCTTGGAGAAAATAATGTTTGTATAAGACCTGAAGGAGGAGCAGGCTTCAGTCATTTGCCTCAATGGCCAAGGCTCCATAATTTCCAGATCGTGGGGCCTATGGGCAGCAGTATGATTGGAAGGTGGACCTGGGCAGGACCTGTCTTGCAGCTCTGCTCCATACCAGGTTGCCCTTAGAGAGAGTGAGTGTGCATGTGTGCGTGGGGGGAGGGGGGAGGGGGAGGGATGGGGGTTGCAGCTAAAGCTCCTCTCACCCACTTTTGGCTCATGTTCCAGACAAAGGAATAGCATGTGCCGAGTCCCTGAAGCCAAGAAGAGTTTGGCCCCTTCAAAGAACTGAAAAGAAGCCCAGGTTGCCGGCCCAGGGGAGCGGCGGAGGGGGTCGGGGGGAGCGTGGGACAGCCACAAACTGGAGAAGCTGCTGCTGGGCTTCACAGGGTCTTGGATTAACCTAACTCCAATGTGTGGCTGTGGCCGTGGCGATGCAGGGGGCTGAACTGATCTGACTTGGTTTTTTGGGGTTTTTTTTTTCTGGAAAGATGACTGACTGCTGTGTGAGTCATAGATTGGAACAGGGCAAGAGGAAACAAGGCGGCCTGTTAGGAAGCTGCTGTGAGAATCCAGACCAGAGGGGATGGTGCATGTGGCCGGGGTGGTGGTGCCAGTGGCGGAGATGGCGGGAAGTGGCTGCGGGTGCGAGCTGAAGTTCCGTGCTCGTAGTGGAGGGGCCTTCAGCTTTGGGACAGGGCAGCCGGGCCCCTTGTTTACTGGACCACAAGGGCTGAACGAACTTCATTCAATCATTCAAGCCCTTTTTAGTTGTTACCCACTGTATATCAGGTACTGTCCTAGGAACTGCAGATACACCAGAGAACAAAACAACAACTCCAGCTTTCATGGGAAGATCAAACAAAATAAATATGAAATTTTAGGGGCGCCTGGGAGGCTCAGTTGGTTAAGTGTCTGCCCTTGGCTCAGGTCATGATTCCAAGGTCCTGGTCAGGCTCCCTGCTCAGCAGGGAGTCTACTTCTTCCTCTCTCTGGCCCTCCCCCTGGCTCATGTGCTTGCTCTCTGTCTCAAGTAAATAAATAAAATCTTAAGAAAAAGAAATTTTAGCATGTTAGATAGTGGTAAGTGTCCTAGAGAATTATAAAGCAGAAAAGGGGATAGGGAATACTGGACAGAAGGGAGGGCTGGTGTCAACTTTAAATTGGCCAATCACAGAAGGTGGTGGAAGGCTTGAGGAATTGAGCCTTTAGATAACTCCTCAAAATGGAGGAAATCGCAAGTGCAAAGGTCCTGAGGTAGACACGTGCTTGTGGTGTTCAAAGAAAAACAGCTGGAGCTGAGACAGTGAGAGGGAGATGAGATCAGAATGTGAATTGGGACCAGATGGCATAGTATCGTATAGGTCATCATGAGGACTTTGACTTTCTTCCCAGTGGAAAGAGGAACCATTGGAAGATTGTGGATGTAGGTAGGGATCACATGACCTGAAGAGGTCATCATCTGAGATGGGAACAACTGAAGATGGAGCATTTGGGGGCAGGAAAGACAAGAGTTCAGTTTTAGACATATTGAGTTTGAGATGGTGTTAGACATTCAAATAGAGATGGGACAGCTGGAGATAGGAATCTGGAACTCAGGAGAGTTCCAGCGTGGCTGTATACACTTGAGAGTTGTGTGTGTACATGTGTGTGTTTCAAGCAAATAAACTGGGATATCAACACATGGGTGAGTGCAGATAGAGAAGAGAACATGTCTAAGGTCTGAACTTGGGATACCCCAGTATTAAAAGCACATAGATAAGGAAGAACAGCCAGGGAGGTAGAAAAAACAAACCAACAAGACAAAAGAAAACATGGTATTCTGGAAACTAAGTAAAGGTAGCATTTCAAGGAAAAAGGTTATCAGCAGCATCCCATCTGCTGAGAGGTCATATAAAATGAGGATTGCTGCGTTTGGTAACGTGAAGGTCATTGGTGAGGAGTTCAGGGAATCGGCAGTTCAGCCCAAACTGCTCTCAAGTTCAACTAAAAAGTAGGATGGAACATCTATTTTTTTTTTTTTTAAATTTATTTGACAGAAAGGAGAGAGATCACAAGTAGGCAGAGAGGCAGGCAGAGAGAGAAGGGGAAGCAGGCTCCCTGCTGAGCAGAGAGCCCGATGCGGGGCTCGATCCCAGGACCCTGAGATCATGACCTGAGCCAAAGGCAGGGGCTTTAACCCACTGAGCCACCCAGGCGCCCCTCGGAACATCTATTTTTTAAAAAAAGATTTTATTCGTTTATTTGAAAGAGAGAGAGAGTGAGCACAAGCAGGGGGAGGGGCAGAAGCAGACTCCTTGCTGATCAGGGAGCCCGACCATGTTCGGCTCCCTCCCACGAACCCAAGATCATGACCAGAGCTGAAATGAAGAGTTGGATGCTTAACTGACTGAGCCACCCAGGCGCTCCAAAAATAAACTTCTTAAAGCAACAAGGAGCTAGCTGGAGAATAAAGGATTACCCAGCCAAGCCCCAGCAGTAGACAGGAGCTGGCAAGGAGAAGCCTACCAAAAGGGGAACTTAAGCTTGGGCAAGTGGGTGGTAGGGCAGAGTAGGAAGAGTCTCTTATAAGGCTGAAGGGCACTTTGGGAGGCCTCATGGGACCAAGGGGACAGAAGTTGGAGTTTGGGAACCACCAAGAGTAGAAACTGAAATAAATGACACACGCACACCTTAGTATGGGACCCTAATGGGCCACAACCTAGGTGTAAAAGTAAATCTAAAGCACATCACATGTGCTTGCCAACTACCGTCATGTCGTCTGGGTGGTCCAGGGAATCTTGAGGCTCGGACTTGGATTTAGGTGGCTCTGGACCACTAGTGTCCCCAGGGATTTTGCAGAAACAAATCATCCTAGGTTCCAAATTATTTCTATAAATAAGTCTTCAAATACAAGACTGGTATTCAATCAAAAGTAACCAGGCATACTAGGAGACAGTAAAGTATGAATGAGAAAAAGCAGAAATAATAAACAATAAGAATATATATACCGTAGGCCATCTCTTCACACCTCTATGACCTCACTGGTCACACTGTGTTATTATTATTTGTGACTTTTTTTCGATGGGGAACATTTCTTGGTTGCTTCCCCCGCATCCATTCCATTCTTTTCCCTGCTCAACACTCTTAATTTCAGTTCTAGTAAGAATATGGTTCAGAGAGGCTGACCCATGGCCAGCTCTAGGAGTGAGGCATGTAAGCTATCCACTATCTTATTTATTTATTTATTTATTCATTCATTCGTTCGTTCATTCATTCATTCATTCATTTGACAGAGAGAGACACAGCGAGAGAGGAAGTAGAAGCAGGGGGGGTGGGAAAGGAAGAAGCAGGCTTCCCGCTGAGCAGAGAGCCCAATGAGGGGCTTGATCCCAGAACCCCAGAACCATGACCTGAGCCCAAGGCAGACACTTAACGACTAAGCCACCCAGGCGCCCCGTGAGTCTATCTTCTTGTCCTCAGGATTGATTCAGGGATGAACACATCAGCTAGGCCAATGGGTGAATCCTAGGCCTTTTGAAAAATGCTGATACACAGACTTTACTCTTGGATAAGGAAGCCTGTCCCTCTAAGAGCCGCTGGCTATAGGATGAAACCCACCCCACAGAAGACCAAATAGGGAACTGGAAAGAAATCAGGTCTTTGGTGACACCATCAAGCTGCTAGATCAAGGTCCATCTGAAGTTTGATCTGCCTCTAGCGCAGCCAGACAGAAATATAGTGTAAGTCATCTGGATAAATTATCTAGCAGCCGCATTAAAAAGAAGTGAAATAATTTTAGTGATATATTTATTTAACCCAATATCTAAAATAGTATCTTTTTTTTTTTTTAAAGATTTTATTTGTTTATTTGACAGAGAGAGATCACAAGTAGGTAGAGAGGCAGGCAGAGAGAGAAGGGGAAGCAGGCTCCCTGCTGAGCAGAGAGCCCGATGCGGGGCTCGATCCCAGGACCCTGAGATCATGACCTGAGCCGAAGGCAGAGGCTTTAACCCACTGAGCCACCCAGGGGCCCCAATAGTATCTTTTTTTTTTTAAGATTTTATTTATCTATTTGACAGAGAGAGAGAGATCACAAGTAGGCAGAGAGGCAGGCAGAGGGAGAGAGGGAAGCAGGCTCCCCGCTGAGTGGAGAGCCCCATGAGGGGCTCCATCCCAGGACCCTGAGATCATGACCTGAGCTGAAGGCAGAGGCTTTAATCCACTGAGTCACCCAGGCGCCCCTAAAATAGTATCATTTTAACATGTAATAATGTAAAATACTATTAGTGAAGTATCTTACCTTCTATTGTTCATGCTAAGTATGACATTCAGCATTGTTTGCTCAATGCGTCTCTGTTTGGACTGCTGTATTTCGAGCGTTCAGCAGGCCTGGGTGGCCGGGGGACCACCTAAGTGACACCACAGCGCTAGTGTTCTTTCATTGAGCCAACACATTCCCTTTCAACCATTTTTTTTTTTTAAAGATTTTATTTATTTGACAGAGAGAAACAGCGAGAGAGGGAACACGAGCAGAGGGAATGGTAGCGGGAGAAGCAGGCTTCCTGCCGAGCGGGGAGCCTGATGCGGGGCTCGATCCCAGGACCCTGGGATCATGACCTGAGCCGAAGGCAGATGCTTAACGACTGAGCCACCCAGGCGCCCCTTCTTTCAACCATTTTTAACAGCTTTATTGAGATATCATTTTTTAAAAGATTTTATTTATTTGACAGAGAGACGCTTTCCTGACTGAGCCACCTGGGTACCCCTGACAGAGAGAGGGGAACACAAGCAGGGGGAGAGGCAGGCAGAAGGAGAGGAAGGCTCCCCGCTGGGCAGGGACCCCAATGCGAGTCACAACCCCAGGACCCCAGGATCACGACCTGAGCCGAAGGCTGATGTTTAACTGACAGAGCCACCCAGGCGCCCCTGAGCTGTAATTTCTTTATCATAAAATTTACCCATTGTAAGTGTACGGTTCTATGGTTCTTAGTAAATTTATAGATTGTGCAACCATTACCCATCTCTAATTTTGGAACATTTCCATCACCTCATGGCCCCTTTGGTGTTACTCTCTGTTCCCATCCACAGCCCCGGGCTATCCCTGGTCTTCTTTCTATTTCTATAAATTATCCTTTTCTGGCTATTTCATGTAAATGAAATCGTATAATGGATAGCCTTTGGCTTCTGACTTCTTTCACTTAGCGTAGCGTTTTCGAGATTCGTGATTGTTTTGGCACACGTCAGTACTTCATTTCTTTTTATTGCTGACTAGTACTCCAATGTGGCTATATACACATGTTGTTTATCTACTCACCAGTTGATAGACATGTGGATTGTTTCCAATTTGGAGCTATGACTAATGCCACTATGAACATTGACGTCCAAGTCTTTGTGTGGACATATGTTTCCATTTCTCTTGAGTAGAGTCTTAGGAGTGGAATTCCTTGGTCATATTCTAAGTTTATGTTTAATCTGTTAAGACATTGCTGAACAGGGGCTCCTGGCTGGTTCAGTCAGTAGAGCATGTGACTCTTAATCTCCGGGTCATGAGTTCGAGCTCCATGTTTGGTGTAGAGATTACTTAAAAAAAAAAAGTTGGGGCGCCTGGGTGGCTCAGTGGGTTAAAGCCTCTGCCTTCGGCTCAGGTCATGATCTCAGGGTCCTGGGATAGAGCCCCACATCAGGCTCTCTGCTCAGCAGGGAGCCTGCTTCCCCCTCTCTCTCTGCCTGCCTCTCTACCTACTTGTGATCTCTCTCTGTCAAATAAATACATAAAATCTTTAAAAAAAAAAAAAAAGTTAAGAAACTGCCCAACTGTTGTGCAAAGTACCTGACTATTTTGCATTCCCACCAGCATGTCTGAGGACTCCCTCTTTCCACATCCCTGCCAACAGTTGGCATTGTCTCTCTCTTTCAATAGCCTTCTAGTGGGTGTACACCGGAATCTCATTGTGGTTTTTTTTTTTAACTTAAAAAAATTTTTTTATTAACATGTAATGCATTATTTGCCCCAGGGTACATGTCTGTGAATTGTCAGGCCCACACATTCCACAGCACTCACCATAGCATGTGCCCTCCCCAATGTCCACAACCCAGCCACCCTATCCCTACCCCCCACCTCTCCGCCACCCTTAGTTCATTTCGTGAGCTTAGGAGTCTCTTATGGTTTGTCTCCCTCCCCATCCCTTCCTGTTTCATTTCTCTCCCCCACAACCCCCCACCCTGCCTCTCAAATTCTTCATATCAGAGAGATCATGTGATAATTGTCTTTCTCTGACTTATTTCGCTTAGCATAATACCCTCCAGTTCCATCCACATCGTTGCAAATGGCAAAATCAACAGATGAATGGATAAAGAAGATGTGGTGTGTATATGGGTAAGGAAGATGTGAGATACACACACACACACACACACACACACACACACACACACACACACACACACAATGGAATACTCTGCAGCCATCAAGAGAAACGAAATCTCATTGTGGTTTTAAGTTGCATTTTCCTAATGATTAACAACCTCAAGCATCTTTTTGTGTACTTATTAGCCATTTGTGTTTCTTTAGTGAAATGTCTTCAAATTCTTTGCCCAATTTTTAACTGATTTATGGCATCTTATTTTCTTAGTGATATCTTTTTTTATAATAGCTGGATTGAGATATAATTCACATACCATAAAACTCACCCTTTTGTTTTTATTTATTTATTTGTTTGTTTTGAAAATATTTTATTTATAAATAAATAAATTTATTTATTTGTTTGAGAGTGAGAGAGCACAAGTAGGGGGAATGGCAAAGGGAGAGGGAGAAGCAGGCTCCCTGCTGAGCAGAGAGCCTGACTCTGGGCTCGATTGCAGGACCCTGGGATCATGACCTGAGCCAAAGGTAGATGCTTAACCCGCTGAGCCTCCCAGGTGCCCCCAAACTCACCCTTTTAAACTGTAGAACTCAGTGTTTTTTTAGTATATTCACAATATTGTATAACTGTCCCCACTATCTAATTCCACAAATTTCTATCACCTTAAAAAGAAAACCTATACTGAAAAAAAAAAAAAGAAAGAAAACCTATACTGGACACCTGGGTGGCTCAGTCAGCTAAGTGACTGACATGATTTTGGTTCAGGTCATGATCTCAGGGTCCTGGGATGAAGCCCCATGTCAGGCTCCACACTCAGCAAGAAGTCTGCTTAAGATTCATTCTCTCTCTCTCTCCCTTTGCTCCTCCCCACCTCGAATAAATAAACCTTAAAAAAAGAGAGAGAAAAAACCTATACCCATTAAGCAGTCATTCTCCATGCCCTGCAATTGACTTTGTCTCTCTAGATTTGCCTATCTGGACATTTCATATAAATTGAATTATAGATATGGCCTTTTTGTCTGGCCCTTTCACTGAGCATAGTATTTTCAAGTTTCATCCATGGTATAGCACGTATCAGTCTTTAGATCCTTTTTACGGCCAAATATCACTCCATGTGTGGATATACAGGGCATTTTGTTTATTCATTTGTCAGCTGATAGACATTTGGGTTGTCTCCACTTTGGAACTATAATCAATAATGCTGATTACTCATATGAACGCATGCTGTCAGTTCTTGTGGGTGTATATCTGGGAGTAGAAATGCTGGGTCCTCTGCTGCCTTCATATTTAACTTTTTGAGGAACTGCCAGACTGATTCCCAAAGCAGTTACACTGCTTTACATTCCCACCAGCAAGGTATGGGAAGGCCTCCAGTCTCCCCACATCCCTGCCAACACCACCAGATGCTGCTGCTGCTGCTACTTCTCCTCCTCCTCCTCCCTCTTCTTTGCGACTGGCACTCCTCTTCTCCTTTTTACTGCGCTCCAATATCCAGAACGTGAAGTTCACCATCTTAACCGAATTGCACGTACAGTTCAGGGGCATGAAGTACATTGACCTTGTTGTGCAACCGTCACCACCACCCAGCTCCAGAACCTCCTATCATCCCAAACTGAAACTCCATACCCACTAGATCCTAACTCCCCGTCCCCCTCCCCCAGCCCCTGGAAGCCACCATCTCACTGCCTGTCTCTCCGAGTGTGACTCCCCGACATCCCTCCTATAAATGGCATCTTGCTGCATTTGACCTTTCGTGACTGGCTTATTTTACTAAGCATACTGTCCTCAAATTCCAACCACGTTGTGGCATGCCTCAGAATTTCCGTCCTTTTTAAGGCTGCATAATATTCCATGATTGTGTGCGTGTGTGTGTGTGTATATATCTGTTTGTCCATTTATCTGTTGATGGGCATTTGGGTCACCTTCACTGTTTGGCTGTTGAGAATAATGCTGTTATGAACATGAGTGTCCAAGTATCTATTTGGGTCTCTGCTTTCCACTTTCCCGATTTGGGGTATGTGCCCAGAATTGGAATTGCGGGATCATAGGGTAAATTCCGTCGACTTTCTTTGAGGCTTAGAACCACTTCTACAGTGGGCAGTGGCTACCACTTTAGGAGACAGGGCTCCCAAAGTTCCTATCTTACACTCGTGGTGGGCTGTTTAGCTTTTAAAGGATTTTTCCTTTGTTTGGAAACCACTGATCAACCATGTTTCAAAACGGTTTGATTTGCAATGTACTTTCATTGTTCAGAAAGGAGAAAGGAACTGTCCCCTTTAAGGATTCAGGTTTAGGGGATAGCACTAAGGAACTCAAGGGTTACTCATTGATTTGTTCCTTGCCTTCACTCTTCCTGTGCAGCTGATGTTCTGGCGGAGGCTGCATGGGATCTAGCGGGCCCTGAGCTCTTGGGAAACGTGAGTAACAAACTCTCATTTCAGTGGTTGGAGTTTACTGATCTGTTGACTTCACTGTACTGGTATAAAACCAATATCCCAGGTAACATTTTAAAACACCCAGCCAGGTCCTCAGAACCCAGAGAAATGGACCAGTTGATTTTCTTCCTTCCTTCCTTCCTTCCTTCCTTCCTTCCTTCCTTCCTTCCTTCCTTCCTTCCTTCCTTCCTTCCTCCCTCCCTCCCTCCCTCCCTCCCTCCCTCCCTCCCTTTCTTCCTTCATTCCTAAGATTTTATTTATTTGAGAGAAAGAGAGAGAAAGAGAGAGTGAGTGCACAAACAGGGGGGAGGGGCAGAGGGAAAGGGAGAAGCAGACTTCTTGCTGAGCCAGGACCCTGGGACCTGAGCTGAAGGCAGACACTTAACTGACTGAGCCACCCAGGGGCCCCTGGGCCAGTTGATTTTCAAAGCAGGAGGTTCTAAGGAGCCCTGTTCTTGCCAGAAAAGTCGGTTCTGGTTAAAAGTAAGACGTAGGCACCCTTCACCCTGGGAACTCTTTTTTTTTTTTTTTTTTTTAAGATTTTATTCATTTGACAGAGAGAAACACAGCGAGAGAGGGAATGGCAGCGGGAGAAGCAGGCTCTCCGCCACGCAGAGAGCCCAATGCAGGGCTCGGTCCGGACCTGAGCCGAAGGCAGACGCCCAACGACCGAGCCACCCAGGTGCCCCCACCCTGGGAACTCTTAAAGCAACTCCTTTCCTCCTGCTGTAAGCACGGGAAGTGATTTGGCAGAGCTAATAATACTTTCTTAGGGATATTATGGTGGAAAGGAGAGTGAGAGGTGAAAAAGTTATACCCGGTGATAATTGTAATACAAAAAATAATGACCACCATTATCATAAAAACTTGCAGAATGTCCCCTGAGAGAATATGCTGAGAACCCCTGAGTCGTGACCAACTGTTCTGGCTTGCCTAGGACTTGGGGGGTTTCCCAGGACATTGGACTTCCGACACTAAAACCAAGAGAAGCCCAGCCACAGTCTCCCACTTGTGAGCTGTGTGACCCACTTCTTTGGGGTTTGGCTGCTTCTCCTACTTCTCTATTCCCCAGAGATAATATTCTCAGAGATAATATCTAACTCGTACATTTGTTTTAAGGATAAAATAAAACATGTAAACCATTAAGCTCAGTATATGGCATATATTAACTACAAATAAGTGTTAGACATCATTACCTAAACTCCTATCTAATTAAACCTTGTAAGTTTTGTTTATTCTTTGGGGGAGACAGCAGTTTTTATTTATTTAAATGTATAGCCCATCTACATCCACAAATTTATATAATAAAAACAAAACAAAACAAACCCAAGCCAAATATACAGCAAGACTGCTAGAAAAAAAACATATTAAAACTACATACTAGGGACACCTGGGTGGCTTAGTCTGTTAAGCATCTGCCTTCGGCTCAGGTCATGATCCCAGGGTCCTGGGATTGAGTCCCCTCTCTGGCTCCCTGCTCAGGGGGGAGTCTGCTTCTCCCTCTGTCTGCTGCTCCCCCTGCTTGTGCTTGCTTGCTCACTGACAAATAAATAAATAAAATCTTAGGGCGCCTGGGTGGCTCAGTGGGTTGAAGCCTCTGCCTTCGGCTCAGGTCATGATCTCAGGGTCCTCGAATAGAGCCCCACATCAGGCTCTCCGCTTAGCGGGGAGCCTGCTTCCTCCTCTCTCTCTGCCTGCCTCTCTGCCTGCTTGTGATCTCTCTCTGTGTCAAAAAAATAAAATCTTTTTAAAAAATAAATAAATAAAAAATAAAATAAAACCACATAGTAGAAGAGAGAGAAGAATGAATCCCAAATCCAGGCTAATAGGTATCTAGAAGTGTGCATTTGATGGGCCTGGATGATAAGGGAAGGGCCATCGTTTACTTGGGGCTGGGAAACTGGTCACAAGGTGCAGCTAACTCTTCCTTCCCTGCTTAAAACAGATCCTGAGTTAGATGTTTTTATTATGTCTATTTTACAGAGTTGGAAACAGAGTAAAAAACACAGAGAAGTCCATTTGTCCCCTCATCATCTTTTTCAGGACCAGCTTCTGGCCATCCTAATTTTGTAAGAGGAATATGAGGGAGCTCAGGAAATTATGAGCCTGGATACCAGCCAAGCTGCCCACCCAGGCTCCTAGAGCCAGGGAAGCCTCCAGCAATCGGGTCCAAACCCCTTGCTTTGCAAATGGGGACACTGAGGCCCAGAGCAAGGCCTGCCCTTCTCGGCATCCAGGTACTGGAAGAACCAGGACTAGAACCCAGGTCACCGACTCTCAACCCGGTGTCCTCTGCTAATGGCGGTCAGGACTACACAGGGAAGCTGTGTAGGCTTCACAGAAACCAAACTTGGGGATGTAGGCTGGAAACAGCTAAGAATGAATTTAGACAGTGTTCTCAAGTCTGCATTTCCAAATGGGCAGGAAGGGGGGGGTGGGATTTATCTTTTTCCAAATGAGGTCATGTAGTTGTGTGGATAGGACCAGCAATGTCTCCAAGGAGGGCCTGATATCTGCAGGCAGGAATCTAAAATGAGAAAGAGAAGGCCTCAGGTATCCTTACAGGTTGGGGTCTACAGATGCATAGACTCACCTGTCCCTTCCCTTCCCGCCCTCCACCACAAGCCAGAAGCAAAGCTACTTGCGGAGGGAAACTCAGAATGGCCTACTTGAAGCAAACTGCCCTTTCTAGGACAAACTCACCAAGATTCTTTGAAACACAGGGCCTGTGAGACTTGGGAAACGGAACTTGTGTTCCTGGAGGAAGGCCAGGGGGACACGAGCTGTGGCATGGGAGAAGGGAGGTGTTGGGCTGCCCCTGTCCAGACCGCGGAGACCTTCTTCACACAGGAAGACCTCTACTTGCCATCAGTCTGAACAGGCATCTGCCCTTCGTGTTCACTTCTTTGGGGTTTGCCTCCTTGGGGGGTATTGTCCTCTTCAAAATGCAGATCCAATCCCCTCACGCACCGGTGCCGGTAAGCGGACCCTGTGCTCTGCCGCGCGGCACCCCCATCCCCCTTTCTCACCTCTGCCACTCGCTTCCCGCCACCCTGAGCTTTATCCGAATTGCTTTGGTGTGTTACTCTCTCCACTTCTTTCTCCCCTCTTAGCCTTTCCCCATCTCTACTGGTTAGGGTGATGCCATTTGCTGTAACAAATTTCAAAACTTCCGTGTTGAACACAAAGTCGTTTTCAGGTTCTCCTAACAACCTGGATTGATGTTTCCGGACGTCACGTGATTGCGGTGAGGGCCGGGGCTGCCATCTTCCCCGTGAGGCCTCCCAGGATTGCCCCGGGCCTTGACAGAGTGTCAGCCCGACAGGAGGGAGCATTGGATGACCCTATAAAGGAGGTTTTTATGGGTCAGCACACTGTTTTTTGGCCGTCATTTGGCCACACTTCACCGTGAGGGGGTCTGGGCAACGCTCTAGCTGTGTTCCTGGCGAAGAAGTAATGGGTTTTTGTCAACACTGCCACACCATCCTTAAGTGTCAGCCTGAGTCACTTTCACAGAAACCATTTCCTAACTCATTTTGACCGGGTTGAGCTGCTCCTTTGGGGTTGAACCACTATACTTGGAAGTCAATCCTTTTAGAGCCCACATTGAAGGCAGAGTACAATAATGGTTTATTTACACATTTTTCTGTGTTAGAATGTGTATTAGTTTCCTATTGCTTCTTTTTTTTTTTTTTTTAAGATTTTATTTATTTGACAGAGGGAAACACAGCAAGAGAGAGAACACAAGCAGAGGGGATGGCAGCTGGGGAAGCAGGCTTCCTGCTGAGCAGGGAGCCCGATGCGGGGCTCGATCCCAGGACTCTGGGATCATGACCTGAGCTGAAGGCAGACACTTAACGGCTGTGCCACCCAGGCGCCCCTCCTATTGCTTTTGTAACCGATTATCACACACTCTAATGGCTTAAAACAACATAAATTCATTTTCTTACAGGTCTAATGTCAGAGGCCTGAAGTGGGTCTTACTGGGTTAAAATCAAGGTGTCACTAGGGCTGTGCTTTTTTCTGGAGGCTTGGGGGGGGGTGTCTGTTTCCTTGCCTTTTCCAGCATGAGGGGGTTCCTGCAATCCTTGGCTCACAGAAACTTCCATCTTCAAAGCCAGCCATCACAGTCCTCCAACCTATATGTCTCCTTCTTTGCCTCTGACCCATTTTCTTCCCTCTTATAAGGACCCTTGTGATTACAGTGGGACCACTGGATAATCCGGGACAAACTTCCCGTCTCAAGATCTTTGAGTTAATCACATGTGCACAGTCCCCTTTGCCGTGTAAGGTAACGTATTCACAGGGGCCCCAGGGATTAGATCATAGATATCTTTGGGAGCTATTATTTTGACCACCATAGACTGTTAAGCTTTGTAAGGACTGCCTCCAGTGTTTGTAGCTATGTGGCTTTGGAAATAGGCACAGTCCCTAGGACACTGTAGATGTTCTTCAGTGTGTCAGGTGATGGAATGGGTAGGGTTGCAGCCTCACAGTGAGCCCCAGGCCATGGCAAACCTGCCCACTTCTCTCTCCCCACGAGGCCCGGGCTGCCTCACGGCCAGCAGCCCATTTGTCATGGTTCCTACCTCCCCATATGACATGGTTGATAGAGAATTGACAGGGCCTATGGCCTCTGTGTCCCAAGGCAATTTTTTAAAAACCAACCTTTTGGGGGCACCTGGGCAGCTCAATCACTTAAGCATCTGACTTCAGCTCAGGGTCCTGGCATTGAGTCTCATGTCGAGCCCCACATCGAACCCTGAGCCCCATGTCAAGCCCCATGTCAAGCCCCACATCGGGCTCCATGCTCAGCAAGGTTTCTCCCTCTGCCTGTCCCCCCATTCGTGCTCTCTCTCTCTCTCACAAATATAAAAATCAACCTTATCGAGGTATAATTTACATATGATTAATTCATCTATCTTAAATGTTGAGTTTTGACAAATGTATTCCCCCATGCAACCACCACCATAAGCAAAACATGGTGCATGTGTGTTCATGTTTTTTTTGTTGTTGTTTTGATGTACAACTCTAAGTTTAAGACCCACGTATAGAGGTGCCTGGGTGGCTCAGTGGGTTAAAGCCTCTGTCTTCGGCTCAGGTCATGATCTCAGGGAACCTGCTTCCCCCTCTCTCTCTGCCTGCCTCTCTGCCCACTTGTGATCTCTCTCTGTCAAATAAATAAATAAAATCTTAAAAAAAAAAAAAAGACCTATGTATAGATGTATATAACCTTCATCACAGGAGCCTGAATGGTTCCGTCACCCTCCAAAATTCCCCTGAGCTCCCCTGTCTTAACCCTTGGCAACCACTGTTCTATTATCTGAACTTAGAGTTTTGCCCAAGGCACATTTTAAAAGGATTTATTTATCTATTTTAGAGAGAGCAAGAGAGCACGAGCGCACAATTCAGTGACATTTAGTTCACCCACGCTGTTGTGCAGCTATCCTCTCTGTCAAGTTCCCAAACACCTTCAGCTTTCCAAAGCATCACAAAGATTATTTCTACCACCCAGAGCCTAACTCCAATATCACCCCAAGGGCCCCTGTGCTCAGCCTTTCCATACATGTTCTCATGCCATATAACATTTTTGTAAAGAAGGGATCACCCCCGTTTTACACATTCAGAATCTGAGGCACAGAGGACGAAGTTGCTGGATCCAACATTATAAGCCTAGTGGCATTATAAGCCTAGTGTCCATCCCACGGCACCCCCACTGGTATCTCTCAGTGCAGGTAACTGAAAGCAAAGTCCACGTGGAAAGCAAATCCTTGAGGAAGATTTCAATGCAGTGTAGACTAAAGCAGAACACCCTTAAATTCTGTGTCCTTCCACAGGGGGTTCTGAATGCCCTCCGTGAGCGTCTCTCTCCAGGCGGGCAGCCACCCTGCCCAGCACACAGTCTCATCGCGTCCCTTTCTGATGCCCTCTCATTACTTTTAATTGCATCTGAGCCCCTCGAGCATCCTGTACTCTGATTCCTAATCCAGGGCGTTTCTCTGCCTCCCACTGGTGCAGCACAGCACTTCCTCTTCTCAGAGCTCCCCAGAGAAGTGCCCCCAGAAAATGGAGTTGGTCTTCTCTCATGAATTCGTCTCTATAATGAAGAGTATAATAACCAAGTGCCCAGCAATCTCCACATAAAAGCAACATTACAAAGGGAAGATTTTTAAAAGAATATCATCTCAAAGCTCCATTTCCTATAGTACTAAGTAAGAACACTCTGGGAATTACCCTGACAAGAAGACAGAACCGACTCCCAGGGATGCTGGGTTAGAGACAATAGCTACACCAGCCCCATTAATGTTTAAAGTCAATGGAGCATAAAACTGCTTTTCTCTACTTACAGGCAGGCATCATCTTACAGAGAGGAGGGGAAAAATTACCATTTAACTCTAGTGAAATCCTTAAGCCTTCCCCTAATTTTTATTCCCACTGAAATTCCCCAGTAAGTACTATCAGAATGAAAATGAGGATCGCTCTCTCTGGGGGGAATGGCTTCCAGTCCTCATCAGTAAGTGTGAAAAGCCCTCCACAGAGACGGAGACGGAGGAGGAAGGCTCCCAGCTGGGAAAGGATCTGTTGCCAAACCTGCAAAACTATGGCCGTGGTGACATACCTCAGGACTTGGGAGCCTCTGGGCTGATTTCAGAAAGCCTCAGAGAGGCACGGGTCAGGGTAGACGGGAGGCAGAATTCAAGGGTAAATGCAAGGAAGTAATGCCTTCAGGGTTCATTTTACTTAGTGGGCTGCAAGGGGGAACATTTATCATTAATATATTAGCCGTTTCCCTGGGGGAATCGCTGGAATTGAGCCAGGCCTCTGTTAGTAAATCATTGGACCTAATCCCACATTACATTTGTGCAATGCCTGACAAAGCCTGTTCCCATTATCTCATTTGATCCTGAAAACAATCCTCAGAGGGAGGCAGGGCAGGGATTATTTTTCCATTTTACAAGTGAAAACACTTGTAAACTGATTTGCCAGGAGCCACACACCCAGGACGTGGCAGGAATGAGAGACTTCAATCCAGATCTTTGTACAACCTGTTCAGGGTTCTTTTGACTTCACATAGGAGACTGATGAAAATATTCCCAGCCCCACCCAGTCCTCACAACCATCACTTAACGAGCAACTAGGAGCTCACAGGGAGGGAGCTTGTGTTTATGCTGCCCACACCTCTGATCTAATGAAGATGTACAGCCAAGACCAGCAAACTCTCTGGAGGAAAAAAAAAATTCTTATCATCTCCCTACACCAAAGACCAAAATTAATCCCAGATGGGTTTAAAAACAAAACAAACAAAACAAAACAAAACAACCACAAGCGGGGGTTACGCATTAAAAAAAAAGGAAAAAAACTAAGGAAAATAGAACTGAATATTTAATAACTTTCTGGAGGCAAGAAGACTCTAAATTTAGCATTGTGTTAGAAGTCTCAAGGAAAGGGATTTTGTAGATTTGGCTACATTAAAATTCGTTAAATTTTAGTGGAGGAAAAAAATGACTGTACAGGGCCAACAAAACCCTGAAGAAATAGAGCCAAATGTGAAAGAAAAGGGTTAACTTCACTTCTGGTGTGTAGAAGAGTCACGCAAATGCCTAAGAAAAGCTCAAGAGGAAAAACTTACTAGGAAACAGACAATTCACCAAAAAAGGAAGTACAGTTGGTTAACATTTAGAAAACTGCTCCACCTGACTAAAAACCAGGGGTATGAAAACACAAAGATGTCAGTTTCACCGAGGAAATCATTTAAAAAAATGTTCTTTTTTAACTCTACTACTCAACACTAATGATGGGAGGGAGAGTAACTGTACTCAACTCTTGGAAAGCAGTTTGGTACCGTTCATCAGAAACCTTAAAATACCCATATCATTTGACCTAAAATTTCACTCCTGGGAATATGGTCTTAGGAAAAGAATCATGGACATGGAAATAGTTTTGGGGAAAGAAATGTTAGTCACACACTTAGAGTGGTGAACTTTGGTAACCAGCAAACGCTAAAGGAATTGTTAAGTAATTTATGGAACAGAAACTTGATGGAAACTTATGTAATCATAATAGGTTTTCAAAGAGCATGCAATAACACAAACACCATTTATGGTGTAATGAGAAGTGGAAAAGCGTGTAACACTATGTGTGGTTGTATCATACACTTTGCTAGAGGAAGGCTGGAAAGGAAAAAAAAAATTTACATGTGAACATGTTTGAGTCCTGTGATTACGAGAGATTTTTTTCCCCACCGTCTGTTGAACTTTTGTTTTTATTGAACAAAATCAACTCTTCTTTAGCCCTGCAGTGGCGCGTCCTTCCCTCCCAGCTTCCCTGGGGAATAGAGGACAAGGCGGAGGGGAAGTCTCAGAGACCTGACCCCATAACGAACCTGCGCTCCTTTGCGAGGTCCCCTCTGCACCCCAATCCCCTCCTCCTTCCCCCGCCCCCACCCCGGCGAAGCCGGACCGCCGGCGGAGCCCGCCCCTCCCCCACCACGCCAGGTCCGGGTGACTGCGGGTGCGCGGGGGAGGAGCAGGGCGGGCCTAGGCGTTGCGGACACGTGGGGAGCGAGGAAGCGACGGAGGAGGAGGGGTTGGGTGTGTGGGTGGGTGTGTCCGCGAGTGGGAGAAACCAACCAGACCACCTCAGAGTGGGCGTGTTTTCGTGCTGCTTACCCTGCGGAGGGAGTACGCAGCTCTCCCCACTCCCAGGATCCCCGCCTAGGTGGGTACAGGGAGCCAACACCAGAAGGCTCCGGTCGCGGTCCTGCACCGCCTGCGACTACCCGCAACCCGGCCCCCGCTCACGCGTTTCCCACCCCCGCGCCCGGCGCGATGGTAGGGCCCGGCCGCGACGTCACCCATTGTTTACAAATCAACCAGAGCCGGTAGGATTCCGGCTCCCGCGGCTGCAGGCGCGCGGCGCGAGTGCCAGGCGGGCTCCCCCTTCCGCGTCCGCCCCGGCCCCCGCCCCGGCCCGCGCCCCCGCCCCCGCCCCCGCTTCGGCCTCGACCCCGCGGCCCGCTCCGCCGCGACCCACCGAGCCCCGCCGAGCCGCCAGAGCCGGCCGCAGAGCTCCGGGTGCCCGGGCGGGGGGCCATGCCGTGCCGGAGGGAGGAGGAAGAGGAAGCCGGCGAGGAAGCGGAGGCGGAGGAGGAGGAGGAGGAGGACAGCTTCCTCCTGCTGGAGCAGTCGGTGACGCTGGGCGACTCGGGCGAGGTGGACCTGTTGGTGGCCCAGATCGGCGAGACGCTGCAGCTAGACGCGGCGCAGGACAGCCCGGCCTCCCCGTGCGCGCCCCCGGGGCCGCCACTGCGGCCCCCGCGGCCCCCGACGGCTGTGCGGGCGGACAAGGCCCGGCCCCCGGCGCTGCCGCTGCTTCTGCCGCCGGCGCCGGCCGAGGCGGTGGGCCCGGCGCCCCCGGGGGCCCTGCGCTGCGCCCTCGGGGACCGCGGCCGCGTGCGGGGCCGGGCTGCGCCCTACTTCGTGGCCGAGCTCGCCGCAGGCCCCAGCGCGCTACCGGGGCCGTGCCGGAGAGGATGGCTGCGGGGCTCCGTTGCCTCCCGCCGCCTGCAGCAGCGACGATGGCCCCCAGCCGGAACGCGCGCCCGCGACGACGACCCGCACCGGCTCCTGCAGCAGCTGGTGCTCTCGGGGAACCTCATCAAAGAGGCCGTGCGGAGGCTCCAGCGAGCAGTCGCCGCCGTGGCAGCCACGAGCCCCGCAGGCGCCTCTGGGCCCGGAGGGGGCCGCAGCGGACCGGACCCTGTCGCCCTACAGCCCTCCGGCGCTTTGCACTGATCCAGGGCCCCTGGCGGAGGAAGAGGACGCCGCTGCGCAGACCCAACAGCGTCCTGCCCTCCCCAACCCTGAGCTGAAGCCGCGGTCGCGGTCCTGTGAGCGACTGCCCAGGCTGCGGGGAGACGCGTGGAAAGAGACCTCAAGGCGAGAAGTTACCGGCCCCAGCCAGGCTGTCGGAGAACAGGATCGTGGAGAAATGCACCAGCCAGGGCGCAGATATGCAGCGTGAGAATTTCCCCGGCCACCTCGGGGCCAAGGACCTGGGATAAACTGGGAGAACTGTGGCAGCTACTTGCTTCGAGTTGTACCTGACTTAACCCTTGGGGGCGTCGTGGACTTGGAGTGTTTAAAGATTGGGCTCCAAGGGGCGGGTATCGCCAGGGCTTTATAACAATACTTGAAAACTAATGATACGCATACATTTTCTTTATTTTCCGGTGGAAGAGCTTAGTGGAAATGGTGCTACAATTGCTGTGCAAAGAAATTCCGGAGGGAAGAAGAATGTAAAAGCTTATCGGTGGGTGGGTTGCCATCACTCCCTTCTTCCCACCTAATTGGTGTTTGGTCAGGGTGGGAGATGTGAGGGCCCGTTAGGGGGTTGGAGGGTAGTGGAGAATTTTGAAGGTGGGTAGAGTTAGAGTTGAATGTGGACTTTTAACTGACTTGACCTTGCCACCTGTGGTTCAAGGTCACAGTTTGCTGTGCGCAAAAGGCCGTGGGGTTCCTGGGAGGGCGAAATTCACCCCTAGGTCTTTTCTTTCTCTTGCTCCAAGAAGAGCCCTGTGTGTGCTTTGCTATCTCTTGGAGTCTGCGGAGGGCACACACAGGCAGAGAGGGACAAATGGGGGAGAGTTATTTGTGTTTTTCTGTGCTTTCCTCTTTTCAGAACTCCTCCTCCTCCTCCTCCTCCCCCCCCTTGGGGCCACTCTTGGCCCTGCCATGAGCTTTCTCAGAAAGAGTCATAAACAGTCTCCCCTGTGCTCCCAGCCAGACTTTCTTATTCCACCCTTTCTGGTGTCTGAGTGGGATAGATGAGACCCTGGTCGTTTTTCTGCTCCGTTCTGGCCGTTCGTGGAGCCGTGGGCCTGAGCATTGGTGTGGGTCCTCATCCCTCACAGTTTCCTCCTGTCACCAGCTCTTCTTGTGAGTGACTGAAACCGTGTTTAAAATGTGACTCTCCGAGAGGAGAACCCGCTGGCTTTACCCTTGTGAAACTTGACGGCACTTTTAAGTGCCACCCCCAAACTTAAGGTAGCTAAACCAATTTTAAAAAACAGATTTCAATGGCTTGTTCATCCTCCAGATGTAGCTATTGACGTACACTTCGCACCGGAGTGTCAGAAATTGTGGTGGTCCTGATTTATAGGATTTCTTAATTAAAATGTCTCCTGAATAAATTTGGTTTTTGTTTTGGAGCGTGGTTTGGCTTTTTGGTGGAGGGTGGGGGGAAGAAAAACACCTCCGGCTATCTTCGTGATGGAGAGTGTCCTTGGGGCACCTGGGCAAAGGAGCCAGCTTTGCTCGGAGTAGAATATTGGTAGGACTGCTGCCCTTCATTGTTTCTGGGTTGATGTTGCACGAGATCAGTGGATTAAGTCAGGGTTTTTGAAACCTGTTAGATGGGCTTCCATTCCCTTTGTGAAATAACATATTTCAGAAATGTTTTCTAGGCTGGAGGGCAGAGACGAAGTGACTCGCTGTATCTGGAGAGGGGTGGAGGGAGGTGATTTTGATCTGGATTTTTATGTGTGAAGAATGGGGAGGGCACAGGCAAAGCCATCCTGTTCCGTCTCTCTCACCTCTGACCCAGTCTTGAGCTATGGGCTAGGAAAGGAAAAACAGTTTTGCAGCCATGCATTTGGTCGTGTAAATGGCTTGGTTAGAGCAGGCTAGATTGAACTGGAGGTTTCCGGACCTCTGGCCCATCTTCCCCAGGCATGGAACTCTTGAGTCCCTTCCTGCTTGGTCCAGCCCAGAGGTCTGTCAGCCAGCCGTGTCAGGTCCTCTCCTGCTTAGCACTTCTTACCCCACTGGCCTGCCCACCACTCACCCATGCTCGGGCCGCCCAAGAAAGCTGGCACTCAGTGACTGCGTTTGTCTCAGCTCTGCGACTCATCAGCCGTGTCACAACGAGCAAGTAAGTCACTGCTCTGTGCTTTTTCCTTCTCGTTAATAAAACAGTACTACTTATAGGGTAATTGAGAGGATGAAATGAAGATCTGGATGTCTGAGATAACTTACACGTTCAAAAAGTGATAGTGCTAATTCTTGGCACCACCACTGTCCCTTCCTCCCAGGCAGCCCCTATCTGTCTCCTAAATGTGTCCGCACTTGCCCTCACTAACTTGAGCTACCATGAGCACAAGCTGTCCCCAGCCTTTTGCTACTGTACCCTACAAGTCCCTCTTTTTAACTTCCGGAAGGCTGCCTCCACATAACCTAAACCAGTCTGTCCTTCTGCTTTCATCATTCTGGGGGTAGTGTCCACTGGGTACACATCTGCCTAGTGCTTTTCTGGGTAATCACTATCATTTCATTAGGTCATGGTTTGATGGGCCATGAGGTGAGCACTGTTTCCTCCATTTTATAGATGAGGACACTGAGGCCCAGGAGACTGAGTGATTTGCTGGAAGTCACCACCTTTTAGGTGGATGAGCTGGGATTTGAACCCAGGCAGCCTGGTTCTGGGAGCTCCTGTTCCTCAACCAGACCTTCCAGGATATTGTACCACCCGCGCAAGACTTTTTTGACACCTATGTTTTCTCCTATGTTGGATTTCTTAAGTTTTTGTAAGAGCATCCCACAGACCTTGACCCACTAAATACCTTAACACAGTAGCATCAGTGCTCTCAAACTTCTCTTGAATGCCAGCCATGTATGTGCAAGGTCCTGGGGGATCTGGGATGGGGCAGGGTTTGAGACATCCTAGAAGAATTCACCAGCAGATTTGGGGCCAAGGCCTTCCCGTAGGGTAGTAGGAATCGCATAAGAGAGGCATGGATGACAAATGGTATATGGCTGCTGCTATCAGAACCACAAGTTGTAGGATGAGGGCCTAGGGCCGAGATGCTGCGGTCTCTGCCTTACGGTCGAAACAGCACTCAGGAATGAAGTTAGGGAGGTGTCTGCAGACAAGGGGAGAGGATCTACAGGACCTGAGAGGCAAGGGACAGGGGGGAAGAGAACTGATACCTGTTAAGGGCAGGTAACTCTGGGGGCACCTTGTGTAAGTTGCGACTTTATTCTTTATAATGGGTAGAGGTAGGAATGATTGGTGGTAGGGCAGGATCTGAACTCATGGCTCTTAAGCCGATCCTTTTGCCTCCTGCCTGAACCTACCACACATCTCATGAACAGCACTTGCTACTGATTCAGCCATTTGCAAAGACTGTAGGGAGCCTGGGCCTAGGCAAGCATCTCTGTGTTGAGGCAATGGCCATTTCCACAGGGTTGCCCCTTGGGATCACCCGTTCCTAGCACTTTGTCCACGAATGACTGTGGCTGGGCTATCCCTAGCCCTTTGGAGCGGCTGGACACAGAACTGGGGCGGGGGGAGCTGGCAGAAAATTGAGGCAACTCTCATCTGGAGGAGCTGGGGCCTAGGTTTCCCTGGTAACATTCTGCAAAGTCTTGAGCCCAGAAGGTCCAGAACAATAGGGAAGTGGCAGGCAGAAGCTGGTTGTTGGAGTGGGGGGATGGGACTCTATTAGGAGTTTGATATGGGAAGTTATAGGGACAGCAGCCTAGGGCCTCAAAAATGACTAGAAATTGAAGAGAGAGAGCGGGGCTGAGCGAAGGATCTGGCAGTTAGAACTAAGGCGGTGGATGGAGCCGGAGAGACAATGGCCCTTGCAAAGCAGTACTAACACTGACAAATGTACACAGTGCCTACTGGGCGCCAGGCTCAATGTAAGTGCTTTACGAAGACCAATGCATCCCATCTACAAGGTAGGAAGAAAAGTAAATAATAGGAACAGACGGAAAGTAAGAGTAGAACCGAGGGAGGCTGAAGGATGGACCGTAAGGGATGGTGGCTGTGTGAGTGTGTCTACGCAGGTATGTGGGCGTGCGCGCGCACACACACACACACACACACACACACACACAGAGCTGTAGCTGTGCACCCCCTGTGGTTAGATCCAGGAATCAGAAGGTACTCAGTGACTTTCACTATCTTTTTTGCACCCTGAGGTTATTCACTTTCCCTCCTGGTGCCTGGTGCGTCTGGAGGAAGGTGATTAAGACTCCAGTCTGGGGAAGATTTTTGGGAAAACCTAGGAAATGAATTTTTAACCAAGTTAGGTTGTGGAATCTAATTTAGTAAAAAAAGAAAGAGGCAAAAGTCAGGCCAAAGGTAACAAGATGATAACCAGCTTGTGATTTTTTTTTTTAACCCACCCAAATCAATAAGTCAAACAAACTGCCCAAGCAGCCTATCAGTTGGGGGTTGTGAATTTTACCTCCTATGAGTCAGTTAATTGATAAGGGGGAGCAGTTAATCAACTCCTCGATAGCAGATTTAGCTTCCATTCTATTGGAGCATAAGCTGTAGGCAGGGATTCCTTCACACAGGAACAGCAGAAGCTGGGCTGGGAGGGTGATACACGGTGGTTCCAAGGGCCAACAGTCAGGTCCCCGGCCCACCGTGGCAGGACAGTTTGTGACCTAAGGTGCTGTCAAGTGGGACAGCCACCCCTCCGAGACCCCCTTGACTCCCGCCGTTCAAATGTGTCCAGAATGGGCACATTGTGCCTTCTTGCCTCCTCAGGTGGGTTTGTTATCCCTTCGAGCATCTTCCCTTCAGTTTCTCCCTCTGCTGGTTCCTCCTCAGGGATGAAGCAAGCACAGGTCCCTCCTGGTTAAGCGGATCCTTCCCTTGGCCCGGTTTTTCCCTTTTAGCTGCTGTCCTTCCTTTTCCGTCTTCTCCAAACTTCTAGGAACCACAACTCCCCACCCCAAGCACCCCACTCCCCAGGCTCTACAAGTCTGTTGAAGTTGCCCCATTTGTTTGCTCTGCAAATATTTACTAAATGCCAATTCCCAGGCAGCGTTACTCAATGCAGCTACGTTTCGGGCAGTGGGCTCACCATTTTTACTCACATTAGCTTGGTGACTCCTCATAACCCCTAGAGGCAGGGACTTGATTACTATCGCAATTGACGAGGAACTGGAGGTGAGGTTAGTGACATGAAGTCACCGGAAGGAGCTTTAAAGGAAAGAGCCAGAATTGGCCACCCAGGCGGTCTGGCTCCAGAACTGACATTTGAGATGCCACAAGGTACTACTACATGGAGGCCTATGGGTTTGCTTGTTTGTTTTTTTTCCTTTCCAAAGTGTGTGTCTTGTCTTCTCCTCTCTTCCCACCAAGGCCCTTATCACCTTGTGCCTGGATCTTATAACAGCCATTCAACTGATCGGGCTGACCGGATATGTTCTCCCCAACCTCAGACTGTCCTCCATGCCTCCATGCTGAGTAGCCTGATAAACTGCCCAACGCTGCCTCCTCCTCTTGTCCTCTGCCATCAAGACTATCTATTCTCTTTGGGAAAAGAAGACATTCACATATGAGCTCCTGAGATAACTCTAATGACAGTAAATAAAATGAAGAGTAAGAACAAAATGAACTCCGAGGTCACTCTCTGCAAAGAAATTGCATGAGTTTCTCAGTACAAATTAGGAACAGGAGTGGGCAGGGTGGGCATTCAGAACTTCAGCTGAGCACTGAATCTGAATTAGAGGGGATGGTTTTTCTGATGCGGGCATTAAGAGCTGTGGTGGTCCCAGGCTGTCCTCAGCACAAACCCTCCCCTTTGTTAATATTCCCTGCAGCTCCTTCTCTACCAGTCCCAATCCTGATCTGCTTTCAAGGTTTGGGCTAAAGGGGATTGCCACCCCCCCCTTTTTTTAAGATTTTATTTATTTGACAGAGAGAGAGAGACAGTGAGAGAGGGAGCACAAGCAGGGGAAGTGGGAGAGGGAGAAGCAGGCTTCCCACTGAGCAGGGAGCCCGATGCGGGGCTTGATCCTAGGACCCTGGGATCATGGCCTGAGCTGAAGGCAGACACTCAACCAACCGAGCCACCCAGGGGCCCCAGATTGCCACCCTTTTGAGATTAAACCTCTTCTATATTGAATATTCCCTTCCTCTGTACTTGCCAGAGCATTTACCTGTACAACAGGGTTGTATGTGCAAGCAACTAATCTTCAGAGGAAATAGGTTTATGCTTTTCTTTTTTAAAAGATTTTATTATTTGAGAGCAAGAGAGAGAATACAAGTAGTGGGGAGCAGCAGGGAGAGGGAGAAGCAGACTCACTGCTGAGCAGGGGCTGATGCGGGGCTCGATCCCAGGACCCTGGGATCATGACCTGAGCTGAAGGCAGACATTTAACTGACTGAGCCACCCAGACACCCAGGTCTATGCCTTTTAAGAAAAAGATTGAAGAAGTTTTTTAAAGGCAGGATTTTCCACAGAAAACAAAGTAGTGGCCTTCATGCAATAGCTTCCAGAATTGATGTTTTCATATTTGAGTGTTTACTATTTGCTTCCCTTACATTATCTGGTTGAACACACACGAATTTTCCAGGTAGGCCCTATTCCTACCCCATTTTACAGATGAGTTTGTTGAGCTTATTGAGATTAAGGCCCCTGCCCCAAATTCCACAGCTGCCTCTGCGGAGGCAGAGGAGGGCCGCTTGCAGAGCCCATGCTAGTCTCTCTCCAGCTTCTGGGAAACTGAAGGGCAGGGCCCTTGTTTTTCCTTCAGTTATGGATAGAAGACCAGGAGGACGCGGCACGGGACAGGTGTTGCCCCTTTGCTGGACCGGTGTCCCCACGAAGGCACCCCTGAGGAGAAACCTCTCTGGGCTTCCAGTGCTAAATGAGGCAATAGCACGAGACCGCCTAAGGCTGAGCTCTCCCTGGGTTGACGTTCTGTGATTACTGAGCATTGGTGGGAGAGGGGGGAGCTAATTGAGTGAGTTAGTAATTTGGTTGCCAGGGTAACTCTTTCCTGATTGGAAGGAAGGGATCACAGGGTTCAACACAGACTTTGCTGGATAGGAAAGTGGTGTCTGATCTTCGTTCCATGTCTCTGCTTATGAGCTGAAAAAGGAAGGGTGAAAATTAAATCCAAATATTGTAGCGTTTGTGCCTAATTTAGAACGAAATCTTGGGGCGGCAGACTCTGCAGTCCTCCGTGAGGCAGGACATTCTTTTCCTCACAGCTCTTGTTATTTGCCACTTTCTGTGTTTTATTTTGTATTCTTTTCATTGACCTTAGAGCTTGGTCTTCCATCTCATCCAGGCCATTTTCTGTGACCAGCCAGCTGTCTTCATAGGATGCTGAACATTTTGTAAGAAAATGGTTGTGGCCCATACCTGGTTTTCCCTAGTTCAGCCTAGGAATCTGGGGTAGGGTTTTCCGGGTTCTGGGGGCAGGGTCACCATGTTAGACAACAGCAGGGGTGTCATTCATGTGTGGAATTGTGCAGTGAGCAGTATTGGACTGTGTGTGATGGTATTAGGCTCCTGGAGAGAGGCCTGAGCTGGGAGCCCAGAAACCTGGGTTCCAGACTCTGATAGGCCTTTGACTTCATAAGTGACTTTGGTAGGTCACTCTGCCCTATCCCCTTTGGGACTATTTTTCCACTTATAAAATGGCCTAAAAACTTAAAATTACTTGTGTAAACCTTGACTTATTCCAAAAAAGGATTTGGGGGTGACTAATAAGAGCTGCAGGATTTTGGGGGCTCCGGGGTAGCTCAGTGGGTTGGGGCCTCTGCCTTCGGCTCAGGTCATGATCTCAGGGTCCTGGGATCAAGCCCCACATCGGGCTCTCTGTTCGGCGGGGAGCCTGCTTCCCCCTCTCTCTCTGCCTGCTTGTGATCTCTCTGTCAAATAAATAAAATCTTTAAAAAAAAAAAGCTGCAGGATTTTTAAAAAGAGGGACACTTGGGGCTATAGTGTATTTAAAGTGCCTGATAGTAGGCATTCGTTTTCTCCCGTCTTCCTTTTTTATGGAGGGAGTAGTACTGCGTGAGCCCCACAGTTGAATCTAGACTTAATTGGTCATTACAAGAAGCCAGCATGGTTTGTGCAGGGGGCAGTTTGGCCCTGGATTGCTCCTAACCCCTTGACCTCCAGGAAATCCCATCTCCACTAAAGTAGTGGGGCCGAGGACCTCAGGGCTACTGCAGTGCCAGGGGCAGCCAGCACCTGACCACTTTCCTCCTGCTCAGTGCCCAGAGGCGGCAGCCACCTGTGTGGCTGGAGCGCCCCCCAAGACCCCGTTTGTGTGAGAGCGTCCGTCATCAGCCTTCCCTTGCTGAGCGGCACTGAATGAGCCTCCCACAACACTTCCTGGACACCTCGTGGGAAACAGCTGGAGTGGGGTGCCCTGGAGGGACTTTTCGCAGGCCATTGGGGGCGGTGGGTGTGTCTGAGAGAATACGGAAGTACAGACACCAGGCACAGCGTCTGAAAGGGTGTTTGAAAATGAAGACTGTATCATACAGCAGTCAATCCAGAAAGCATCGTTGGGACCATGGATGCTATGTTCTTCTTTCATGAGAAACTGAGGACCCAGTCGTCTGGCTGCCAAGGGGTAGTCCTGGGAAGGCAGGAGTAGGGACTAGAGACTGTTCATCTCCAGTCCGTGAACCTTCTCCTCATCTCACTTCTCCTCTGTTGCGCAGATGAGGAAACCAGGGCCCACAGAGGTTGAGCAACTTGTCCAAGGACCCCTTTGATATGTGGCCTTGAACCCTGGGTAATCTGTCGTCTAGTGTGGCTCCTTCCGGGAGGAAATAGACTGAAGTAACTCAGAAAGGGAGACACAGAGCCGGGCTGTTAGGGAGAGAATGGCAGCAAACATGCCAAGGACAAAAAGAGGAGTCCTTTCAGATGCTGCCAGCCGCTTTCCCACCGTGGGTTTGTGTCCTGATCAGCCCCTAACCGAGAGCTGCCCCAGCCTTAAGGACTGCCTTGTGAAACAAGGCCACTTAATGACCACAGTAGAAAGAAAAAAAAGTGATGAGCCTCCCAGTCTGCTGTGATGGGCTGATCCGATGTCCTCAGCTAATACAGTCAGGGGCAGCTTCATAAAACCTCTCCATCACGGACTAGTAATCCAAAAGGCTCTAAGGCTTTAGTGAATGGGATTGGTCCAAAACCTGACCTCACTTTCATTTAATTTCATGCCAGCACCAAAACACACCCAGCCACGCAGACCCTGCCTGACTAGTGTGCTGCTCAGACACAAAGGCGCTCTAATTACCATCCACAAGGCAGGCTGACAAGGATTCCAAGTGTTTTTAGGTTTATGGTTTAGAGAAATGTGTTCTGTGCATCTTTCCCACCCGAGGCAAGAATAAGATAAAACCAACCAAACAAAAAAAAACCCACCAAAACAAAACAAAACAAAAAAACAACAAAACCCCCAACGTGTTTATTAAAAGCGAGTATTTCAGTTAAGTTAAAATCCTATAATCAGGACAGCCACAATTCCAGACACTCCGGTGCGAAGTGGAGATACGTCAATAGCCACATCTGGACGATGAACAAGCCATTGGATCTTTTAAAACTAAAACACCAACGAAACGGTTTTCGATCCCTCAGAGTAAGCGAACAGTATGTTAAAAACACTTTACCACGCTTCACAATGGCAAAGCCTGCAGCTTCTCCGTTCGGAGGGTCACATTTTCTACTCGGTTTCCTTCACTTACAAAGGCGAGCTGGCATGGCTGGGGGAGGGGTAGAGGGAGGAAATCAACTCCGTCTATCCAGGGAATTGCAGCTGTTATTGCAAATGGCCCCGGAGAGTCCATTATAAGCTGCGGTGCGAGGCTGTGTCCCCGGAGTGCCCGTCACGTGGCGTCTCCCCAACCCCCAGCCCGGGCCCCCAGGAGCGCCAGCGCCACCCGCTTGGAGTAGAACAGCAGAGCCGAGGGTGGGGAGTGCTGGGCCCCGAGGTAAGACTCTGGGCAGTTTCTACGGAAGCCCAGGGTGCGGCCGCCCGCGGAAGGCACCGGCGCCCGGCACGTCCCCGCCTCCCCACACCCACGGTGGCCGCGGTGCGCGTGTCCTTAGGAGACTCCAGCACTTCTCCCGAGTACAGGCTGAAGCCGGCAACTGCTGTGCTCTACTGGAGCCCCGGAACCCTGCAGGCGCGGAGGAAACGGTGACCTTGAACCCGAGGGGGAGGAGGCCGGCTGCGAAAATACTTTAGAGAGGAAGGAGGGACTCTCCGAGCCTTACCTAACCCTTGCGCAGCACCGCCCGCCCCCGCCTCCCATCCCCACCGCGCTGGGGGCCTTCCTCCGCCAGTCTGAGAACCGCAGCCAGCTGCAAAGTGGAGGCAGAGCACACGTTACTATTCAACTCCCCAAATGGTCCTTTCTTGGTACCGCGTGTTTTGTATTAAGAACCAGCACCCACAAGATGCGAGATGGGTTTTTTTTTTAAAGAGTCGTAAATTTTCAAGTCTGGCAGTTTGAGGTTCTCCCTAAAATGAAGGTCTGTCTACTCCTGTTCCCCTCCCCCAAAGTGGGTCAGGAACCAGCTCTGAAAAGGTAAAGCAAGTAACTGGGATCATCCTAGTCCTTTGGGCGCTGGGCGATCCTGAGGCGCGTGGTGTGGCCACATGGTCGCCGGGCTGGAGGGCTCCCAGAGGCTGCGTGGAACCGCACGCTACGCCGCTGGGACTGGTCACGCCAAATAAGGAGTACTACTGAATGGGAGCTTGGAGTGCCTTCTGTAATCCGCCTCAAAGAGGGCCAAGTCCTTCGGTTTTTTAAACGCTTGGGGGCCCTCCATTAGTTCCCCACGAAAATATCCGCGGTTTTTCCCTTCCTCGTCTGCATTAGCTTATTTTCCCGCTTCCAAAAAGCGAGTTCACAAGTCTGAGCAGGAAGCAGCCCTCAGGGGTATCCCTTGCCCTCCAGGCAGAGGCTGGCGCTGTGGCCACTCCCGGGGTGTTAGCTGCCAGGGACAAGAACGCCGTCGCCAGTTCGGAGCTGCGCCCTCCTCCCGGTCGCTCCGGGGTCGCTGCAGGCCGCTCGAGGGCTGCGGGGCGAAGGGGGCTCATGTACCGGAGCTGACAGAGGCCCGGTGAGCGGGCGCTGGGGAAGCTTTGCGTGTAACTGCAGCCGTCTCGAATGAAGCCTCCGCACCGCCTCCTTGATGAGGTTCCCCGAGAGCACCAGCTGCTGCAGGAGGCGGTGCGGGTCGTCTTCGCCGGTGCGGGATTCGGGCTGGGGCCCGCGTCGCTGCTGCAGGCGGCGGGAGGCGGCGGCGCCCCGGAGCCAACCCCGCCGGCACGGGCCCGACAACGGCTGCGGGGCGCCGGGCTTGTCCGCTCCCGAAGGCCCGTCAAGGCCGGGCTGAGGGGCCAGTGGGGACAGCGCGCTGGGGCCTGCGGCGAGCTCGGCCACGAAGTAGGGCGCAGCCCGGCCCCGCACACGGCCGCGGTCCCCGAGGGCGCAGCGCAGGGCCCCCGGGGGCGCCGGGCCCACCGCCTCGGCCGGCGCCGGCGGCAGAAGCAGCGGCAGCGCCGGGGGCCGGGCCTTGTCCGCCCGCACTGCCGCCGGGGGCCGCGGGGGCTGCAGCGGCGGCCCCGGGGGCGCGCACGGGGAGGCCGGGCTGTCCTGCGCCGCGTCCAGCTGCAGCGTCTCGCCGATCTGGGCCACCAGCAGGTCCACCTCGCCCGAGCCGCCCAGCGTCACCGACTGCTCCAGCAGGAGGAAGCTGTCCTCCTCCTCCTCCTCCGCCTCCCCCTCCGCTTCCTCGCCGGCTTCCTCTTCCTCCTCCCTCCGGCACGGCATGGCCCCCCGCCCGGGCACCCGGAGCTCTGCGGCCGGCTCTGGCGGCTCGGCGGCCGGTGGGGCTCGGTGGGTCGCGGCGGAGCTGGGCGCGGGGTCGAGGCCGAAGCGGGGGCGGGGGCCGGGGCCGGGGCGGACGCGGAAGGGGGAGCCCGCCAGGGACTCGCGCCGCGCGCCTGCAGCCGCGGGAGCCGGAATCCTACCGGCTCTGGTTGATTTGTAAACAATGGGTGACGTCGCGGCCGGGCCCTACCACCGCGCCGGGCCGGGGGTGCGCAGTACCGTTGGGGGGCTGGGCGCCCGCGGGGCCTGGGTGCAGGGTGAAACCTAGATGCTTCTGAGCTCCGCAACCCGGAGTGGTGTGTGCTGTAGGGCGCTGGGATGCGCATACTCGCTCTGTCAGCCGCGCGTGGTTGGCATTTTCCGAAAAGGAACACCGGCGTGGACTTAGTTGGTTTCTTCCACACACTAGCACAGACACTGACACCCACACACACCCCTTCTCTGGGCGCGTCAGCTCGTCTGGTTTTGGCATTTGCGCGTTGGAGGTCCGGGTGCCAGCGTCTGGGAAGTGATGACCCGGCGAGTGAGGCGAGGATGGGGATCTCAGGCTCGGGATCTGTCTGGAGATTAGGGAAACGAGGCTGACGGGGATGAAAAGGATGACCGGGCCCTTGTGGGTCGATGGGGGTGGGGGTGGGGGCGGGGACGGGGGAGCGGTGGCAGAGTTAGAATTGGGAAGAAAGTCCAGAGGGAGTGTTTCTTGACCAGGAGCCTAGTATAAGCGGCCCTGGACTGGGGCTGGCATTCTTGGAGAGAGGAGGTCGTTGGTCTTGGGGGTGTGTGTGAGTGAGCTAGAAAGTTCTTCTAAGAATGCCGCAGCTCAAAAGGGGAGCATCCTCTTGGAGGGGGAAGCAGGAGAGGTAAATGAACTATTTGGATGATAATGGAGATGTGGATCAGTTTAACTCTTTGAGATATCATAGTTGGCTTAATGATTAACCAAGACTTCCTTTTTTAAAAGGAGGAGGGATGGAAAAATGATCCTTTAGTGTCTTGTTGCCTGGAGATGTCAGACCTTTATTCAAAATATCAAATCCCTCAGGCCTAACTTCCAAACTCTACGCTTGTAGGTAGACTTTTGGTGGTCCGGTCCTTAGGAGCCAACCAGGGGAGGTATATTAATAGGGTGAGAGAAATATTCAAAACCGGATTATGGTGATGTTTGAATTTTATATGTAAATTATGAGTGAATTTCATATGTAAATTATGTCAGTAAAGCTGTTTTAAAAAATTAGCCACAATACATGTACACACAAATACAAAAACCAGAAAGGGAGTGCCAGGGAAACTCTGGAGTCCAGATGAAGGGAAACAAGGGTCTTGGTGGGCATTTCCAAGATGGGTAATAACAGGAGCAAACCTTCATGGAGGAATGGGATGGAGGGAATAGGTGGGTAGTTGTTTAAAAAGAGTTGGGGTCATTCCTGCCAAGTGTGGAGAGAAGAATGTGGGGATAAAAGAGGCAGTTTGAAGAAAGCCAGTGAATTTTTGAGTCTTGGAAATCTGGACTTCTACAGGCTGTCATAAAATTCATTACTTTTAAGTAGCTGCCTGAGGATTTTCTCTCTATGTGATCATAACATCTACTAATAAAGATAGTTTTACTTCTTTCTCTCTGTTCTGGATGCCTTTTATCTTTCTGGTCTAGTTGTCCAGCTAGAACCCCTAGAACAATGTGAAATAGAAATGAGGGCAGACATCCATGTCTTGTTCCTGATCTTAGGGAAAAGCATTCAGTCTTTCATCAAGTATGATGTTGGCTATGGGTTTTTATAAAAAGATGGCGTCAACATGTTGAGGACATTCCTTTCTATTCCTGTTTTATTGAACATTTTTTAAAAAATTATTTATTTGACAGAGACAGAGCGAGAGAGAGGACACAAGCAGGGGGAGTGAGAGAGGGAGAAGCAGGCTTCGGGCTGAGCAGGGAGCCCGATGTGGGGCTTGATCCCAGGACCCTGGGATCATGACTTGAGCCCAGGGCAGATGCTTAACGACTGAGCCACCTAGGCGCCCCTCAAACATTGTTTTGGGCATGAAAAATAGTACAACCACTTTGGGAAGAGGTCTGGTGGTTTCTTAGAAAGCTGAACATATACTTACCTGATGAAAGAATTTCAATCTTGGGCATTTACCTACGAGAAATAAAAGCTTAGGTTCATACTGCGGCTTATGGCCAATGATGAGCATAGCAGCTTTATTCATAAAAGCTGGAAACAGCATAAAAACAGCAGCTCAAGTGTTTATCAGCAGGTGAATGGGTAAATGATGGCATATTCATGTGATGATGGTGGCAGAATCTTCTTCAGCAGCCAAAAGGACTAAAGTATTGCTACATGCAGTAACACAGGCGCATCTCAGAAACAATCTGCTGAGCACGTGCTGTATGACTCTATTTATATGAAGTTCCAGAACAGGCAAAATTAATTTTTCATGGGAAAAAAAATCGGAAGACAGATTGCTTTCGGCGAGGGTGTCGTGGGGACAAAGGACTGGAGTGGAAGAGGCCTGATGGTCAGGTTTCACAGGCATATGCATGTGTTAAAACTCATCGAATCGTACACATAGAATTCATTGGATGTAAATTTGACCTGCAAAGAAAAAACTAAGCAAATACTAGAATTCTAGTTAACAGACGTGCTGATGAGCTTAGGGGTGAGGTGTGCTGATGTTTGCAACGTATTCTCAAGTGTACACAAGCGTAATATGGGTTAATATATGGTTAGAAGGATGGTTGAGACAGGAGACAGATCTACCGTAAAGCACAAATAGTGAAATGTACCATTAGTTACTGGATGACCCAGCAATTCCACTCCCTGGATATGTACCTGAGAGAACGGGAAACCTATGTCCACACGAAAAATTGCACAGAAACGTTCACGGCTTTATTTGTAATAGCCACAAAGTAGAACAACCCAAATGTTCATTAGCTGATGAACGGAAGAATGAAATGTAGTCTATTCATGCAATGGAATATTATTCACCATAACAAAGAATGAAGTAGGGGTGCTTGGGTGGCTCAGTCGTTAGGCATCTGCCTTCAGCTTGGGTCATGATCCCAGAGTCCTGGGATCGAGCCCCGCATCGGGCTCCCTGCTCGGCAGGAAGCCTGCTTCTCCTGCTACTATTCCCTCTGCTTGTGTTCCCTCTCTCGATGTGTTTCTCTCTGTCAAATAAATAAAATCTTAAAAAAAAAAAAAAAAGAATGAAGTACTGTTCTATGCTACAACATGAAAGAATCCTGAAGACCTTTCCTAAATAAAAGAAATGAAACACAAAAGGCCACATATTGTATGGTTCTATTTATATGAAATGTCCAGAAAAGACAAATCTGTAGAGACAAAGTAGATTAATGGTCAACAGGGGATGGGAAGAGATGGGAATTAGGACTAATTGCTAATGGGTAAGGGGTTTCTTTGGGGTGATGCAAGTGTTTTGGAATCAATGGTGACATTGGTACAATGTAATGAATATACTAAAAGCCCCAAGTGGACACTTCAAAAATATGTGTCATTTCTTTTTGTGTGTGTGTGTGTGTGTGTCAATTCTTTAAATGCTAAAAAATATTAATGGTAGAATCTAGGTGCTGGGCAATAGGATAGTTCATGGTCAAATTCTTTCAATTCTGTTGATGGAAAATGTTTAGAATCAAATGCTAGAAAAAAGATAAGCCACACAAAAGAGTTGATTAATTTTATGACTTTCCTTTAGAACTACCCAGAGCCTGAGAGGCGCAGGGCTGGCCGCTGGGAAGGAAGGGAGTGAGGAGACACCCAGCTGGCGGGTCGTCTGTCGCCTGGCCTGGGAACCTGTAGACTCATTCTCCAGTGCAGAAAGGGTGTAGACAGTCTGCTGTAGGTTGATTAAGTTCTTGCCCCCACTGTGGAGGATGTCAAACTGTATGGCAGGAATGAGGCTTGACACTGTTTTCAGGGGCCAGCAGCAGCCCCGAGTGCTGAGCGATGGGCCTTTTCGGCAGCAGGGCAAACACAGGATCCCCTCCTTACCAGTCCCTGCACTGCTGCCCTGCGCCCAGACCCGGAGGCTCTAGGAGCTGAGCTGGTTGGGGAGGAGGGATTTGTACACAGAGAATTTAAGAGATTAGGGGATTCACACTGAGATGCAAAGAGGTGCTAAGGAGATACTAAACACCTCTCAGTAGAGTAGCGGCCCCGAGGAAGGTGGAAATGGAGAAATCCGAAGTCGAAACTGTCTTGAGGCTGCTGATAGGATGGGGACCATAACTGGCCACTGGTTAAACGGGGTGCTAGGAGCAGTGGGGTCTGTAACTCGGCGGTTAGACTGGCTAAATGGCTCTGCGCCAACACGGATTCCAGAGTGTGAAATATTTAGCTCTTTATAGAAGTAGAAAGGACTCAAGACAGGATGAGGTTGAGAGGGATGCAGCAGGGCAGGTGGGGATTTGAGGGGTACACTGAGTTGAATGGGGTCCCCTCCAAATTCCTGTCTGCCAGGAACCTGCAATTGGCACCTTATTTGGAAAGAGGGTCTCTGCTGATGCAATCGAGTTAAGATGAGGTCAAACTGGATGACCGTAGGCTCTAGTGCAGTGGCTGGCCTCCTTATAAAAGAGGGAAATTTGGACACAGAGAAACCCAGGGAGAATGTGTGCCAGGAGAAGCAGAGATTGGAGAGAAGCCACCACAAGCCAGGGAACGGTAAGGATTGCCAGCAATCGCTAGAAGCTTACAGAGAGCATGGAGCCGCCTCTCCCTCTGCGTCCCCAAGAAGGAACAACCCCACTAACCGACCCGTTGATATTCAACTTTTGGTCTCCCAAACTGTGAGAGAACCAATTTCTATTGTTTTAAGGTACCAAGTTTTTAGAGATTTGTTGGAGCCATGTGTAAGCCATGGAGAAGTTTACTGAGGTTCTGGGGGATTTCTGAGAATCAGTGGAAAAAGTGAAGGGCTGAGGGCCTCTCTGCTGGCTGTTGGGTTACACTAGGCTCAGGGACATCTACCACTGGCCCAGGAGTAAAGAATGAAGAGATTAAAAGACAGAGCCCCATAAGGCCTTATTGAGTGTGGTCATGGGTAGACAGGCCCAATCAGGAGCACATCTCTTCAGGGGCTAGCAGGCTGATAGCCGTAGTTAGCACTCCCATTTCTGGAACTGCAAAAAAGACTGCGCTGCCGTGGCCCAAAGGATGAGAGCAGGAAGGGAAAAGCAGGTGTCAAGCTAGGCAGTCTTGGATCTGCAGAGGTTTAGTGCCTGTCTGGACGCCTGGGACAGCAGGGGAATCCACAGAACTGGAAATCAGGAGACACAAGATCAGGTAGCATAATTCAGTCTTCTCAAAAAAAGATTCTAGTTTTATTTATTTGAAGAGGGTAAGACAGACATGGTTCAAAATTCTAAAGGTCAAAATGAGCCAAATGAAAAGTCCAGCTCCATTCCTGTCTCCAGCCACCCAGTTTCCCTCCCTGGAGGCAAACTTTACAATCATTTATTCTTTTCAAAGATAGATCCATCCATCCATCCATCCATCCATCCATCCATCCAGCTACCTTTGTATTCTGCCTCCCTTTGTTAGGTAGATGTTGTTCGCTTCCCAGTACCACTCTCCGTTTCAATGAACCCACGTCAGAGCAGCACCAGAGCCCCAGTTATCACAATTTTCAGCTTCTCTGGCAGGTAGATGAGGCTGTGTGATTCAGTTCTGGCCAGTGAGATATGTCCGAAGTCTTCCTAGTAGGAAGGGGACCAAACCTTTCTTTTTTCCTTTCATCTTGTTGCCTGGAATGTGGATGTGATAGTTAGGGCTCCAGCAGCCACACTGAACTATGCAAGAGCAGTGCGTTTGAAGGAATCTCAAACAATGCCTGAAGACACAAAGGCAGTTCTAGACTGCCTACCTCTGGATCTTTTTTATGTGAGGAAGAAATAATACTCTCCCTTGTCGATGCTGGCCAGAAACTTTTTATTTTTTATTTTTATTTTTTTTAAAGATTTTATTTATTTGACAGAGAGAAACACAGCGAGAGAGGTAACACAAGCGGAGGGTATGGTAGCGGGAAAAACAGGCTTCCTGCCGAGCAGGGAGCCTGATGCCGGGCTCAATCCCAGGACTCTGGGATCATGACCTGAGCCGAAGGCAGATGCTTAACGTCTGAGCCACCCAGGCACCCCTGACCAGAAACTTTTTAAAGATAATGCTGCTATAATCAGAAAATCTGCAGGGGGCCGCCTGGATGGCTCAGTCAGTTAAGCGTCCAACTCTTGATTTGGCTGAGGTCATGATCTTGGGGTTGGGAGATCAAGCCTTGCGTTGGGCTCTGAGCTGGGTGTGGAGCCTGCTTGAGATTCTCTCTCTCCCTCTCCTCCTGCCCCTCCCTCCTCCCTCTCTGAAACAACAACAACAACATAGGCGGGCCTATGAGAAGTACTCTGATCAGGACCTGAAACACATCATAATTGCAGCTACCACATACTGATTATTCTTTGTAACCGTTTTATTGAGATCTAATTTACATACCATGAAACTCACCCACTTCAATTGTACAGTTAACTAGCTTTTAGTATATTTCCAGAGTAGTGCAGCCATTACTATAATCTAACTTAAGAACATTTGCATCACCCCCAAAAGGGGTGGTATTATTTCCTTTAGTCTTCCAATAACCTCTGAGTTTGGTTTTATCCTCCTAATGGATAAGGAAACCAAGGCCCACAGAAAAGAAAAATTGCCCAAGACCTCACAGACTACCAGTGCCAGAACCACGATTCAAACTCAGTTTTGGATGATGCCCCAAAACCTGCCCGTCTCAAACCTCTACCCACAGGCTGTTACCCGGGCTCTGCAGACTGGTCTTTTAACTCGGCCTCGTTCTTATTCCCCAAGGCCTTCAGTGCCTATGCCAGTAGTCATGCCCTATTTCTGGTCCCATTGCCGACGTCCTTCATGTTTCTTTGGCTGAGCTCAGGCAACTTGTATCCGGACCCTAGCCTCTTTCCCTTTAATCCACTCTTCGGGTAGATCAGCTTTCTACTGCCAACCGAGCTCAGGTTACTCACCACTCCCACTCTGAATAAGTCCACATCGGCTCCTAAGTAAAACCCTCAGCTCCTTAACATGGTATCCAGAAATCTCAGAGACCTGGCTCTGATCCACTCTTCCAACCTTCTCTTGTCCTCCACCGCCACAGAAGCCCATTGCTATTATCAGACTGGGCCCTTGCCTACTTCCAAACTCACTTTATATGTTCCTGTCTCCCATGTTTTGTCCTGTTCTTTGTTCAGAGAATGCCTTTCCCCAAATCTCCAGCCATTCAAGTCTTACTCAGTCCTTGAGGCTCCTTCATGAAGTTCTCTTTGCTCTCCCCAGTAGGGCATGATTCCTCTGCCCTCTGTGGTCTCATCCCATTCAGTTCCCTCCATGGGGCTTTTATAGCATTCTTCAGTTTAGTAGTTACCTGGGCTGGTCTAGACTGTGAGACTCTAAAGTTTAGAGGTTAGAGTCCTCAGGCTAGGCCTGAGTTCTTGCCTGCCTCTATAGCCAGAGATAGGGTCAGTCATACCCAAAACTCATGGACTGAGATAGGGAAACAGAGGACCCCTGAAGAGATGCTGGGCCCATCAGAATAAAAACGTACATCTAGTATTGGCAGTCTGTAGTTTTTCCATAAGGCCCAAGTAACCTCATTGTTTCATTTATTACTTCCTTGATTTCATTGATTCATTTGATCCCTTTATTCATTCAACACAGTTGGATAAGCAAAACCAAATGTAGTCCTTAACTCACAGAGCTTATAATCTAGTAGGGTAAGCCAAACCTAATCAGACCATCTATAAACAAATCTAGAAATGCAGTCATGGTAATCTGAGACACAACCGAGTCCCCAGAAGGTTTTCATGTTTCCTAATTCAAATGACTGTGTGAAGTTATTTTAACTGGGCAACAAGCATTTTATTTCACAATTAGAAGTGGTCCTTTACATTCACATGTTCCAAAAGAAGTACTCCTGGGCTTAATTCACACTGAAGTGTGACTAAATGAATGAATGAAAGAGCAAGGCAATTCTCTCTTCCTATATCCTTGAAAGAAGATGGATCTTATGGGTGGGGATGAGCGTACAGGCCGACAGGGGGCTGAAGGACAATTTCCTTTACTTTCTGATTTTGAATGGGTGAATCTTGGAAGCCGACTCTGAAGGCTCCTGTCTAGAGAACAAATGGGTAGGGGAAGGCTTGGAGCCTTATCTGACCTTCACCCTGCCTCCTAATAGCTATATAGACTTAATGTGCAACATTTCTCTCCATACCCAAACAAACTCCATGAGAATGGGTTATAGCGGCAGAAAAAAGGTTTCATCCAGTCCTCAGCTCACATGACTGTGGAGATAACACTCTACACAGTGAGTTCATTATGTACCTGCCCATTCCTGAACATCACATACATGTTACTGCTTTGAAACTTACCATCAGCACCTGGGGCCTCCTGACATGAGGCCTCGGTGTTTTTGATTAGAGGGCCAGAAAAATTCCAATTCAAAATGATTTGGCCAGTGTTCAGGACTTTCAGCTCACTCTGCAAGACTCAGGACCCCCTCAAGCCTCCCTCAGATCTAGCCCCTGTGCCGGGCCTGGCTGCTTGCGGAACTTTCAGGCTTTTAGAGAGTGTGTTCCTTGCGTCTCTTAAGGCCCAGGCAGCCTATCCCCTTTGCCCTCCAACGCTAGTCTGAGCTTTCAGAGGTAGGATTCATGGCTCAGTGCTCAGCGCTGAGCTCAGTGCCTGAGTGACGGTGAATCCCAATCACGAATGCTCGGTGACTGAGTGTGCTTCCAGTGTTTTTCTCCGCCAGCCTTTTGCCAGTGACCTGACTGTTTCCCAGCTTGTTATCCTGGCTGGGGAAAATGACCTCCAGGGTTTTGCTGGGGTTCTGGCTCTGACCTGGGTTGTTTTTAGCTGCACAGAATGGGTTCCTCTTCTCTTCCCGCCTCATTGAATTCCCTCCTCCACTCACCCTGTGGCTAGTCTTGAAGGGGATTCCACAGCAAAGCTACAGGGTTTTGTTGTTGTTGTTGTTGTTGTTTTGCATATGGTGTTAGTCTTTGGTGTGTCTGAGAACGGGTAAACTTGCCCTAGCCCCCAATAAACAAGTGTCCCGGGAAGCAAGAAATGTGTAGCACACATTTGTCTTTTGATTCCCCCCCCCCTTTGTGGGTAATTCTCCATTGGGAGAACTTTGGTGGGAGACAGGGCTTTCCTCCAGGCAGAAGGGTGGAGGCAGGTGACTGTGGTCCAGCCTATCAGATGTTTTTACCCATGTCTCTTCCTCTCCCTGGAGTGATGTGGAGACCCAAGGGTAGGTGGGAAATCAGTGGAGGGGTCACTGTCCTGAGTCAAGTGGCACCGAATGGTGTGACCTTGGGTGGGTTTTTTTGGCTCCCCAGCCCCTTTCATTCCTGTCAGCTCTTCAACCTAGTATCCTTCCAACAAATTCAGTTTCTGTTATGTTACCCAAAGTCAGTTTCCAGGGCTTGCAATCCAGATTGACATAAACCTAATTTATGTCTGGAGGAGGTGATTTAAATAAACTGGGGGGCATCTATAAAGTGGAGTACTACACAGCAGTTCAAAAGGGTGATGGCATAGCATTACATAACATCCATAGCTGTTCAAAGGGTAACTGACAGAGATCTCTGAGATGCACCTATAAAGATAATATGTACCACATATCACATTTATCTGAAAATTAAAGGGTACCTGGCTGGCTCAGGTGGTAGAGCATGTGACTCTTGATCTTGGGGTCATGAATTCAAGCCCTATGTTGGGCGTAGAGATTACTAAACAACAACAACAAAAAGATAGATGGGAAAAAAAGAAAAGGAAAGAAATGCTTCAAGAGAAAGACTTTGCTTTGTTCACATCTATATTTCCAGGCCTAGAACAGTGCCTTGCACATAGTATGCATTCAGTGAATATTTTTTGAATGAATGTACTATAATAGAGAAAGATCTGAAAGGACACATATTAAACTTAAAATGGTATTTTCTTAGAGGAAGGACTAGAATGTAGGGATGGTTGGCAAGGGAGCTTTTATCTGTAGTATTTATTTATTTTTGCAAGGGAAACATCTTCATGTGTTATTTGTGTAATTACAATGCAAAAGGTGTTTGAAGTCCACTGGGGGTAGATAGATAGATGCCCAGTGACATTTGGGGCAGACTCAAATCCATGCCCGGATCTTAAACCATCCTTTGGAGCCCTGGCCTCCTTCCCTTCTCCATACTTGTGAATTCCTAGGAGTCTTTTCTCTGCTTTACTATTTTGTCCTTAGTGATTTTAATCTGCCTTTCATTGTATGTGACTTATGTGTGTTCATTTTATCTCCTCAAGTCTGTAACTCCTTGGGGCCACTTTCCTGTGACCTTTTGTTCAGCCAGACTGTTGGAAACAAGATGACTTTCTGAACTTTTCATGAATACTTGCTGGACAGGCATGCTTATCACCAGGCTGGCAAGCAGGGCCTCAGTGGAGTGAGGGTGATTTCAGGGGAGCCAGGACCCCCTTGCAGAAACAGGGCAGGCCTGCTGGCTGGGGAGTACTTTTATAGTATTCGGCAACAATACTTGCTTTTCATCAGCAGTCACAGCGGAATAGTTGGTTTTCAGGAGAAACACTCTCCTCTCCAGCATAACTGATTAAACTGTAACTATAAGTGTAACGTATGGTCCTTATCACACAGCAAGGGAGATAGACGTGTTATCTGAGAAGGGAGGTTAGCATTCTTAACATTCATCACATTACCTTGAATATATATCTAGTTTCAATATGTTCCAGACACTGTGCAGGTAAGCAGCATTTCAGAGCTTATCTCATTTCAATCTTTACAATACTGCTCTGAGAATATTATTATTATTTTTTAAAGATTTTTATTTATTTGACAGAGAAAAACACAGCGAGAGAGGGAACACAAGCAGAGGGAATGGTAGCGGGAGAAGCAGGCTTCCTGCTGAGCAGGGAGCCCGATGTAGGGCTCAATCCCAGGACCCTGGGATCATGACCTGAGCTGAAGGCAGACGCTTAATGAGTGAGCCACCCAGGTGCCCCTCTGAGAATTATTATTATCCTCATTTTGCAGAGGAGTAAAAGGAATCAAAGTTGTTGGTCACACAGTTAGAAAGAATGGAGCTAGGATTTGAAAGTAGGCTTACTGCTCTTAACTGCTGGATCGCATTTCTCCCGACATTAGGGACTTGGTATAAAAATGTCACCCAAACAGGTAAACCAGAAATAGTGTTGTGTGGTGGTCTACTTGGTTGTAGTAGTCATACTTTAAAGTTTTGAATGTTTTTTCTGTGTGAAAGCATCAGTTTAGTCCAATCACTCAGTCAGTTGATGTGGGGTATCAGGAGGCTGGGACAAAAATCTGTTCATACTTTGGAGAAATACTCTGCAGAATTTGAGCCTTGTATTCCTTGCTTTGTGTATATACCAAATATGCAGCCTGGATTTTCCAAGACTGTCTTGGGCTCGGTGAATAATCTCACTGATACGTCTTTGTTTGTTGAATTTTGTGTTTCTTTTCATGTATTTGCTCAATAAAGAAAATCTATTAAACATAAAACACAGAATAAACACAAAATAAAGGATTTTATTTTGACATGTTCATCAAATTTTTAATATGAATTCATCAACTGAAATAACCTATTAGAACATGTGATTCAGCTTTTATTTTGGATCATATAATCTGAGGATTTGTTTACTCATTTGTTCAAAAACTATTTATTGAGGGGCACCTGGGTGGCTCAGTGGGTTGGAGCCTCTGCCTTCAGCTCAGGTCATGATCTCAGGGTTCTGGGATCAAGCCCCGCATCGGGCTCTCTGCTCCGCAGGGAGCCGGCTTCTCCCTCTCTCTCTCTGCCTGCCTGCCTCTCTGCCTACTTGTGATCTCTCTCTCTGTCAAATAAATAAATAAAATCTTTAAAAACAAAACAAAACAGGGGCGCCTGGGTGGCTCAGTCGTTAAGTGTCTGCCTTCAGCTCAGGTCATGATCCCAGGTTCCTGGGATCGAGCCCCGCCCGCATCGGGCTCTCTGCTCAGCAGGAAGCCTGCTTCTCCTGCTGCCATTCCCTTTGCTTGTGTTCCCTCTCTCGCTGTGTTTCTCTCTGTCAAATAAATAAAATCCTTAAAAAAAAAATAAAAAACAAAACAAAACAAAAACCTATTTATTGAAAAGGTGACTATGAGCCAGAAGCCATGGGGAGCAAAACAGATGTTGTCTCTGCCCATGTGTGGTAGAAAGTCTAGTTGGGAACCCTCATATGAAATAAATAGTCACACAAACAACTATATAATTTTTAAAAAAGATTTTATTGATTTATGACAGAGATAGCAAGAGGGAACACAAGCACGGGGGAGCTGGAGAGGGAGAAGCAGGCTCCCCATCAAGCGGAGCCCAATATGGGGTTGATCCCAGGACACTGGGACCATGACCACCAAAGGCCAATGCCTAAGGACTGACCCACCCAGACACCCCTATAATTTTAAGTTGCTATAAGAGCTATGAAGGGCGAGTGCAGAGTGCTCTGTGAAAGGAAAGCACAGTAAGCAAACTGATTTATACAGTGGGGGACATGGAAGCCATCCCAACCAGTGACATTTAAGCTGAGATCTGACCAATAATAAAGCGAAAAATGGGCCAGCCAGAAAAAAGCAAGCGCAAAGGCTTGAGGCAGGGAAGAGCTTGTTGAGAAACTGAAACAAGTTCTGAGAGCTTACTGGAGGAGGAGAATGCTGGGAGAACCTAAGGGGAAAGCATGTCAGAAGGAACCGCAGGAAAAATATCCCTAGAAAACTCCAGCATGGTAAAACAGTACAGAAAAGAACCTTAATGCTTTAAGTTCACAATCCTGCATCTGTTGCTTCTGTTAATCCTTACCAGAAGTCCGTGAATTGGGGAGGGCCAGCATAATTACGATTTTTTCTATCACTGAGCATTAAAGCTCATTCAGGGACAAAGTTATGGGGCTTTTGGTTCCTTGTTTCAGATCAGAGAGGCAAAGCCTGTGGGTTGTCCGGGTAGCCGGAAGGGAGCGTGTAGAAAGAAGCAGAAGTGACCCACCGCTATGCTGTGTGGCTGTCTGAAGAAAGCTTGCTGTGAAAGTCAGGTACTTCTTGACTGCCGTGCTCTTACCTACTCTTCTAGGTATCTGTGTCAAGACGGAAAATCAATCTTACGTTTTACATCTGTACTTAATTTGAGCGTAGGCTGGGGATTTTTTTTTTTTTTAAGATTTTATTTACTTATTTGACAGAGAAAGAGAGATCACAAGCAGGCAGAGAGGCAAGCAGGGAGAGAGGGGGAAGCAGGCTCCCTTGCCAAGCAGAGAGCCCGATGTGGGCCTCGATCCCAGAACCCTGAGATCGTGACCTGAGCTGAAGGCAGAGGCTTTAACCCACTGAGCCACCCAGGCTGGGGGTTTTTGACTAGAATCTTAAAAAGTGGGTGGAATCGGAAAGGCTCATCAAAACAAGAAACTACAACTCCCAGCAGGCCTCGGAGCTGGGTCTCCTCCCCAACCCTTTTCCGCCGGGGCTGGGGGTGACCAATGACCGTTAGCAATTTGAATAGACCAATAATATCATGAAACTATTTAGTCTTCGAATCGCACGGAAGAGGGAGAAACACCTTAGCCAATCCAAAGGGGCGGGGGCGGGGCCGGAGATAGGGGCGGTGAAAGAAGTTTGCTGACTAAGATGGCGGCTGAGGCGCAGAGTGAAGGGGAGGTGCCAGCCCGTGATTCCCGCCCGAGGTGAGCCGAGTTCTTGGTCCAGCTACCTAGGAAACGAGGCTGCGGGCTGGTCGTACTGACGCTTTTCCTTTGGGTCATAGTGACCCAGCGGGGCGAGGCTTTGTTCTTTTCTCCTATGGCGTTTCGCCCATTCATGCCTGCTGTCTGGCTCAGGAGATGAGATCCAGCCTGACCTCCTCTTGGTCCCGCTGATGCTCGTGGCTGCAGACCCACCAGTTGTCTTTGGGCTGAGACTTATTTTGGTGGTGAGGAAACTCAAGTCCAGAGCTGTTAAGCCAATTCCCAAACGTCACACAGTGCTGGCAGAGAGCTCTGTTAGTACCTTCTCATCGGCTTCGAGGCGGTTTATTGTGTTAAAGTCGGAGCAAGGGAGTGTCGGTTGGAAGTGGGTTTGAGTTCTTGGGTCAATTAAAAAATTTTTTTTCATTGTGCTGTAGAATTCTTAACATGAGGTTTACCCTCTTAGCAAATTTTTAAGTGTGCAAGATAGTACTGTTGACTGTAGGTACAGTGTTGTACAGCATATCTCAAGAGCTTATTCATCTTGCTTAACTAGAACTTTATGCCTATTAATTAATAACTCCTCATTCCCCCTATCCTGGCCCCTGGCAATCAGCATTCCACTCTTTCATTCTATGAATTTGGCTATTTTAGATAATCTCATACAGATAATCTCAGTGGATACCTCATATATGTAAGTAAAATGATTTGTCTTCCTGTAACAGTCTTATCTCACTTAGCATAATGTCCGTAAGGTTCATCCATGTTGTCACCTATTGCAGAATTTTCTTTTAAAAGCTGAGCAATATTCCGTTCTATGTATATACCAAATTTTGCTATTGCATTTTTCTGTCCATGGACATTATTAATAATCTTGGTGATTATTAGTTGTGCCTCCGTGAACATGAGAGTGCTAGTAATTCTTTGAGATCCTGATTGCAGTACTTTTGGATAAATACACAGAAGCAGTATTGCTAGATCATACAGTAATTCTATTTTGAAATTTTTGAGGAACCTCCATACTATTTACCATAGCAGTGGCATCATTTTGCATTCCCAGCAACAGTGTACAGAGGTCCATTTTCTCTACATCCTCACCAACACTTGTCTTTTGTTTTTGTTTTTGTTTTGATAACAGCCATCCCTGAGAAGTGTGAGGTGGTAACCCACTGTGATAAGGAATAAGGCAAATAGTCCTAGCCAGAGCACTTAGGCAAGAAGAGGGATTAAAAAGGCTTCAAAATTGGAGAGGAAGAACTAAAATTGTTCCCGTTTGCAAACAACATGATCTTATATATAGTAAACCCTAAAGACTAACAGAACTAATGAACGAGTTTAGTAAAGTTGCAAGATACAAAATCAACATACAAAAATCAGTTGCATTTCTATATACTAACAGTGAGCTGTCTGAAAAGGAAATTAGGAAAACAATTCCATTTACAATAGCACCAAAAAGAATAAAATACTCAGGCCAATTTTTAAACCTCTCTCTGCTTCAATTTCTTTACCTATAAATGGACATATGATGTCTACTCCAGAGAATGTCAGAATTAAATTAGACAGTCTTTTTTTTTTTTAATTTTATTTTTTTTATTTGACAGAGAGGAGAGAGATCACAAGTGGGCAGAGAGACAGGCAGAGAGAGAAGGGGAAGCAGGCTCCCCGCAGAGCAGAGAGCCGCCTACAGAGGCTTTAACCCACTGAGCCATCCAGGTGCCCCTTTTTAAAGTGTGTAGCACTGAGCCTAGCGGATAATAACCATTCAGTACGTGATAGATTTTCTTTTTCCTGGTAGAACTAAAGAACAGAACAGATCTGCAGTTTAGGAAATCATAATTTTTACAGGCACACCAAAATGTAGCTTTTCTTAGAATTTCCAGATGATCTTGCCACAGTCTTGAGATCTTACATGTCTTTTTTTTTAATGTCTTTTTTTTTTTTAAAGATCTTATTTATCCATTTGACAGAGAGAGAGAGATCACAGGCAGGCAGAGAAAGAGGGGGAAGCAGGCTCCCCACAGAGCAGAGAGCGGCATGCGGGGCTCGTTCCCAGGACCCTGAGATCTTGACCTGAGCCGAAGGCAGAGGCTTTAATCCACTGAGCCATCCAGGCGCCCTATTTTTTTTTTTTTTTTAAGATTTTATTTATTTGACGTAGAGAGAGACAACGAGAGAGGGAACATAAGCAGGACGAGTGGGAGAGGGAAAAGCAGGCTTCCTGCTGAGCAGGGAGCCTGATGCAGGGCTCAATCCCAGGACCTCGGGATCATGACCTGAGCCAAAGGCAGAGGCTTAACAACTGAGCCACCCAGGCGCCCCTTATTTTATATTTTTATCAGTTACCTGGCTTAGAGAGTTTGGTCTTAATACTTGTAGACAGGGCCAGTGTTGGTGGAAGGAGAGGGGAAGAAGAATAGAATTTTAAAATTCAGGCGCCTGGGTGGCTCAGTCGGTTAAGTGTCTGCCTTGGGCTCAGGTCATAATCCTGGGGTTCTGGGATCATGTCAGAGGGAGTCTACT
>CM053617.1:44581816-44618338 GCA_028646535.1 Procyon lotor | reverse complement strand
TAAATAAATAAATAAATAAATATTTTAAAAAATTAAAAAAAACAAAAAACCCTAGTTTTGAGGGGCGCCTGGGTGGCTCAGTGGGTTAGAGCCTCTGCCTTTGGCTCAGGTCATGATCTCAGGGTCCTGAGATAGAGCCCCATATCAGGCTCTCTGATCAGCAGGGAGCCTGCTTCTTCCTCTCTCTCTGCCTGCCTCTCTGCCTACTTGTGATCTCTCTCTCTGTCAAATAAATAAATAAAATCTTTAAAAAAAAAAAACTAGCTTTGAATTTCTAAAATCTCATAAGAGTAGATTTTTTTTAGCACTCTCAGTGACAGTCTGAATTATACAAATGAGTAAATGTTATTAGGATGTTAAATAACTAATTTTTTGGAGAGAAATAAAGTTGGATCTTGAGAAAGATATGGAAAATACTGATACTTTTAAAATAAGTGTTAACATGAAGAATGCTTATTCTATTTACTTTTCCGTTGAGTTAATTTAGTGCAATATTTGAAATCCTCCGCTCCCCACACCATGACTCACTGTTCCTTGTGATCATATTGAGGTGTGGCACAATTGTACCATTTGATATACCTTGCTGATAACTGGAAGGGATTTTTGTTTTCAGTTTCATGTTAACAGGAAGTAGTTTCTAGAAATATTACCTGCCTTTCCTAAACTTGGAATTATTATTGAAGTTAAATAGTTTAAACAACACACTATAATCATTTTCAGGACTATATGAATTATATCCAAGTGGTTATTTGTGTCCTTTGAAGTTCTGATTATCCAGGGGACTGTTTTTATTGATAACTTGTGTAGCTTCTTAGGGGAGAAACAATGATTCTGATTCCATGGAAGAACTGTGTGGATCATCCCATTAACAGCACATAATTTACTGTCATATTTCTTTTAGCAGTAAACTATCTGGGTGAGGCATTGTTAAAGATCTGTGTGGACATGGTTTTCATATCTCTATATCCCCAAGAATATGTACCTAGGAATGGAATTGCTGAGTCATATGTTAACACTATGCTTAGCTTTCTGAGGAACTGCCAAACTGTTTTCTAAAGTGCACCATTTTACATTCCTACCAGCAATGTAAGAGGTTTACTTTTCTCAATATTCTTGCCAACACTTGTTATTTTCAGTTTTTTGGTTATGCCATACTAGCGGGTAAAAAGTAGGATCTCATTGTGGTTTTCATTTACTTTTCCCTGATAGCTAGTGATGCAGAATATACAAATGCTTATTGGCCATTTGCATATCTTCTTTGGAGGAATATTTATTCAAGTCTTTTGCCTATTTAAAAAGTTTTTTGGTCTTTTTATTATTGAGTTGTACTGACACTATTTTGTTACTATATTTTGATATAATCTCTGTTTATGCCTGATTCTTTTTTTTCTTCTTTTTTTTGATTGGAGTTGAGGGGAGGATAATAATAGGCATGTTGATTTTTCTCCTTTGTATTTTCTCCCTCCTTTACAATCATTTCTTTTGTCCTCAAGATTTGATGCAGTTTGATGATAAAGGAAACAAGACCAATGTTCCAGATAAGGAGCGGCAAATTGAGGCTCTTCAGTTGCTCTTCCTCATTCTCCCTCCACCCAATCGTAACTTGCTGAAGTTATTGCTTGATCTCCTGTACCAGACAGCAAAGAAACAAGACAAGAATAAGATGTCTGCCTATAACCTTGCCCTTATGTTTGCACCCCATGTCCTGTGGCCGAAAAATGTGAGTGTTAAGGGGAAGAACAAAGATTGCTTGGTTTTCTTGGGCTGGGCCTCATCCTCTGGCTGTACCTTGGTGAGGTTATCAAGGGTCCAAGGTCTACTCTTCAGCTTTACAAGATTAGGAGCATATCTATTAGTTCATTGGGAAGTCATCAAACTTGAAGGGGCCAATTCTTGTAGCCTCATATATAAACCAATCTCTGATAAACCTGAAAGACACTTTATAAATGGAAGCTCTTAGTGGAAAATTATAGCTACTAACTAAACTAGAATACTCATTTTGGCTGATCACTGTATATTCCTTCTAACAGGAAAGGCTTTTGAGAAATTTGATTTCTGAAGATTGTGTAGTATAAATTTAGACTAGAGCCATACAGTTTTACAGGATCATGTCACTAAGCTTTTAGTTAAGATGATATAGAACAATCCTGTCTTTTTTTTTTTTTAAAGATTTTATTTATTTATTTGACAGAAAGGAGAGAAATCACAAGTAGGCAGAGAGGCAGGCAGAGGGAGAGGGGGAAGCAGGTTCCCTGCTGAGCAGAGAGCCCGGTGCAGGGCTCGATCCCAGGACCCTGAGATCATGACCTGAGCTGAAGGCAGAGGCTTTAACCCACTGAGCCACCAAGGCACCCCTAGAACAATCCTGTCTTATCCTGACTTTTCTAATTCCTGTAGATATGTTCATCTTGGAAAAAGCTGAATGTATTTTTTTTTTTACTGAGACCATGGCTTTTTCAGTGACTTAAGTGAGAAATAAATTATTAAAAGTCTTTTGAACTAATTTTTGACCTGGAGGCATATAGCTTTATGTTCCTGCCCACTTATATATATATATATATATATATATATATATATACACATATATATATACATACACACACACACACACACACACACACAGATTTTATTTGTTTTTTTGAGGGAAGGGGCAGGGAGGGAGCATGAGCAGGGTGAGGAGCAGAGGGACAAGCAGACTTGCAGCTGAGGAGGGAATCTGATGCGGAGCTTGATCCTGAGACTCCGGGATCATGACCTGAGCTAAGGGCAGATGCCCAACTGACTGAGCCACCCAGGTACCCCTGTTCCTGCCCATTCATAATATAGGTTTTATTGTATGATGGAATTGGGAGCCAGAATATTTGGGTTGGAAGCTGCAAACTAGCTATATTATCTGTGTCCTTTGCCCTTTTTTATGCTTAGGCTCTTCCACTGTAAACTGGGCATAAATTAGTCACTTTATCACTTATCTCATAAGGTTGTTGGAATAGAAATAGAATATGGTGACTTATAAAAGATTTTTGGGATTATAAGAAATAAGAAAAGGAAGATTAAGGAGAGCAGTTGTGGAATACCTGGGTGGCTCAGTCAGTAGAGCTTGTAACACTTGATCTTGGGGTCGGGAGTTCCAGCCTCGCAATGGGCTCATGGAGCTAACTTTACCAAAAAAAAAAAAGAGGGAAAGCAGTTGTGTGGGACATTTTACATAACAAGTAGCTAGTGAAAAAAATGTCATCTTCCAGGCCAGGAAAAACCTCTGCCCAGACAAGGGTTGGGGTGGGGGGTTGGGTAAGAAGAAAAGGACCCACCAACATTTGTCCCTGTTAAGGAGATCAGGCCTACTAATGAAAGAATTTTAGAACCAGCCAACTGAAATTATGAAAAAAGTGAGTAATCTCTGCCTATAAAAATAAATATTAGGAGATCTTGGTAAAAGCAAACAGAATAAGTAGCAGAGATGAGGGCTTTGAGATAGTAGAGAGGCTCAAGTGCTTAAAAAAGAGGCAGGAGAAATAAGAAGAAAACCAATGACCATTTGTGTTTTTAAGAAACAGGTGTCACCTTTGGTATCAATTAGTATTGACAGTTCTCTCACCTTTGAAGAAACTCCGGTTTTTCTGAAGAGGCAGTGTCTGTGGTTGGTATAGATTTTGTTCTTCCTGCCCATTTTGAATCCCAGACTGGATTCTCTTTAGCAACTTGGCTGGCATGTATAATTCTCAAGCAGAATTAGGAAACAAAGATTGGTTTTAAGGATTTCTTGGTGATTTCAGGGACACGTGGTTTCTCCTAGGTTATGTCATATTCAGTAGAAACCTGCTGAACCAAAAAGTCTTTCCAGAATTAAACATTATATTAGAAGCACCTTTGTTAGGGAAGGAAGCCACTATACCTTTGAAAGAATAAGCTTATTGGTAAGTAAATGAAATATCTCTTCTACTTCCCAGCTCTTAATCCCCCTTTTGATTTTTTTCCCTCTGAATAGGTCACTGCAAATGACCTTCAAGAGAATATCACAAAGTTAAACAATGGGATGGCTTTTATGATTAAACACTCCCAGAAACTTTTTAAGGTAAGTAAGGGATGAGATTTGGATGATAATAAGACAAGAAGATTGAAGCATGGTGAGATCCTCATCAGGGATATAAGAATGACAATAAAAAAGGCCTTGACTGGGACTTGAAACTGGATCGCACAGTGGCAAAACCCAGAGAAAGCGGCCAAGGTGGGGAGGGATAGGAAGGTACCTGGAGGCTGAGTAGGATAATTGGCTCCACCGCATCATTTTTCCTTTTTCATGAAAGGCAGTGTGTATTGGTAGTTGTGTGAGTTTATCCTGCCTGCTTCCTGCCAGTAGGGTTTTGAGGGTCTGCCAATCTCTTTTCATTTTGTACTTTGTCCCTTTTAGCCCAAACTATCATTGTTTCTGCCCACATAATTTTCTCAACTTTGTGGTTCTGTGGATTTCAGAGGTATTCACTCCATTAGACAAAAGCCACATATACAGATCTTTTGAAGACAAACCCTTCTCTACCATGGTCTCCTGCTGAGAAAACTGAGGGACAATACCTTTCACCTTCCTAGAGGCCCTCCCGTTTGATTGAAACGATCTTAATTCTCTTGAAAGGGCCCTTTGAATGACTGGAAATTTTGACCTTTTGATGTTTCTAAGATTCAAACAAAAAGTTGTACAGTCATATCCTTGGTCCTTTCTGTAGAGCAAATGTTCCTGATAGTGAATTTCTCAATTTTAGTGTCTTACCATCTGAAAGGCTGAGAATTAAGAGAGAATTGAGTAAGTTTTTCATATAATTGGAATCACACTTGTGATTAGCTTATTTCACTTGGCATGTTTTCAAGGGTCATCCACTTTATAGCATTTGTCAGAATGCTTTCCTTCCTTTTTTTTTTTTTTTTAAAAGATTTTATTTATTTATTTGACAGAGAGAGAGATCACAAGTAGGCAGAGAGGCAGGCAGAGAGAGAGGGGGAAGCAGGCTCCCTGCTCAGCAGAGAACCCGACATGGGGCTCAATCCCAGGACTCCGAGATCGTGACCTGAGCTGAAGGCAGGGGCTTTAACCAACTGAGCCACCCAGGCGCCCTGAGAATTTCCTTCCTTTTTTTTTTTTTTTTTTTTTTAATTTCCTTCCTTTTTTAAGGATCAGTAATATCCCTTTCATTGTATATACCACATTTGCTTATCATTTGTGTGTTGAGGACACTTGGGTTGCTCCCATGTTTTAGCTCTTATGGATAATGCTGCTATGAACATGGGTTCAGTGTCTTTTCAAGACACTGCTTTTACTTCTAATTCTTTTGGGTATGTACCTAGAAGTGGAATTACTGGATTACATGGTAATTCTAACAGAACTGCCATACTGTTTTTTATAGCGGCTGTATCATTTTACATTCCTACCAGTGATGTATAAGGTTTCCCATTTCTTCACATCCTTACCAACACTTATTTTATTATTTTGGTTTTTTGGTGGTAGTTTTGATTTGCTTTTCCTTAATGATTAGTGAGTTGTTGAGCATCTTCTCACGTGCTTATTGCCTGTTTGCATGACTTCTTTGGAGAAATGTCTGTTCAAGGCCTTTGCCCATTTTTAAATTCAGTTGTTTTTTATTGTTGAATTGTAGGCGTTCTTTATATATATCTGGATAGATATATGATGTGCAAATATATCCTCCCATTCTGTGGGTTGCCTTTTTACTCAGTTTAATAGAGTCTTGCTACACAAAATTGAAAATTTTTTGTGAAGTCTCCCATTTGTTTATTTTTTTCCTTTTGTTGCCTATGCCTTTGGTGTCACATGCAAGAAATCATTGCCAAATCCAGTGCCACGAACCTTTTGTTCTATGCTTTTTTAAAAAAAATTTACAATTTTAGGTCTTATATTTAGGTTATGAATCTATTTTGAATTAATTTTTCTATATGGTATTAAGTAAGTGTCCAGCCTTATTCTTCTGCTATGGATATCTAGTTTTCCCAGCATCATTCATTGAAAACCTGTTCTTTTTCCATTGAATAGTCTTGGCATGCTTATCAAAAATCATTTGACCATATATGTGAGGGTTTATTTCTGGACTCTCTGTTCTATTCAGTTAGTCTTTATGTTTGTCTTTATACCAGTACCACACTATTGTGATGACTATAGTGTAGTAAATGCAAGATGTGAACATAGAGGCCACCCTAGGATTTATTCACTATAGCATGGTGAGTGATCCAGAGTCCAGAGTTTAGAAATGAAAGATCAGAATCTTAGTAGGGTGGCAAACAAAGGGTCAGAGCTGCATCAGAGGCTTGGATGCTCAGGTCAAAGATTATCATCATTTAGAAGTCAAGATCTGGATAAGTGGGTTAGAACAGTAGACAAAGGACAACAGGACAAAGAATGTTTTTTTGTTTTTATTATTATATTTTATTTTTTTAAAGGTTATATTTATTTATTAGAGAGAGAGCATGAGCGGCAGGGGGAGGGAGACAGAAGCAGACTTCCGGCTGAGCAAGGAGCCTGATGTGGGGCTCGATCCCAGGACCCCAGGATCATAACCTGAGCTGAAGGCAGACACTTAACCAACTGAGCCACCCAGGCGCCCCATGTTTTGCTTTGTTTTTAGAGATAGTGCCTTTTTGGGGGCAGAGGTGTTTTTTCTTTTTTTAAAATTTAACTTATTTTTAAAGATTTTTTTAATTTAACTTTTTAAAAAGTAATCTCTACACCCAGCATGGGGCCTGAACTCACAACCCCAAAGTCAAAAGTCGCATGCTCCACTGACTGAGCCATTAGATGCCTGTTTTTTTTTTTTTTTTTAATGAATTTCATAGAATAAGTGTGGGCTTATTCTATGTGTGGGCTCTGTCATAGTTTTGTCTGGAGGAAATTTCCTTTGGTTTTGAGCTCTGCCTTTATAGTTTACCAAGGTAAAAATTAAACTGTAAGGCACCTGGGTGGCTTAGTTGATAAGCGTCTGTCTTTAGCTCAGGTCGAGCCCCACATCGGGCTCCCTGCTTGGCCGGAAGCCTGTTTCTCCCTCTTCCACTCCCCCCACTTGTGTTCCCTCTCTTGCTGTCTCTCTGTCAAATAAATAAATAAAATCTTAAAAAAAATTAAACTGTAGATGTCATAATGTTTTTGTCTCAAGACTCTTTTTTTTAAAACTTCATTCTGAAGTTTTTCAAATATAGATAAAAGTTGTAAAACAGTGAACACTCATATAACTCTAAGATTCAACAAATGTTACCATTTGGCATATTTACTTTATCTTAGTCCATATATTCATGGTTTTTTTTGTTTGTTTTATTTTTGGCTGAACCCCTGATAGTAAGTTGCAGAGATCGTAATACTTCATATGTAAATACGTAAGCATGCATCTCCTAAAATTAAGAACATTCTCCTAATAGTCACAGTACCATTATCCTGTCTAAGAAAATTAATAAGAATTTCATATTAGCTAATATTCAGTACAGATTCGAATTCCCCCAGTTGTCCTAAGAGTGTATTTCATAGCTGCTGTTTTTAATAACTTAAGCTAATGGAGGTTTATGTATTGCTTTTGATTATCTCACTTTTAATCTGGAATAGTCCCGATGCTTTTCCTTCATGTCATTGATTTGTTGAAGCATTCAGGCCAATGGGGTTATAGAATATTCCATATTTTAAATTTGTCTTATTGTTTTCTCAAGGTTATTTAACTTGTTCTCTATCCCTTTTTTTTGTAGTTTCTGTAAACTGTAAGTTAGGTCTAGAGGCTTGATTAGATTCGTGTTAAACATTTTTGGCAAAGCCTCAAGGTGGTGTTTGTGTACATCATATTGCATCAGAGTGCATCATATTAGGAGGTACAGGATGTCAGATTGTCTCCGTCTCAGTGATGCTAGTTTTGTTAACTGCCACATCTCTCGGTTATAAAGGTACATTTTTCCCTTCACAATTAGTAACTAACCTAATGTAATGATTTTAGTATCCATTGATCATCCTACTAGAATCCATGATTATATTGGGTATTACAAAATAGTGGTTTTCTAATTCTATTGTTTAATCTTTATTAGCTGACTTTTTTCTTTGGAAGAGAGCTTTCCTTTCCTCTGTTTCTATGAACATTTCTCTAGACTCATAGCCTTGTAGTTATTCAAAGTGTTAGTCAATTTCAGTTAATTTTAATTTTCAAATTGTCTCAAATTTGGCGAGTGAGAGCCCTTGCAAGCTCTTCCTGCTGTGTCTTTTTGACAGGACTCCATTAGTCTGAGTGTTTCCTTCCTGGCATAAAATGTCCCCAGGTCATGTTGCATTTGCTCTGCCCTGGGCCTGAAATCCATTATTTGCTTCAAGGAGCCCTGGTTTCTTTGAGTGACACTAGTTATACTAGTTATACATATACTGTATGTTTCTGGAGTATCATTGCTTTTAGGCTCTTTGAGCGCAAGAAGTAGATTAAAATTCTTTTTAAAAAGAAATTATTAGTTTATATTAGTATTTCCAATTCATATTTAACATTCCAGAGCTTTTTCTTGACTTCTTTTACTTTATATTTGTACCTATTTTGCACATTGTAAATTCTAGCTTTTAATAGCATTTATATTTATTTGCTTTATCCTTTAATATATAAAATATCAGTACATAAAAAATTAGTTTTGGGGCTAATAGTTAGGTGGCGCAGTTGGTTAAGCATCTGCCTTTCCCTCAGGTCATGATCTTAGGGTCCTTGGATTAAGCCCCGAGTTGGGCTCTCCCGCCCCGTGGGGAGTCTGCTTCTCTCTCTCCCTCTGTGCCCCCACCCCTCCACTTGTACACTCTCTCTCAAATAAATAAAAAATAAAATAAATCTTAAAAAAAATTAATTTCAGGAATAAGCCTATGTAAATTTTAAGATTTAAGATTTCCTTACAGTTCCTTTTCCCTTGACTATATCTCACTAAGGATGTATAGTCAGAATACAGTTTTCAAAAGTTAGGTAGAATAATTCTTTTTCTTTGTTTATGTTATTAATCATATATACAGATATATTTTTTTACCTGTTTGTGTTCAGTTTTGGGGATTGCCTTTTTCCCTTTGGATAAAATTGTATTTTTTGAATCTGTAGAATATTTACATGGTTCAAAAGTCAAAACTACACGAAAAGGTGTACTTAGATAAATCTCAGTCATTGTCCTAACCATTTTCATTATTTTCTGGTTTATATCCTGGTTCCTTTTGTGTTTCTTTTTGTAAAAACAAGTAAGTGTGTATATATATGTATGTTCCTACTTCCGCTTCTTTCTTACAGAGGTACTTTATATACTGTTTTGTAACTTTTCTCACTCAACAGTAGTTACTGGAAATCACTCCTATTAGTTCATAAAGTGTTTCTTCTGTCCCTTACTCCCTCTCTTCTTTCATTTTTTTCCCAAAGATTTTATTTATTTGACAGAGAGAAACACAGCTGGAGAGGGAACACAAGCAGAGGGAATGGTAGCAGGAGAAGCAGGCTCCCTGCTGAGCAAAGAGCCTGATGCGGGGCTTGATCCCAGGCCCCTGGGATCTGACCTGGGCCGAAGGCAGACGCTCAACGACTGAACCACCCAGGCGCCCCTCTTCTTTCATTTTTATTTATTTATTTGTTTGTTTGTTTTGTGAGTAAAGCGATAGAAACTTGTTTATTAAGTGAAGATACAGAAAAAGCCCTGACGAGTGAGAAGGGTCCCGACAGGGTTGCCCTCTTCTTTCATTTTTAATGACTAGATAGTCATGTGTTGTATGGATGTGTAAAAATCATTCAGCCAGTCCTCTATCAATAGATATTTAGATTGTGTTTAATCTTTTGATTAATCTCATCCAAGTATGTTTTTGATTTCTGGAGTTGTATCATCAGGATAGTTCCAAAAGTGAGATTTCTGGGTTAAAGGGCAAATGTAATTTTCTTAGGTGTTACCAAATTCTCTCCCATAGTGGTTGTATTATTTTGACACTTCTGCTAGGATTGTATCAGGGTATGTGTCATAGAATCCTGGGCAATAGATCAATAAACTAAATTCTTTCTTGTCTCTTGTTACCCCATGGTAATTCTAAATGGTATTTTCTGTACAGGGTTTTAAAATGTGACTTGGAGACCACTTGTAATTTGTAAGGTTTTTCTTTTTTTTTTTTCTTTTTAAAGATTTATTTATTTATTAGAGAGAAAGAGTGTGTGCATGAGTGTGGAGGGGCAGAGGGAGAGAAACTCAATCAGACTCCCCACTGAACCTGGAGCCCCACATGGGGCTCAGTCCCAGGACTCTGAGCTGGTGAATCATGACCTGAGCTAGAATCAAGAGCTGGCTGCTTAACTGGCTGAGCCACCTAGGTGCCCCTTTTGGAGTAGTTTTTGTCAAAGATAAACACTACAAATGTCTGTATTTTTGTTTCTGGCTCATTTGAGTATATACATGCCATATTTGATTTTTAAAACTATAGTAGTATCTTTTCAAAACCAGTTTTCCTGTCAGAAAACTGTTGAGATTTCATTTTGGTGGCAAGACGAAGGAAGCTATGGAATAGAGCATTTTAAGGATCTTTTGATTTTCTGAAATAATCTGCCAGTCAGGGTATTTCGAGAATCACTATTCTTGTGGTCTGAAAGAATTTTAGATACTGCTAACTACTTGTTCTTGGTTTTCTTTTTATGTCCTGCCCAGGCTCCTGTTTATATTCGGGAATGTGCCAGATTGCACTATTTGGGTTCCAGAACTCAAGCATCAAAGGTAAGAATAGGAAATTGATCTTAGCTCAAACAAGGAGAGAGTTAATTAAGATTAGTGGAGTTTTAAAACAAAGTGTGAAATCAAAGTAAAGGCAAATGGAAAATAAAAATGGAAAATAAATTTTTTTTGGAACGTAGAAAAGAAAATGTTGTTACTGTTATAGTTCAAACTTATCTAGTCAGTTTGAGATAAGGAAAAAGACTGAGAGGAAAGTTATATGTTGAAAGAAAAGTGCCCTCACATAGTCTTCTTGTTTCCTCTCAGAGGTGCTCCACTGGTGGATGGTATCCTCTGCATATGAGTGATTGTGTAGACTGCATGTTTAAAGGTTTTCATAAAGCTCTTGTGCATTCTTTTTTTTTTTTTTTAAAGATTTTATTTATGACAAAGAGAGATAGTGAGAGAGGGAACACAAGCACAGGGGGAGCTGGATAGGGAGAAGCAAGCTCCCCGCCGAACAGGGAGCCCGATGTGGGGCTCGATCCCAAGACACTGGTATCATGACCTGAGCTGAAGGCAGATGCCCAACGACTGTGCCACCCAGCCGCCCCTCAGCCCCTGAGCATTCTTATAGCATGTGACATAAACAGGCTGTAAATAGCAAATGTATTAAATATTTTACAGCAATAAATTACAGTTTTCTATAATACATTCTTGTTTCAGGTTCAGTCGTAATACTGTCAAACATCTCAAAGACTTGAGACCACATGAGCTTAGAAAGCAGATGTGTGATACTTATTAATAAGATTATATAATTATTAAGCTTCAAAACTGAGAAGTTTAAAAAACTTCACAAATACTTTTTGATGATTTCTATTTAGTCTGTCTTGGTAAGGAACTTACATTGTCATTTTATGCTCTTCTTTCTGCTCCTCTTTGTTTCTGGCTCCCATTCAGGAAATGTTTGGTGTGACCAGGAAAATAGTATTTGATTTCAACTAGTTTAACTGGAGTGTGGCTTTTCTTAGAGAGTTGTTTCTGTTCCTCTAACCACTGCCATGTAGTTATCCCACCATATTGTTGTGTATAGCAAAGGGCACCAGCCAAGAGCCTGTGCACGTGGTCTCCAGATGGGTCTGTCACTTTAGTACCTAAATGACTTTAAAGTTAGGGCTTAACTTCAATTTTTTCTTCTATCAAATGGAAATGGTGATACTTTCCCTGCTTACATCATAGGAAAGCAGTGAGCGTTATGTGTAATTAAAAGATGCTTTGAAAATTGAACTCTTATATAAATGTAATTTTTGGTAGCAATATCTTTTTTTTTTTTTTAAAGATCTTATTTATTTATTTGTCAGAGATAGAGAGGAGAGAGAGAAAGTGTACAAGCTGGGGAAGAGGCAGGCAGAGGGAGAAGCAGGCTCCCTGCTGAGCAAGGAGCCAGATGCGGGACTTGATCCCAGGACCCTGGGATCATGACTTGAGCTGAAGGCAGGTGCTTAACTGACTGAGCGACCCAGGCGTCCTCCGATAGCAATATTCTAAATAAATTTGGGTTTTCTAGGCAGGTTTTGGGAGTGGGCTATTAATATAATCTATAATTACAGGTTTCTCTTCATGTGATAATTATATTTAGCTTTTTCTTATTCCTAGGTAGGAGTATACCATGCTTCCCACTTCTTCCTTCTTTTTTGTTTCAGGGTTGTGGGAACCTGAAAACAAAGCTGGCAGGATATATTGATTCACTTTTCTTTAAAATTTTCTCTAGGATGATCTTGATCTGATAGCTTCATGTCCTACTAAGTCCTTCCAGTTGACAAAATCTCAGAAACGGAACTGGGTGGATTCCTGCTCTCACCAGGACGAGACCCAGCAGCGTACGGAAGAGGCATTGAGAGAGTTGTTCCAACATGTTCACAATATGCCAGAGTCAGCAAAGAAGAAACAACTTATTAGACAGGTACCTGAAGGCAGGGAAACAGTGGTGGGGCTTTGGAATGTGGTCAAGGTTGTGGAATCACTGGGGAATACTGCTAAGAATTTCATTTAATTTTTGGCTCTTATTGGCTCAAGCTTGGCTTGGCCAGGAAAGCAGACTTGTCAATGGAGCCTCAGTGGCAGTCTCTGAACTACTGTCCCATTACAGAAAGGAGTGGAGGCTCTTGGATTTCTAGAGTTAAACAGAAGGATCCAAGTATGGTTAGAGTTTCCCTAATTTTGGTTGTATACCAAGCATGCTGAAAGAGAACCAGCAGTTGCAATATATTCCAAAGTTTAAATCTTTCAGATTTTCTTGGCAAATAATTTAATCTTTCTGAATTTCAATTTCCTTGTTTTTTAAATAGTAATTGAAATGTCCATGTTTCATGACTATATAAGGATTAGAAAGAATCTATATAAAGTGGCTGGCACAGCAGAGCGGAAGTGGTAGCTCTTACTAATGAGCTGTTTGCAGTTAGAAAACACTGTCAGTTCAGGGACCTAGTTTGATATTAGAAAGTAGAAATTCTGGTAGCTAAGTTTGTTTATTTTGGAGTTAATGGGAACAAAATTAGGTCTCTCATTTGCCATTTTGACACTAATGTGTAGTTTGGGTAAATCCCAATGACTTCGTTGGTTTCTTTCTTGGAAAACTTATTTTGTCTCAGTCCCTCTTGAATTTTAGCTGAATAGGCATAGTCAGCCTCTCGACTTCTTATACAACTGGGACCTTCTTAAGGGAAGTCTGTGTTTTTATTTACTTTTTTATGCCTAACCTGAAGCTTAGGGCCAGACGTAACCATGTGCTCAGAAAATGTTGAACTGAGCTGTTCTTAACAATTCATAGAGTCCTTCAAGAAGTTTTCTGTTACACTCTTTGAAGTTACTTTGAGATTTAGCAAATTGTGTTATGACTGGAATTTTTAAGGGTGTTGGCTGAGTATTATTGCAGATTCAAAGCAGTTTGGTGATTTAATTGTTGGAAGCTGAGACAGCAGCTCATGGCCAGGTGTCATGACTTTTGTCATCAAGAAAGCAGAGGGTTAAAAAAAAAAAGCAGAGGGTTATAAAATCTTAAAAAAAAAGAAAAGAAAAGAAAGCAGAGGGTTAAAGATAATGCAAAGAAAAAACTAACATCATTTTAACTCTTTTTAGAAAAATAGGAAATCATGAAGAAGGTTAAGAAGAGAATAAATCATTCATCCCACCAGGGTTTACATTTTGGGTATTTCTTTCAGTCTTTTTCCTATTGATAAATTTCTACACAACTTGGGTCATACCACATACTTTCTTTTCTCTCTCTTTTTCACTAAACATTATAGCATAAACATTTTCTCATCCATGCTTGTGAACTCCCTGCCTACATTTAAAATATTGCCACTTTGTTTTGGTGAAAACTATGATTTTACTATTTCCTGATTTTTCTCTCTGTGATTATAAGAATAGTAAATATTCACTATAGAAGCAATGCGACATCCAGAAGAGTGTAAAGAAGAAAAATCACCCGTAATCATCCTGAGATAACCACTGATAAAAGTTTGGAGTATTTTCTTCTATGAGTATTTTTCTTTCTGTGAATATATGTATTTGACATTTTTTTCTTTTGTTTGAGATCATAATATATATTCAGTTTTTAAAATTCCTGTCCTTTTCATTTAACATTATATCATGATCATTTTCTATGTTGTTAAAAGCTATGAACATTTTTAACAACTGCATAATATTTTGTCACATATGATCTAATGTATAGTTTGTCTATTATTGAACATATTTGGGAATTAGATTATTTTTTAGCTTATAAATTTTTTGTTTATAAGCATTTTCATTGCAGTTTTCTTAGAAGTGGCATGACCAAAGAGTATGCTTTTTTTTTTTTAAAGATTTTTATTTATTTATTTGACAGAGAGCGATCACAAGTAGGCAGAGAGGCAGGCAGAGAGAGAGAGAGAAGCAGGCTTCCTGCCGAGCAGAGAGCCCGTTGTGGGGCTTGATCCCAGGACCCTGAGATCATGACCTGAGCTGTAGGTAGAGGCTTTAACCCACTGAGCCACCCAGGCGCCAACCCCCCTCCCCTTTTTTTTTCTGGATATAGCTCTTGGGTCCTTTTCAATATATAGGTCCTTCTTTCTCTCCCCTTGTTTTGTTTTCCCCCTAGAAAATTGCCAATTTCCCCCTAGAAAATTGTTTGAATAAACTTAAATTTGACGTAATTTAGATTTAGAGAAAAATTGCAAAGATAGTACAGAGAATTCTCACGTACCCTTCACTGAGGGTACCCTTCACTCCTAGTGTTAACATTGTTAATACTAGGAAATTACCATTGGCATGTTACTACTAGGTGAGAGATTTTATTCAGATTTTAGAAGTTTTTTTGCTAATGCCCTTTATCTGTATCAGGATCTAATCCAGGTTACTACACTGCATTTAAACATACACCTTCACACATTCTCTCTCCCTCTCTCTTCTCTCTGCCCTTTATTTGTGAAAGAAACCATATAGTTTGTTTTCCACAGTCTACATTTTGCTGGTTGCACCTTTGTGGTGTTATTGAGCATGGTCCTCAGCTCACTCTATTCATGATAAATTTGTAGTTACGTCTAATTCTAGAAACTTGATATGAATACCAATTTTATTTAGCTTTTGGATAAGGACTTCATAGGTGGTGGTTTTTTTTTTTTTTTTTTTTTAAGATTTTGTTTATTTATTTATTTGACAGAGAGAGACACAGTGAGAGAGGTAACACAAGCAGGGAAGCAGGGGGAGTGGGAGAGGGAGAAGCAGGCTCCTCGCTGAGCAGGGAGCCTGATGTGGGCCTCAATCCCAGGACTCTGGGATCATAACCTAAGCTGAAGGCAGCTGCTTAACAACTGAGCCACCCAGGCACCCAGTGTGGTGTATAGTTTTTAATACAGTAGTTCCTGCCCTTATCTGTGGGGGATGCATTCCAAGACCCCCCCAGTGGATGCCTGAAAACCACAGATATATATGATTTTTTTAAATACATACATACATACTTATAATAAAGTTTAATTTATAAATTAGGCACTGTGAGAGATTAACAATGATAACTAATAAATAGAACATGTATAACAGTATACTATAATAAAAGTTATGTGACTGTGTTCTGTCTTTCAAAATGTCTTACTGTACTGTACTCACCCTTCCTGTGATGATGTGAGATGGTAAAATGCTTATGTGATTAAGTGAAGTGAGCCGAATGATGTAGGCATTGTGACATAGCATCAGGCTACTATTGACCTTCTGACAATACATCAGAAGGGGGATCATCTGCTTCTGGACTGTGGTTGATTATGGGTAACAAACCTCGGAAAGCAAAATCACGAATAAAGGGGGACTACTGTATGCGTTTTTGAAAAGACTCTGGACACACATTGCTAAATAGCCTCCTAGAAAACCATTAATGCTTTAGCCAGCTGTTTACAAGAGAGCCCCTCTTATTGCACCTGGCCAATGTTATCAGAAATGATGGTTTGTCACTTGTCCCAATATATCCAGGAGGGATGCTTGCTTTCTGAGCTCTTTAGAAGTGACTACATTTTCTTGATAATTAACTTTGAGAACTTTTTGGTACCTGTATAATAAGTATGAAAAGTTTCATTTTTTTTAAACCTCCAGAACTGAATCTTAACTAATAAAAATTTGCAAAATTGAAATTCACATATTTAAAAACTATAGTTAGAAAAGGCAGACAAGTGGCAGAATTAAGTACTAGGTCATTATTTTTTAACTGGGGAGATGAATGGCCAATCAAAGCATTAAATAAGACAATATGTGTTTTTTTTAATTGTGTTATGTTAGTCACCATACAGTACATCATTAGTTTTTGATGCAGTGTTCCAAGATTCATTGTTTAGGTATAACACCCAGTGCTCCATGCAATCCGTGTTCCTTAATATTCATCACCAGGTTCACCCATCCCCCACACCCCTCCCTTCTAAAACCCTCAGTTTGTTTCCCGGAGTCCATAGTCTCTCATGGTTTGTCTCCCATTCTGATTTCTCTCCCTATATTTTTCCCTTTTCTTAGGATCCTCCATGCTCTTCCTTAGGTTCCACAAATAAGTGAAAGCATATGATAATTGACTTTCTCTGTTTGACTTACTTCACTTAGCATAATCTCCTCCAGTCCCATCCATGTTGATGCAAAAGTTGGGTATTCATCCTTTCTGATGGCTGAGTAATATTCTGTTGTGTATATGAACCACATTTTTATGCATTCGTCTGTTGAAGGGCATCTTAGCTCTTTCCACATTTTGGCGATTGTGGACATTGCTGCTATGAACATTGGGGTGCGTGTGGCCCTTCTTTTCACTACGTCTGTATCTTTGGGGTAAATACCCAGTAGTGCAATTGCTGGGTCATAGGGTAGCTCTATTTAATTTTTGAGGACCCTCCACACTGTTTTCCAAAGTAGCTACACCAATTTGCATTCCCATCAAGAGTGTAAGAGGGTTCCCCTTTCTCCACAACTTCTCCAACATTTGTTGTTTCTTGCTTTGTCTGTTTTTGCCATTCTAACTGGTGTAAGGTGGTATCTCAATGTGGTTTTGATATGAATTTCTATGATGGCTAATAACGAAGAACACTTTTTCATATGTCTGTTAGTCATTTGTATGTTTTCTTTGGAGAAGTGTCTGCTCATGTCCTCTGCCCATTTTTTGACTTGATTATCTGTTTTTTGGGTGTTGAGTTTGAGTTCTTTATAGATCTTTGTCTGTAGTGTCATTTGCAAATATCTTCTCCCATTCTGTGGGTTGCTTTTTTGTTTTGTTGACTGTTTCCTTTGCTGTGCGGAAGCTTTTTATCTTGATGAAGCCCCAAAAGTTCATTTTTGCTTTTGTCTTCCTTGCCTTTGGAGACGTGTCTTAAAAGAAGTTGCTGCGCCAATGTCTCAAAGAGGTTACTGCCTATGTTCTCCTCTAGGATTCTGATGGATTCCTGTCTCACGTTGAGGTCTTCCATCTATTTAGGGTCTATCTTTATTTATGGTGTAAGGGAATTGTCCAGCTTTATTTTTCTGTATAGAGCTGTCCAATTTTCCCATCACCATTTATTGAAAAGACTGTCTTTCTTCCATTGGATATTTTTTCCTGCTTTGTCGAAGATTAGTTGACCATAGAGTTGAGGTCTATTAACTAGTAATAGTTAATAATCTACTAATAGACTGTTCCATTAGTCTATATGTCTGTTTTTGTGCCAGTACCATGCTGTCTTGGTGACCACGGCTTTGTAACATAGCTTGAAATCAAGCATGATGCCCCCAGCTTTGTTTTTCTTTTTCAGCATTTCCTTGGTGATTCGGTGTCTTTTCTGGTTCCATACAAATTTTAGGATTGTTTGTTCCAGCACTTTGAAAACTGCCGTTGGTATGTTAATTGGGATGGCATTGAAAGTATAGATTGCTCTGGGCAGCATAGTCATTTTAATGATGTTTATTCTTCTGATCCATGAGCATGGAATGTTTTTCCTTCTTTTTGTGTCTTCTTCAATTTCTTTCATGAGTGTTTTGTAGTTCCTAGAGTGTAGATACATTACTTCTTTGGTTAGATTTATTCCAAGGTATCTTATGATTTTTGATGCTATTGTAAATGGAATCGATTCTCTAATTTCTGTTTCTACAGTTTCATTGTTAGTGTATAAGAAAGCAACTGATTTCTGTGCATTGATTTTATATCCTGCTACATTACTGAATTGCTGTATGAATTCTAGTAATTTGGGGGTAGAGACTTTTGGGTTTTCCACATAGAGACAATACAGTGTTTATATCTTGTGTTTCTCCATGTTAGATACCATCAAACAGAGAGGTGATATTGATAAAATTAATCACTTTATATTTTGATGTATTTCCTTTGATAATACTGGCAAGCAATCATGATAGATGTCCATTTAAAGAGCTTTAGTAACTCCTTTATTCTCTATGCAGTTTATGTTAAATTAAGGACTGTTTTAGGTTGCGTTAGTCACTCTCTATGTCCAAGATACTTTCTTTAAAAAAATCTTGATTACCAGCTGAGATTACAAATTACATAATTCTCTGGGTCTCAGTTTCCTTTTCTATAAAATAGGGGTAAGACTTCCAGCCTTATATAGTACATAAGAAAATGGAAAATGAAGTGCAGTTTCCTTAGAGTAATTTAATAAATTTGGACTTTTTTTTTGGCAACATCATTTCTGCCTTTGAGATTTGCTTGCTAACCTACTAATCCATATGTGTACAGACTCACTTATTCCTGGACTTGTCTGGATATTTACACTTGGCTATTGATTATCACAGAATCTTAGCTCTTGATGGGGGAAATAATAGTAAAATGTTTATGTTTTCTCTTAGTTTAATAAGCAGTCTGTGACCCAAACGCCAGGGCGAGAATCTTCTACTCCTCGGGTACAGAAAAGAGCCCGTTCACGTTCCTTCAGTGGTCTTATTAAGGTTGGTATTCCGTGCTGTCATTTTTAGCATTGACTTAGAGAAAGCTTAATAGTCTCGCTTTTCTTAGGCATAAACAGTTTTCTTCTAGTATTTGGGATCCTATAAAGGGTTCATTTGTGAGAGGATAAGGATAGAATTTGGAAAAACTTTTAGTTTTGACAGCATTTTGCTGTGTTTCAAATTGGAGAAGGGGCTGTATGATTAGAGAGTAAAAGAAATGTCCTTCCTTCTCTTTGGGACTGAGAACAGAGTCCCCATTCCTGAGGAGTGTGGAGGGTTCTTTGCTTTGTGCCACAAGGTTCACTGCACAATTTGCGAAACCTATCGAGAAGTGAGGGAGTTGACAGACTTACAGAAATGGTTAGGAAATGGATTTTCTGATTGGCTAGTGAGTTTTAGGTAGCTCAAATTTTTGTAAGCTTAACATTTTAATTAAGTTGTATATTCTCTTCCTTTGTATCAAATTACTTAAAAATCTTGTTTTTAAAACAAGTACAATATCTACTGTGCTGTTGCGGCCATCACTATGGCCTTGCGGATTCAATTTACACGTCCTTGTAAACGATCTGAACTTGTAGTTAAGGCATATTGCCATCAGGTGGCAGTAGATAACATGATAATGGGGTTCGAGTTTTCAGGCATAAACTAAAGCAAGGTTCTGGTTAACTTGGAGAGAGATTAAGCACAGTTCTATGTTCTGCTGTTTTTCTTTTAAAAATCGTTTTAACATTATTAAAATATATAAATCGAACAACAGTAAGGAGCTCTGATTAAAATGAAAAAGTTAATAATATATATATATTTTTTTCTTTAAGCTGCAGTTGTTAACCATTGCTACATCATCTAAATCTCATTTTGGTCTTAGCCATTATCATTAATAGAAGTTTAGAATTCACTCTCAATTCTGATCTTTGGGGGCCAGTAGCCTCTGAGACATAAGCAAGATAGGTAAGTCTTGCTTACCATCAAAATTTCCTCTGTGATCAAGAGAATGAAAAGACAACTCACAGAATAAAACAAAAATATTTGTAAAACATAATTCTGAGAAGGAGTTAAGGTCCAGAATATATAATGAACTCTTCAAAAACAGGGAAAAAAAAATTAAAAATGGGCAAAGAACTTAGTTATCTAAAGAAGATATGCAAATGAAAAGATGCTCAGTGTCACTTATCTTTAGGAAAATGCAAATCAAAACCACAGTGAGATAGCAAGTCACAGTAGAATGACTATTATTAAAAAAGGCAGGAAATAACACTTGTTGGTGGGGATGTGGAGACATGGAAACCCTTGTGTGGTGTTGGTGTATATATGTAAAATGGAATGTAAAACAGCGCACCTGTCATGGGTAACAGGATGGCAGTTCCTCAAAAAATTAAATATTCAGCAATTCCACCTCTGAGTATGCACCCAAAAGAATTGAAAGCAAGGACATGAACAGATACTTGCACACCCGTGTTTGTAGCAGCATTAATCACAGTAAGCGAAAGGTAGAAGCCACTCAAGTATCTATTGACAGATGAATGGATAAACAAAATATTGTATATACATGCAATTGAATATTATTCGGCCTTAAAAAGAAAGGAAATTCTAACATACACTACAACATTGATGAGCCTTGAGGACATGATGTTAAATGAAATAAACCAGACACAAAGAACAAGTAACTATATGATTCTACTAATATGAGATATCTAGAATAGTCAAATTCATAGAGAAAGAAAGTAGAATGGTGGTTGTTGGGGGCTAAGGGTCCGGGGGGGAATTGGGAATTCTTGTCTAGTGGGTGCCCATGATGAAGAGGTTCTGGAATTGGCTGGTGGGGATGGCTGCACAATAGTATGAGTGGAATTGATGCTGCTGGACTATATACTTAACATGGCTAAAATGATAAGTTTTGTGTCATGTGTATTTTACTATAATTAAGAGTCATTTATTATTCTACAACGATAGCACTGTATTTACCTGCTAGGTGTAGTTCATAAAATGCACATCCTGTTGGTTCATTTCCCTCGGAAGTCTGTCATTCCCTCTGACTTCCTGTCATTGAGCTGATTGATAATAAAGTTATTAGTCAAATAAAGGTTTCTCTATTAGTCAAATATTTCTTCAGCTGAAGCTAGATGGGTGTAGTTTTTTCTTCCTAGTGAAAGAAAGTTCTGCAGTGGCTCCAGATGTATTGCCTAGTGCAGCTTGAGATGTAAATCTGGAGTATCCTCTTGGTAGCTGCCCATTTCTTTACTGGAAAAGAATTTAGGACTTTAGAATTATAAAAAAGCTTATAATTCTATCAGTATAAGACATTTTAGAACAACAATTTTAAATATAAATGTTAACAAATTGTATGAAACAGAAGGATAAAATATTTTCATTACAAATGAAGAGACTTTTGAGCTATTAATAGATAATGGTTTCTGCTCCATAGCGATGGGGTAATGAAAGGTCTTTTTTTTTAAGGAGATGCTCTACTTTTTTTTAAGATTTTTTACTTCAGAGAGAGAGCATGCGCTAGAGTGCAAGTGTGAGCTGGGGGAGGGGCAGAGGGAGAGAATCTCCAGCAGATTCTGCACTAAGCCCAGCTTGGGGCTTGATTTCACCACCCTGAGATCATGACCTGAGCTGAAACCAAGAGTCAGGTGCTTATTAACCAGTGGAGCCATCCAGGAACCCCTGGAATGTCTTTTTAAAAGTTCATTGGAAATAATGAATCATAGAACGTTACATCAAAAACTAATGATGTACTGTGTGGTGACTAACATAGCATAATAAAAAAATAAATAAAATAAAAAATAAAAATGAAAAAAATAAAAGTTCATTGGAGGGGTGCCTGGGTGGCTTATTTGATTAGGCGGCTGCCTTTGGCTCAGGTCATTATCTCAGGGTGGAGCCGCACATGGGGTTTCCTGCTCAGGAGGGGAACCCACTTCTCCCTCTCCTCCTTGCTTCTCCCTCCTCCCTGCTTGTGCTCTCTCTTCTCTCTCTCTCAAATAAATAAAATCTTTATAAAAAAAAAAAGTTCATTAGAAGCTTTGCAGCCAGTTCTGTGGCTCCTGGCTTCCTCATTTCAGTTTACTCCGAGGTGATAGCTGATTTCTGAAAGGAAGATGTACTGGTCTCATTTTTCCAGCATTTCTGTGTTTCAGCTATTTGATTTATATTCTGCTTTAATCTCTTTTTTGATTTTTATTTATTTATTTGTCAGAAAGAGAGAGAGCACAAGCAGGCAGAGGCAGAGGGAGAAGCAGGCTCCCCGCTGAGCAAGGAGCCTGATGCGGGACTCGATCCCAGGATCCTGGGATCATGACCCGAGCCGAAGGCAGCTGCTTAACCAACTGAGCCACCCAGGCGTCCCTTTAATCTCTTTTTTGGACTAGACTTTTTCCTCCAGAATTCCTCTCATGTAAATAATTTATTACATTAGAATATTCTTAATATTCCTGCTAAGAGGGGTGCCTGGGTGGCTCAGTTGTTAAGTGTCTGCCTTCGGCTCAGGTCGTGATCCCAGCGTCCTGGGATTGAGCCCCACTTTGGGCTCCCTGCTCAGCAGGAAGCCTGCTTCTCCCTCTCTCACTTCCCCCAGCTTGTGTTCCCCCTCTTTCTGTCTCTCTCTCTCTCTGTTCAATAAAGAAATAAATAATCTTTAAAAAAATATTGCTGCTAAGATTTATATTGTAGAGTTTCATGTTCTAGTTTTGTTAAGTTCTTTTCTGGGGATTTAAACTTACTCTATAAGAAGAAAAAAGGGAAGATTTCCCCAAAGATGGTAGAATTGTCACTATCAGCTGTTATAGTAGGTTATGTCCGCTTCTAAGCTGTTCAGAGATGAAAGGGCTTTTAGTCCTGCCCTGAATGACAGTACAGTCACGTGACCCCCCCTTAAGACGGCCTGTACGCTCTTGTGCTATATTAGAAACTCTTTTTAATTTTTTAAAAAAGATTTTTATTTATTTGACACAGAGAGAGAGATCGAGAGATCACAAGTAGGCAGAGAGGCAGGCAGAGAGAGAGGGGGAAGCAGGCTCCCCACTGAGCAGAGAGCCCGATGCGTGGCTCAATCCCAGGACCCTGAGATCATGACCTGAGCTGAAGGCAGAGGCTTTAACCCACTGAGCCCCCCAGGCGCCCCTATATTAGAAACTCTGAAAGACTTTCTCCAAGTTTTCTAATCCTGTGGGAAGACATGACAGGGAAGCAGTCTTAGAGTGGACCCATTGGAAGTATCTCTCAGTAGGGAGGGGACTCTTAACGGTTGCCCGGGACAACACGTCTTTGGGGAAAAAAATTATACTGCTAAATAACTGGTGTATTTTTTTTAATAGTCTCAGAAGCACACTGTAATTGGCCTGCATTAGCTAGTTTAAATCAACTGTAAAACTGTTTCTTATATTTCAGCTGTTTTAAATGTAGAAGAAAAGTGATCACCTAAAGGGAAGCGATGATTTCAGGATTTTTTTGTAACATGCTTTGGCCTCCCTGGTATAAGACGGCCTGGGAGAATTTATCAGAAATCTGAAATTTATTTATTTATTTATTTATTTTTAGAAATCTGAATTTTTTTAAAAATAAGAAACTATAGATTTGAAGACCAGTATAGCTATAATACAGATATAGTAGATCTTTATAAATTACATATTTTCTCTCCCTAAATCAGCGGAAGGTCCTGGGAAATCAGATGATGTCAGAAAAGAAAAACAAGTACCCTACTCCGGAATCTGTGGCCATTGGTGAATTGAAGAGAGCCAGCAAAGAAAATGTGAACTTAGTAAGTTACTGTTCTTTGGACTTCCTCTTTGTGTACATTTGTAGAAAGGAGAAATATTGATATACTGTCGTCTGTTTTACTATGTTTCTCTGGGCCATTCAACTGTGCCTTTTTCTAAATCCTCTATTTATGTTGATGGTCAAAACAAACACATGTGGAGTTCCAGGAGGATATAGTCAGTCATATGCGGTGATGCCAAATACAGTGAAAGAGCTCTACAGAGTGCTGACGGGACTAGTTCTTACTGGGAGATGCTGTGGGGCGGGTAACATTGAGCTGAGCCTGCCTGGCACTGCGTTATCTGTTGGGAAGTCCTTCTAGATTTCCCACACATGCGGCTTCATTAAGCCAGCAATAAAATCAGTAAAGACTAATGATATAATCAACCTCAGTAAAACTCTTCACATGGAAATTGAACAAGCAAATAATTCTTCTGTTAGTGAAGTCTGTCTGTAGAAATGACAGCACATTGAAGCCATTATAAAATGTTCTTGTTACAGTTATTTTCTGGCTCTCCAGCTGTCACGATGACACCAACAAGATTGAAATGGCCTGAGGGGAAGAAAGAGGGGAAAAAAGGTACTGGTTGTACTTACTCTGTGTGCTTATTGAGCAAGTCTTATTGAGTGAGTCTTTCTGCATCTAGTCTGTCGGTAGCAGTTTTTGAATTCCCAGTGTCGGAAGCAACATAAAGCTGCCAGGCTGGGTCTTTTTCAGCAGATGGTTATTGATCATCTGCTCAGCACTGTCCCAGGTGCCGAGGGGTAGAGCTGTGAAGACAGACCCACACGGTCCCTGCATTCTTGGGCAGATGGGACACATGTGAAAGAAATCTTAAGAATACTTGTTAAGCAAATTAAAAGCAAGTGTAAACTAATTTGTGAAACCAAGTACAGAAGTGCTAAGAATATGCTCCATAAACATGGAATAGTTATGTTCTTTTCCTGTGTAGACTCCAGTGAGGCTTTCCAGCTAATCAACAGCTGACGGACCCTGGAAATCATATCATGCAACATATTTTTGAGGATACTTAGGACAAAAAAGATTATTTGGCTCGAGGAGTGCTGGTTGCCCCAGGCTCTTCTGGTAAAAGGCAGCCCCTGCTGTACTTTCCTCTGAAGAAGCTGTGTGGCCCACGGGGAGGACCTAGCGGATTTGCTGTAAGACCTGATTTGAGTCATCATTCCTCTGGCCCAGGAAAACCATTTATTCTCTCTGAGCCTGTCTCCTCCTCTGAAAATAAGGATAATAGTTATATCGAGTTCACAGATTTCTTATGAGGCTTAATTGAAATAAAGTTTTAGAAGCATTACCAAGTAGCGAAGTTATGACTAGAGAGAAGGTGGCAGATGAAGTGATCCCTGGTTTGACATGTGCTTTTTACTGCTGAGACATGAGCGTAATTATGATTTGAGACATCAGCAGGAGAAAGAGAACCAAAGTCCAGTCCTTATGGATAAATCTTTATTCTTTTCTAGAAGATTAGATTTCAGTATAGTCTCAGTCCTTATCCTTGAATGAATTATCTGAGCACTCTTTTCTTTCCATCTTGCTTCTGATTTGTAGGCAGGGCTGTCTAATTGAGGGCATTTGGGTGTTTGAGTTATGTGTGTCTAAATATTTCTACATGGGTATCCCTGAATCAAAGCTAAAGGTAAGTTATCTTTAAAGGATACATTGTTTTGTATCAGTTATACCTTTTGTAGCCTTCATTTTTGAAAATAATAAAGAGGGAGCCTGAATGGCTTGGCTCAGTCAGTTAAGCATCTGCCTTTGGTTCAGGTCATGATCCTGGGGTCCTGGAATTGAGCCCTGCGTTGGGCTCTTTGCTTAGCGGGGAGTCTGCTTCTCCCTCTCCCTTTGTGATCTCTCTCACTCTTGCTCTCTCTCAAATAAATAAATAAAATCTTTTTAAAAAAGAATCAAGAAATGGTAGGTCTTTTTATATTGATAATTATAGTTTGAGGTAAGAGAAATGCATTAAGGAAATAAGCCAAGTTCATATTTTAGCAAGAAGATTTAGAGCAGGTTCTTGAGCTGTTATGTGTGGACCTCTTAAGGGCTCTGATCAAGTTCCTGATATCGTTGATGTCGTTTTATGTGTAGGTGCCTTTTTGGAGGAGAATGTATAGTTTTATTAGAGTCTCAAAAATGTTAGTGAATCAGGTGCGCCCAGCTGTCTTGGTCAACAGAGCTTGTGACTCTTGATCTCAGGGTCATGAGTTCAGGCCCCCCAGGCCTACTTAAAAATTAGGGAAAAAAAATATTAGTGATTCAGAAAAGTGGGTGTCTACACACAATGAACACTTTGAATTGGATCAGGCAGTGACATTTCCATTTTGTTCTCTCCTTGGTCACCTCCTATAGCCTGAAAAGCTTGCCTTGGTGGTCATGACGCTACCTTATTCTCGTTCGTCCTTGTGACTTCTTTTCCATGTCTGTGGTAGCTTACTACTGCTGGCCTACCCCTCCTCCCCTCATTTTATTATTTTTTTAAGATTTTATTTATTTGAGAGAGAGTGCATGAGTGGAGTTGAGGGGGAGCAGAAGGAGACAGATGAGAAGACTCTGTGCTGGGACGCCTCGGTGGCTCAGTGGTTAGGCATCTGCCTTTGGCTCAGGTCATGATCCCAGTCTCCTGGGATCGAGTCCCGCATCGGGCTCCTTGCTCAGCGGGGAGCCTGGTTCTGCCTCTGCCTGCCGCTTCCCCTGCTTGTTCTCTCTCTCTCTCTCTCTGACAAATAAATAAATAAAATTAAAAAAAAAAAAAAAAGAAGACTCTGTGCTGAGCACGGAGCCCAATGAAGGGCTCACTCTCACCAGCCCAAGATCACAACCTGAATGAAACCAAGAGTTGGATGCTCCACTGACTGAGCCACTTGTGCGCCCCTCCTCTTTGTGTTCTTAATGCTCTATCTTGAATTCTCTGCTTATCTCTGCTCTTTCGTTTTACCTCTCAGCAGCTTGGGCTAACCCACAGCTCTATTTTCTCTGTAGGATAACTGCTCCCAGACCTGAATCTCCAGATCTGAACTCTCTTCAGTTTCCAAGGCCGCAGATCCACTTACCCGTCATCTAATTCTTTTATGCAATGAATATAACTGGAGGGTTTTGATGGTGATTTTGTAAAAGCAATATTATTTGAGGGCAGTAATGCAATTTTATTATCATCATCAAGAGCACACTCCATAAAGACATTTCTTTAGCACAGGGTTTCTTGGTGTGGCACTGTGGACATTTTGGGTCAGGTCATTCTTTGTTGTGGGGAGCTGCCTTGTACATTGTACCATGGTTAGCAGCTTCCCCTGATCTCTACCCATTAGATGCCAGTAGCACCCTTCTTCCCTCAGTTCGGACAACCAGAATGCTTCCAAACATTGCCAGGTGTCCCCTGGGGAGGAGAGGGCAAACTCACCCCCAGATGAGAACTGCTAATTTAGCACCTTCTTATTAATGGGAATCATTTTCAGTATTGAGAATATTACCCATTCTTCAAAGCCCAACTTAAACCACACCTCCTCTTTGAAACCTTCTTTGGCTAACCCCGCCAGATGTACCTTTCCCTTTGAACTCACTGATGCTACTAAAACGTTGACAGTTATGATTGATTTATTGTAGTTATTTACTTCATATGTATTGCCCGGTATCTGTAGCTAGTTTCTCTTCTGGAAAACAAGGGCCAGACTTAAGAATATGTTTGTGACTTCCTGTCTTCTGTTCTTCTTTTCTTCCCGGTACTGTCAGTGCCTTGCATCTACTAAGCATTTAGTAAACACTTGCTGGTGAGAGGCATAGTGGTGGGAAGGCCACAAGCTCTGCCTTCAGTTAGGCTTTGGTTCAACTCCCAGCTTTGCGGCTTGTATCTATTTATCTTGGGGATAGTTAACTTGTGTAGGCTTCAGATTCTTCACTTGTAACGTGGCAAGAATAGTTATCTCATGCACAGACTGCTGTGAAGATAAATGAGATCATGTACGTAAGGAACTCAGCAGAGTGTGGTGCAAAATAGGCACTTGGTACACCGGTAGCTGTTACTGCCATTAAGTTGTTTTAATGCACTGAGATTAGGGCACATAGACAAAGTGATGTTACCTGGTAGAAGTCATAAATTCTCAATTAAGCTTTTTAATCCTCAGTTTGTAGAAAATATTAAATATAGCCTCTCTAGCTTTCAGATGGGATGATTTATAAATAAATATTTATAAATGTGCTTAATGTTCTTATTTTTTCTTTCAACCTAGGATTCCTCTGAAGGATCCAGAGTGCTCTTGTCCACCTGGAATTTTCTCTTTAGTGAGGCAGACATCATTGCTGCTCACAGAGAAGCCTGGACTTGCAGCTTGCTGCGTTTTGCATTTGAAAGTCAACTAATCCTCTGACCTGACTGATACCTCTAACCGCACTCACTGGATAATGTCTACAGACTCTGTCTACTGAATGGGTGCTGGCACCTCTCCCTCTCTCTCTCTCTGAAAGCATTGTGGGGAAACCGCTAACCAGCCACCAGCTTACACCGCACAGTAAATGGGCAGAACCAGGTGGGCTCCAGTGCCCATTCCATGTATTTGTTTAAGCAGATATTATTTTTAAAAATCTGAAAGTTCTGCTCAACTACCACTGTTTTTTTTTTTTTTTTTTTTTTTTTAAAGTACTGTCAGTCCTGGTGTATTGATATTATTTTTAACTGATACTTGGGGCTTTTCTCTGTTTTGATAGTATGGGTGGTATTTTGGTTGTTTCTTGTTATTTGTTATTTGTTTTTTTAAAGCCATTTTTTTGGATAGGTCATCTAAATTATATTTAAGACAGATGTCTTTCCCTTTTTTTTCTACCTTCAGCTTTGGGAAAGCTTTTGATCTCATGAAGCCATATTCCTCCATACCATTTGTCCAAAGAACTTACAGCTTTCCTGGAAATACAAAAATTATTTCTTGGACCTGAGATTGCAGGGTGATTGACCTGTGTCATTGAGAAAGGAGAATTCAGAATGGTACCATATTCCAGCAAATGTCAGATATTAAACTTTGTCCCTCCTTCCTTCCTTTGCTCTCTTCCCTTTTCCTCAGTTGTGCCAAAGTAATCGTGTGGTTGCTGAACTCGTCTCCTTTATTCAGTCTCCCCTTGTCTAAAACCTCTCTCGTGCCAATATTCTGTGCCAAGTCACTGTGACTCAAGGGAAGTCACCGACGGCTTGATAGAGATTTGCTGAAATATCTGAATGTACTGGAAACTCTGGAGTGTGACTAGGATGGACCAGCTGGCTTTATGTCCTGGGTGACTTGCCGTGGGTGGGATTATACTGCATCCTTCTGAGGGATCAGGTGTGCAGGCCAGTCTGCTGAGAGCGAGCTGGAGTCCCCGGGAGGAAGGGCGCGCGGCACTCTGCCGCGCTGAGAGGTTTTGAAAGAGCACATTCTCCTTTGGAAGCGGTTGTGGCTGATCACCAGTGTTGGAGGACGGTTGCTACACCGCCCCTCTCCTCATCAGGGTGGGTGCAGGAGTAGTTTGGAGGTGGGGCTGGGGCTTTGACGGGGTTGGGATGTTCACGTGTGTTTGAGGTAAGCAGCAGCGTGGCTTTGATCTGGTGTGAATACTCACTGCAGAGAGAGCAGCCTGCGGCCGCCGCCCTCACCCTGCGCTGCAGCCGGGTCAGGCTCTGCGGGGGAGCGGCTGCCCAGCCAAGCGGGACTTGCTGACTATCTTTAAACTCTTGAAAGAGCTGTGTTTCTGCTCAAATGGAGGATGATGTTGGGGGAGCACGGTTTGGTTTTGTGTCCAGCTGTCAGTCCTCTCTTCCATCCTTCCTGTCTCATGGCTGCTCTAACAGCAGTAGTGAAGAGAAGCGTACAGTTTGGCCTTCCAGCTCAATGGATTGGGAACAATAGATGGTGAGGAGTATGAGCCTCTTTAGAAGCGCCTTTCTCTAGAGCATTTTTATGTCTTTCTTAAAAATACCAGTTAGCAAATTTATTTGTGTAGGTTTCCAGTTGGCTTTTCCTTATTGAGAAAATAAGCACCAGCTACGAGTGAATGCAGACAGAGACTGCTTTTGATAGGACCAGACTGAAATAATGTTCTTCCTTAACCTGATACTTCCTTTCTTTATCTGTCTGAGTGGTTCATCCCAGAATGGCATGGCATCAGGTGGAGAGACCAGAGCAGCGACCTGTCTTGCTGTCATCAGGTTTGTCCTAGGGTTCTATTCGGAGAGGTAGCTGAGATTTAGACTTTGTTTGGTTGAATGGCATTGGTATCCCAGGGTCGTGGGCCGGGCCTAGGGTGGTGAGAGAGATGTTTGCTACACGCACATGCTTTTGTGTAGCTCGCCCCCTTGGGCACTTCATGTGTGAATTTGGGCATGTGTGTTTCATTGAGGTTATTTATTAAATATGCTTTCCCTTGCTTAAAGGGCGTGATAGGTCATTTTTAAATAGAAGCTGTGATCCAGTTGGAATCTAGATTTGAGAAATAAATAGCATCATTTCCTGCCTTGCAATTTGTGTAAGTGTTCTAATCCTGTGGAATCTGATGGAGAACTCAAGACAAAGGCCCTTTATCATTTGCCACAGCAGGGGACTGTCTCCCTTTTCACTTGGTGGGTGGGTATTTTTGAGCCAATATTTAACCGTTTTTTAATCTATAGAATGTTTTTTTAATCTGCTATGTTTATTTTTCATGTTGGAACAGGCTCTTTGGAAATGCTTCCGTTTATGGCTTTTAACATTTTAACATTTTGTTTCTTTCTGCAGTCGGTTGTGATGGGTTCTGATGGGGTGTCAGCACAGGGCAGTGGTTTTGTGCCAGCGGCCATATAAGCGTGAAGACGCAGAGACCTCCTCATTTCAGATCACTGGGAAAACCATAGGCACTGGAGTTTTTAATCTTTTAGTGTGAGAGACTTTTGCTCTGGGACCAGGAAATCTGGTTTGAAAAACTCCACTGCCACAGTGAAAGGTTAGAAGATACTGATTGTACCTGAGTGCCAGAACATGTTCAAGGAGCTGATACTTAACTGATTGTAACCGAAACCGCAGTCGCTCCTCCCCCCACTCTTCACCTTGAATGTCCTTCTCAGGGGCACCTGTGGGAAATGGAGTAGTGCAGGGCAGTTGACTCGGGTGACCGATGGGTGATCCAGAGGCGGCCGTTTTCCTGGCGTGTAGGGAAGTCAGCAGATCCCTTCTCTCTGCCTGGATAGCAGTAGTTTTGTGCAGCTTCCCACCAGGGACCCTCTGTTCAGATATGGAGAACCTGTGGTCCTTGCACCTGTGCCCTGCAGTGACCAGCCGTGTGGCCCATGCATAACCGGGGAAGCCGTCTTTGGCAACGGACTTCTCTAGACTCTCACTGCTTCCTTACAGCGCACAGGGCCTCACACAAATGCTGGAAAGTCTTTTCTAAGTAGAACTCCTTTTCCCAGGGAGATCCTCATCCCTGTCCCCTCCACCCTGACGCTTTTGTACTGAAGACAGGACCTAAACCTGGGTACTGGCATTTGGCAAGATTGCTCTAGAATTTGGGGAAAATTTGGGTCCCTAAAATGCACAGGCTTTTCAAACCAGTGGTAATTAACCCAATCTAAAACTCCCCGCAGAAAAGCTAGCTTTCCTAGGCAGCCATTGCCAACCTACATCTTTTCACTAGTGGAGAGGGAGTGGAGGGGCTCGTTAGGAGGTGAGTACATAATAGCCTGAGTGCTTGGGTTGCCATGGAAACTAGAGTGCAAGGCCACAGCCAGGGGGGCTGAAGAGCCACTGAGCACTCCCCCAGATGCTTGGAGACTGGCAGAGCCTGTTGGGAAAAACACTCCCGCCCCGAGGCCTTTCATCGCAGGGGTCGCCCTTGGCTCTCCCTGAGCTTGCTCAGCAAGAGAAACAAGATTTCTTAACTGTTTGACCATTTTTGTATTTCATTCTTATTTGACTATATATATATATATATATATATATATATATGTAACTGTAAAGAAACAATCCTATGCATTGTCTTTCTTTGTTATTCATGTAATATTCTGAAATTAAATTTCTTTTGTTTCATATCCATAGGTTTTGACTGGTCTCTTAATTCCCATTTTGACTGATAGATTATCTTAAAGAGAGTTTACCTCTTAAAAAATTTTCCCCCTAGTTTTATTGAGGTGTTATTGACAGTTTGCTTCTTGTTCTGAGGCCTATGAAACCTGTCTTAGGAAACCTGTCTAAGAAAAGCACCTCTTTGGCTTGTTTCGTTTCTGGGCAGGTGAGTTCAGGGGGAGTGGGGCTTTTGGCTGATAGGAAATGGGATTGGAACCCCTGGGAGTTCTGAGCTTTCTGATGTCCTGTGGCTGAGTTTAGAATGTTTTGCACAGATTTCGGTTTCTCACATACTCTTATTTCTTCGTTTAAAAATGAGGAGTAACAGTTATAATAGTAAAAGTCAAATGACATTTTTGTCTAGGACAGCAAGTAGTGTTCAGACAACTGTTTGAAATGTTTCTGCCGCTTATGTATGTGACCTTAGGGATGTTCCCTCATCTGTGTTAAGGTGGGGATAATGGTATCTTGTCTCAATAATGACGTGCTCTTAGATCTTAAGGGTTTAGCACAGAGGGTTTTAATTTAGAGTCTGTGATTATGCTTTGGAACATTGTTTGCCCTTGTGATTCTATGTAAAATTTTGTATTCATTTGAATTTTTCTAAGGGAGAGATTGTATAGTTTCCACAAGAATCCCAGAGGAGTCCTTGACCACTAAAATACTGAGAATCACTAGCCTTGCACAGTGCCTGGCAGATGGCAAGTATTCATTAGATGTTAATTCTCCCTCCCTCTGCCAGGAATACAGTTTATAATCAGCAGGTTATTGATGCTGACGTAGTTATTTTTGATAACAAAGGAGTTACTTAAATCTGGAACACAAATAAAAACCCTGCAGTTGTCTTTGCTCCATTATCTACCCATGTGCGCCTTTTTTTTTTTTTTCCCCATATTGGCTCTCTGGGTGCTGCTCAGAACTACCTGTGCCTCTCCTAGTCCCCCAAGGACCAACTCCTTGTTTACTGTAAAGAAAGGAGCCATGTGTTTTTCTTGAGAGTGAAGCATAGAGAGACTTTTACAAATAGCACACAGGAAACTGAGTAATGCAAAAGAAAAGAAAAAAGGGTGGAGGGGACAAGAGTTGAGGATCAAAATGCCTAGGACAGTGCTGAGCACATAATATGTGAATTATAGAAAAGAATGAAGAAGCAAATTTGCATTAAACAGCAGAAACAGAAGTTGGGAAAACAGTTTTCCTGGGAAGAATTTTCCTCAGTCTCCCCTTCGTTCTGGGCCAGTTCTGTGGCCTCTGTTCCCTGGGACTGGCTGCCTGTGTTTTGCTCCTACCTACATTTCTGAATTTGAAGCGTATAGGGGTGGAGATGGTAAGGAAGGCCGAACCCCAGGCTAGAGGGTCGTGGTATAGAGTTCATCATGATTGTTTAGATGTTTTAAAGTCCCAGCCTCTGAATTTCCCCCATCAAAAGCGAAAACAAAAACCAAAAATGGAGGTCAAACTGGCTAAGTCTTGGTTCAAGTTGGTTGTTAATATCTTTTACCAGCAGCTTCCAGTGACCAGGATGAAGGTTAGCAGGAGGTTAGCAATGACGCACCGCTGGTGTCATTGCTAGCTTTCCCCTTTCCTTCCCAGAAATAAGCCCTTTAAAATTTGTAGTACTGCTGATTGCTTAATTCAGCATACCTGTGGGCCACAGAGAAAGGAAACAGATTGTCTAAAACTTGTGAGTGTAGGAGCCATTCACCACCATCTGTGCGTGTAAGGGGAGGTTGCTTTTGAGAGCTTCTGCGGTGCACATACTTCCCAATTTTCCCACAGTGAAGTAGGATGGTGATAGGGGCTCTAAGGAGTTCAAGCCTGTGAATGAAAACTAATCCCATCATTTATTGAGTACTTACTGTGTACCCAGCTTTGCGCTAGCCAATTATTTCCTCATCTCACCGAAGTCAAATATCTCTGTGAAGCGATCTCCAATTTGATAGTAGAAGACATGTAAAGAGTTTAATGTATCCGATGTCAGCTAAAAAGAGGTAGATTCAAGATTAACATCCAGGACTGCCTGCCTTCAAGAACTGTGGTCTTATAGAGGAGTTACACACCCACTGTCTGCAAGAGCCAAGACAGAAATACAAGGTCACGAAAACAACGACTACTTCAAGAGATCGAAAAACACTGAGGGAGCCAAAGGCAGCTCCTCCACGGCTGGGATTTGGCCCACGAGCTCCACTCGACATCGTCTGTAGGACACTGTACTGCACATCTTCTGGCTGGGCTCTGGGTCTGCGTAGGCCGTGCTCCTGAGCTGCTCGGTGCTGGGACACAGCAGGTGTGCCTGTTGGGAGTGGCGGTGAGCTACAGGAGGGTGGCGTCCACCACAACCCCCGCCTGCCCCCCCGGCCCCCCAACTGCTGGTAACTGTTGAGGGCCAGTCTATCCTCAGTTCCCCGCTTTCTCATACACACTCACCACCGTAGCCCCAATCATGTGGATACTGAGTACTTGAAATGGGGCAGCCTGAACTGAGATGTGCTCTCCATGTAAAATATACCCCAGAATTCAAAGCCTTAGGAAAAAAAAAAAAAAAAGAATGTTAAAATGTCTGTTTTTATAAATATTACACATCAAAATGATATTTTGGACATATTGGGCCAGTTATATTATTTAAACTAATTTTACTTGTTTCCTTTTACCTTTTTAACATGGATATTAGAAAACATTAAATTACATAAATGGCTCATGTTATATTGCTATGTTCTAGAACCTCTGGGGCTCTAATCCTAGGCTGTCCTTTCTCCCTCCACCACCAACCTACTCCTCAACTCCACTGGTACTTGTGGCCACATCTTCTCTTTTCCTTTCATCCTGAGACCAGCCTGGAGAGGGGACGGGAGGTCGCAAGGAAAGTGTGAAAGGTTTATCCACTGGCTTTTCTGGGATTGGCTCCAGCCCGCCATGCCTGGCTATGGGAATGCCTCCACGTGATCCAGCTCATGGGTGTGCACAGCCCGGGGGCTGATGGCTACAAGGGGACTTCAGGTCAAGGTGTGTCCCAGGCATTGCCTGCCTCTTCCAGATGCGACTCTGCCCTTCAGTGTTTGTCCGTATTGTGATGCATCAAGATATTTTTTAAGTTAATGAAATCATAGTGTGTGTGTGTCCTATAGTTTCTATATGGATCAAAATGCAGCTGTGAAGTGTAGAAACTGAAATTTGTGGGTCTTAAGAAGGGTCTTCATGGGGGTGCCTGCGTGGCTCAGTCGTTAAGCGTCTGCCTTCGGCTCAGGTCATGATCTCAGGGTCCTGAGATCGAGCAGGGGGCCTGCTTCTCCCTCTCCCACTCCCCCTGCTTGTGTACCCTATCTCTCTGTCAAATAAATAGATGAAATCTTTAAAAAAAAAAAAAAAGGATCTTCATATTCCCAAATACAGAGAACTAGTGATAAATTCTCTAAAAGCAAAACGAGCAGAAGTTGGGCTGGTCAGAGCAGGAGAGAAAACATTAAAAATGTGACCTCCCTCCCCATGACCAACTATCTTGGGCATAAAGACCCATTAATTTTTCTGTTCATCTTAGAGGCCTAAGGCCAGGCCTTCTGCCTCTCCCTGATGAAAGGCCACTGGGATTTACCAGAAACCTAATGACCCAGTAATCCAGGCTTTATTAAGTACTTTAATGTAGCTGGAATAGACCATTAATGAGAGGTCTTGTGTTGCAGCCACTTCTTGAACTCTCGATGCGGGTATTGTATGGAATGAATCAGGAAGAGGAGGGGAAGGGAGAGGAGAGGCATGGCCCTCTTCCTTGTCCCTGCTTCCCTCTTCTATGGGAGCACAGAAGCCTACTCTTTCCAGAGGAATCTAGAAACCATATGGTATGGAGAGAAAGGGGCTGTATTTGTCCTGAGGCAAGTCCTCAGCAGAGACACAGAAGCAGGGCCTGGCAGAGCTAAGTAGGACTTTGGGAATTTGGCACCCTCTCCATGTGAGGAGGGGAAGGGGTTGGAAGGACTCCATCAGATCGCCCACGCCCACTTCAGCCAGGGAGCTAGCTCCTTTGTCTCTGGTTCACAGTAAGAATTTATTTAAATAAGGGGCCTGAAAGTCATCGAACTAGCTCACAAACAATGTTTCACAGATAGAAATGGAGATTTATAGACAGAAATGAGGTGATACATCCAATGAATGGTTGTGAGTGCCAGTGTGTGGACTTGAACCCATGTTTCCTTTTATTTATTTATTTTTCTTTTAAAAAATTTTTATTATTTTTAATTTTTAAATTAATATATAATGTATTATTTGCCCTAGGGTACATGTCTGTGAATCGTCAGGCTTACACATTTCACAGCACTTAACATAGCACATACCCTCCCCAATGTCCACAACCCAGCCACCCTATCCCTACCCACCCACACCCCCACCCCGGCCACCCTTCGTTCATTTCTTGAGTCTAGGAGTCTCTTATGGTTTGTCTCCCTCCCCATCCCTTCCTGTTTCATTTCTCTCCCCCACCCCCCCAAACTCCCGCCTTGCCTCTCAAATTCTTCATATCAGAGAGATCATGTGATACTTGTCTTTCTCTGACTGACTTATTTCGCTTAGCATAATACCCTCCAGTTCCATCCACGTCATTGCAAATGGCCA
>CM053617.1:44519799-44581316 GCA_028646535.1 Procyon lotor | reverse complement strand
AGAAATTAAAGAGTCTATCCCATTTACAATTGCACCCATGTTTCCTTTTAAAGCAACTCTAAGCATACAGTTGGATAAGATGTGTACATCCCTGTAACCACCACCCCAATTAAAATGGACTTCCATCCTTCCAGAAAGTTCTCTCATGACACTTTACAGTCAATCCCCCATGTGCCTGCCCCAGGCTACCATCTCATTTCTATCACTGGAGATTACTTTCGCCTCTAATCCCATTGCCTGATTTGCAGTTAGAGTGTTGACCATGTTTCCTTTCACTGCCTGGCTGACTTGAACTATCTAAGTGTTCCCATGTGGAGGAGGAAGGGTGCTTGTTACATGTTTCTGTTTCTGAGCCAATGGCAGGAAAGAGTGAATCTAGTTTGTGGAAGCCTGAGTTCCCTGAAGGCAGGCGCTGTTCCTTATTTTATGTTTCTTCAATACCTAGGACAGCACCTGGCACATAGGAGGCTCTTAGTAAATGTACTGAACTAATCAGATCTGTCCAACAATGGAATGATCAACGGTTGGAGAAGTTGTTCGGTTTCTTCCCAGAAGAAATGTGCTGGTAGCAGTGGTGCCCATCACTAAGGAACACAGGTGAGCTTGAACTTTCTGACCTTGCACGATAGACACAAGGGCAAGAGCCATGTCCAATCATCCTGGTTCGATCCTGGTGGTGCAGTGCAGTGGAGAGATGGTGGGTTCTGCTACGGTGTAGTGGGTGGTCGGGAGGGCTGTGCTGTGGCAGCAGAGGGGAGGGGCGTAGAGTCCAACTAAGAGATTTGGGGAAGCTTATCCGGGGGGCATGTGCCCTGAAGGATGGTGAGAAGGAGCCTGTGGAAAAGGATTTTGGTGCAGAAGCAACAGCCTAAGGAAAGGCACAGCAGCACGAGAGACCCTGGTGCATGTGACACAACTGCTCTGAAGGGGGAGATGGACCACACGTGGCTCCTGAAGTTGCTGTCATCCTAAGATTCTGTAAGTAGTAGGTTTAGTCGAATGGCCACAAGTGCCCACAAATATCCATACAAACTTGAGGTTTGGGTCAGAAAATGCCCTGAAAATGGCCATTTTCTCCAACAAGGTCTTGCATCCTGGGAACAGAAATGGAAAGGAATGGATAGTCAGGGTGAAACATGACTGGGCCCTGCAGACATAAGAAAGGCAGAGCGGCAAGGAAGTCCCCGGTGTCAGCAGGAGCCATGGGAAATGCCAAATGTTGCAACACTGAGCACAACTGGAATTCATATGTGGCTGGTTGGGAGCGTTACATTGGTTCAGTCACTTTGGAAAAAACGGGCAATATCTACTAAAGTGGGATGGCCAGGTTATAGGCCTGACCTATTTATACCTGATAGACATACACTCACCAACAGACTTGTTCTGGAACCACCCAGATGCCCATCCGCAGTGGAGTGATACCTGCGTAGGGGACATGGTAGGCAGAAGGAGGCTCGCGTCCTGTGCACATGCGTGTTATGTAGCCGGGCCAGGGGGAGGGGGACTAGGGAGCAAATGGGAATAAAGGTCAGTCCGCTGACCTTAAAATAGAGAGATTATCCTGTATTATTAGGATGGGCCAATTGTATCTCCAGGTTCCTTAAACAGGAAGAGGGAGACAGAAGGGTCAGAACCAGAGGTGATAGTATTAGACTCAGCTGGTCATTCCCGGCTGCGGAAATGGAAGTGTTCCTGAGCCCAGGAATGTGGGTGGCCGCTGGCAGCTGGAAAAGGTGAGGAAACATTGTTCCCTAGAGCTTTGGGAAGGAACACAGCCCTGCCGGTACCTGGATTTTAGCCCAGTGAGACCCATTTCTGACCTCTGACCTCCAGAACTGTAAGATAATAAATGTGTATCGTTTTAAGCCACTAAATTTGTGATAATTTGTTACAGCAGGAATGAGAAATTAATTCATGGAATATTCATGCAGTGGAGTACTGCACAGCAATGAGAACAATGATTGGCAATTACATGTAACAGTGTGGCTGAGAACATACTGCATGATTTCATTTACGTGAGTATAAAAATGGGCAAAACAAATGTATGCTCTAGAAGATAGGAGAGAGGTTACTCTGGGCTGAGGGTGGCCAGCAGGTGCTAGTGAGCTGGCAGTGGGCTTGAGGCAGTTCGGACATGCTGGTTATGCACGTGTGTCCGGGGTGTAGAAGATTCACTGAACCATACACTTAGAATATTTGTACTTCCTCTATGTGTATTATGCTTCGATAGAAAGTACGTGTGTGTGTATTTTAAGGGGCATGAAGGGGATTGTTTTTATTTTTAAAAAAAGATTTATTTATTTATTTATTTATTTATTTAGTTAGTTAGTTAGTTTTAGATTTATTTATTTGAGAGAGAGTGAGCATGTGTGCCCGTGGGGGGCTGTGAAAGTACAGGGAGAGAGAGAACCCAAGCAGATTTGGCACTGAATGCAGAGCCGGATGTGGGGCTCCATCTCACAACCCTGAGATCAGGACCTGAGGACAAACCAAGTTGGGCACTTAACCCACTGTGCCATCCAGGTGCCCCAAGGGATTGCTTTTTAACTGGGTACTAATTATTTAAATGTTTGGTTCTATGCCTTGGTGAGGGTGGACAGTCAGGAGAGAGGGTGGAGGTGGTGCAGAGAGGGTAGAAAGATGGGGGCAGGGGAGGCCCAGGGACCCTTCCTAGAGGAAGGGAGAGTGCTTAGGCAGAGTATGCAGTGTTGGGGCTTGGGTGCTGTGTTGCCGAAGTGGACATGTTGGGTGCCCAGAGTTGAGTCATTCCATGTATATTGTGGGGAGTTCTCAGGGGTATCAGAGTCATGAGTAGGGCTGATGAACGGGGGTGCTAAATGGCCCAGGAAGTTATTACTGGCAAAAGTGTGGAGTTTAGATGAGAGGCTCAGGGGACATGTAGGCTCTGGGGGATGGGCGGGGTGGGTCTGTGTGTGTTCGGAGACTGCCAGACTACACGTAAGGCATTGTTTCCCCCCAAATAACATCTAGTAAAGGTGGTACTTTGGATGAACTGCTCAAAGTTTTAATAGTGTTTATTTTAATGCATGACAAAAACATAACTCACATATTATCTGAATTTATAGATTCTTTTTATATATATATATATTTTAATTTGACAGAGAGAAACAGAGCGAGAGAGGGAACACAAGCAGAGGGGATGGTAGTGGGAGAAGCAGGCTTCCTGCTGAGCAGGGAGCCCGATGCGGGGCCCGATCCCAGGACTCTGGGATCATGACCTGAGCCAAAGGCAGACGCTTAACGACTGAGCCACCCAGGCGCCCCTGAATTTATAGATTCTTTAGGGCCAGGATAAAGTGTATGTTTGAATTAGTGTCAAATTTAAAAACGCTGAGCAAGAAATAGGAAAGTGGTCTGCTTGTGTGATAAATATATTGAAGGTTTGCTAATGACAGGTTTGCTCAACATGACTGTAGGTGAAGTGGGGAGGGGAAGAGTGGAGGACGGTTTTAGGTGCTGGGAGAGTGTCTCCATGCTAGAACAGGGGTCACCAGATGGGGGGATGGCAGAGGAGAAGATGGGACCTGGCCCCAGGAATCTGAGAGGAATAGGCCTGGTGAAGGGGGGGTCTTTGTAGAGCAGAGGTTCTCAAACTTCACACGTCACCGTCACCTGGAGGACATGTAGCAACATTGCTGGGCCCGCCCCCTGGTGTTTCCGAGTCAGTTGGTCTGAGGCTCAGTGAGTTGCATTTCTAACAGGTTCCTGGGTGATGCTAATGTTGTTGGTCTAGGGACCACCCTGAGAACTGCCAATGGAAAGGTGGCAGTGGGTGAGAAATTTGGGACCAGTCGTGGGGGTGGAATGGGGGGCTGGAGGGGCAGGAGGCAGCTCCCTGTGGGGAGGGGACAAGCAGGCATATGGGCCTGGTGACACAGGCAGAGGCAGATTCAGCCTTGCCTGGCAGAGTGGGGAGCGAGCTGGTGCTGGTGTGGGCACACAGTCCGCGCCGAGTGCGGTTCCCAGGAGGACTGCTGCTGGAGTTCGTCCTTCGAAGTTAGGGAAGCTAATGCCCAGCCACGGCACCTGCAGCTTACCAAGAGCATAGGACAAGGGAAGTAAAGCGAGAGCCTCTGACAGTGCCTGGGGAGACTGCCTGCTCTAGTCCCTCTCCCATGTTGATCAGCTCTGCGAGGAAGGCAACCACTTCTGAACACCCACTGCATCTCAGGAATTAATCATCACAATTCCGTGATACAAGTATCATTAATCCATTTTTTTAAAAGATTTTATTTATTTGACAGAGAGAAACACAGCGAGAGAGGGAACACAAGCAGAGGGAATGGTAGCAGGAGAAGCAGGCCCCCTGCCGAGCAGGGAGCCCGATGCGGGGCTCAATCCCAGGACCCTGGGATCATGACCTGGACCAAAGGCAGATGCTTAACGACTGAGCCACCCAGGCGCCCCTCATTAATCCATTTTAAGAATGAGGAAACGAAGGCCCTGAGAAGTGAAGGAACGTGCTCACTGTTATCTAGGCAAAGCTGTGACGCAATTAGCCCTGGGGCTGACTAATTAAATCTCCTGGTTGTTTCTCACCCCCCACAATATTATCATTTTGACGTGCAATCCATTTTACGTTCTTTTTTTTTTACCTATGAAGTGTGTGTGCCTGTAATCACCGCCTCTACCACTAGATGGCGGAGGTGACCTTCCCCCAGATAATGCATCAGGTGTTAGAGGTTGGGTGGTCAGGGACCTCTCTTAAATCTCCCAGTCTTTAACTTATTTGTTTAAATTTTAGTCAGAAGTGACCTTGAAAGATTGCAAATCATTATGAACTTACTTTAGGAATAAACACCTGCAGCTGGATCTGGGTGTGTCTAGGGCCAGTTGTATAAATGGCATTGCTCCAAGTTGACAACCATGTAAAGTGCAATGTTTATTAAAGATAGGTAGTAAAAATGTGCTTATTACAAATAAGTTGTATATACATATGTAACACTACAACTTAATACTAATGGTAGCAATTGTTTAGAACTTAGGCAAACAAAAGGCTTTTTTGGGTGAGGAGTATCCTTTCACTGATACTCTTTAGAATTGCAGGTATTTGGTGATAATAAAAAGCAGCCCAACTCCTAGTTCGTTATTGAAAACAAAAAAACTCTCCATAAACAACTGGTTCCAAGGGGAACCAATGTGACCACCCCATCTTTTTTTTTTTTTTTGACAGAGAGAAACACAGCGAGAGAGGGAACACAAGCAGAGGGAATGGTAGCAGGAGAAGCAGGCTTCCCGCCGAGCAGGGAGCCCGATGCGGGGCTTGATCCCAGAACCCTGGAATCATGACCTGAGCCGAAGGCAGACGCTTAACGACTGAGCCACCCAGGCACCCACCACCCCATCTTTGGTACCACTGGCACCTGCTGTCCTGGGGCTTTCACTCTGTATGTTTTTAAAGATTTATTTATTTATTTATTTTAGAGGGGGGAGGGGCAGTGAGATGGAGAGAGGAAATCTTAGGCTCCTTGCTGAGCACAGAGCCTGATGTGGAGCTTGATCTCATGACCTTGAGATCACGACCTGAGTGGAGATCAAGAGTCAACTCTTAACTGACTGAGCCACCTAGGCGCCCCTCACTCTGTTTTAAGAATGAGGAAACTGAGGTCGGCAAGGCAATTTGCCTCTCTTCACATCACAGGAGTGCTGATGGCTGGTCTAGAACTAGAAGTCAGGCCCTCCAACTCCGTCTGGAGCTCTTTCCATCACGTCATTCTGTCTGAGAAGTGATGGCAGCTGCGGCCATCTTGTTTCTCTGTTTCTGTGTACAGAGCCTGACACCATGGCCAAGAGCCCAGCCCCTGCTGTGCCGTTTACAGGATAAGCATAGGGCTGGGCCTGTGGTGCAGGGGGACACTCAGGAAATCATTGTATGAAAGACGAAAGGAAGGAAGGAAATGCCCTCCAGACACTTTAGAAGCTCTCTGTTCCTGAAGGTGGCAGGGACCCATCAGCTAGCCATCTGGTGGCAGATTGATTACATTGGACCCTTTCCATCATGGAAGGCTTTGGTTTGGTCATCACCACAATAAACACTTATTCTGGATGTGGATTTCCACTCTTTCCTGAAATACTTCCGCCAGCTCCACCATCTGTGTGCTCACAGAATCCCTCGTTCACTGTCCTGGTATCCTGCACAATGTTGCTTCTGACTGGGGGTCGGGGGGGGGTCTCCTTTCAGAGCAGTGTAAGGACAGCAGCAGACCTGTGCTCGTGGGAATTCACTAGTCTTGCCACGTGCCCTGTAACCCGGAAGCAGTTGGTCTGATGGACGTGGGATGGCCCTCTAAATTTAGGCTTGCTTATGGGACCAGTTGTCCCAAAAGGCTGAATTCTGCCTTATGGGATGCATACTGTGAGGGCCCTTCCTTATCCTCTAATTTACCCTCAATCCAGGTCAGTTAAGTTAGTCAAGTTACCTTGAGGCAAGTCACTCCTCAAACTTACCTGCAGAAACTTGCAGCTTAACTGGCTTGAAGGCCTCTGTTGTGATGGAGGTATGCTCCCATCAGGGGACACAACAATGAGTCCACTGAACTGAGACGGCCACCCAGCCATGCTGGGCTCCGTGTGCCTCTGAACCAAAGGGAAGTTGGGTTGCTGCTACAAAGTGGAGGCAAAAAGAGTTATATTTGCAACTTTAGGGTGTCTTTGAGTACAGTTGACCCTTGAACAATGTGAAGGCTGGGGTGCTCCCCCCCTACACATACACATTAGAAAATCTCTGTACATAATACAAAGTTACAAAATGAAGTCCTCTTTGGCCCAGCATTTCAACTGTGGTGATGTCAGTCCAGTCCCTGCCGTATCACCCTAGCCTTCCTTGTTGTCATTCTTAACCCCTCCCAGTCCAGAGGGCTCATGCCCTGTTTGAGTCCCCTTGTAACGGTCAGCGCTCCCCCAGCTCCTCTGTGTCAAGGATGGTCTTCTAACGTGATCTGTGGAGCTATTCCCACTTTCTCCTCCAGCCCATCTGTACACTCTCTGCCCACCTGCTTTCAGATCCCAGAGCTGGCAGATGCCCTCTGGCCTCAGGACTTGTCTGGAAGCTCTCCCACCCCCAGACTCCACCCAGATGGACCTATGCATCATCCCATGGCAGGTTGGATGTCATCTGACAGAAGCCTTCTTGGGCTCCCCGCATCCTACATGGTTCCTTCACAGCTCTCGCTACTTTTGGTAACTGTAAACTCTGGTGATTCTTTGTTTTTCACTGATGTCTGCTTCCCCTATTAGATGGTGGTCTCCCTTGCAGGCAAGGACTGTCTGTGTGACTCACTGTCATATCCCAGAGCCAGCACCGAGGCTGGCATATAGGAGGCGTTCATTACCCAATGGACAGATTCATATAAGAGGAAAGCATGTGCTGGAAACATCTTGGATGCAGGAAGTGTATGATCTGGGAAAACCCTGCATGGTCTCCTGAGAACACACAGCTGGAAATGTTAGGGTGGCCAGATCACGGGGGGACTTGCTGGCCACATTAAGGGGGCTGGTTCGGATTGTTCAGATCCAGAGAACCATGGAAGGTGGCAAATGGAGGAGTGATATGTGTGCCAGGCTGCCCCTTTGGCTGTCTCCATGGTGGCAGAGGGAGAGCCGGGGGTCGGGAGGTCAGATGGGGGGGCACCACCATCCCGATTAGGGTCCTGAGGGCTTGAGCTACGCTCATGGCAAGATGATGGCTATATGAATAGAGTTAGCCCTTATGGCAATTAATCTAACCTAGCAGCTCTTGGTTCTTCTTCCCTGAAAAAAAACAAAACAAAACAGTATGTCTGTACAAGAGAGAGATGGGTGTGGAACCCCAAAGGGGCCAGAATGTGTTCTACAGACACATCCTTTGATCACAAAGAGATTTTTGGAAATGGTCCCTCCAGAGGCGGTCACCAGGACGTGATTAGACAGCCCCAAGGCATGGAGCAGGGGCAGGCCCCTCGTCCCTATGGCTAGGAGCTGTGGGGACAGCAGAGCCTGGCAGTGGTGAATGGAAAGTTGGCTTGTTATGCAGTAAATCTCTCTCCGGCACTCCTTCCTTTAGGGTTTGACGAGGAGCCAGCGGAAGGAGCCAGGGAGACCCTGGAGCCTTAGAAGCCCCTGGAGCCTCAGCTGGAGCCAGGAAGGGGCTGCCGAGAGCTGGGCATGTGCCATCCATGGGAGCAGGCTGCCCTGGGACCCGCTGTGCTCCTGCTGTCCCGGTGCATGCGTCACACTTGTGCTCCAGGCCCTAGGAGGCTTGTAATTGGTTGCAGTGATGGAGAACGGGTCCACCAGCTCTTCTCCTCACAGTAAGTCACTGTGGGCAGGAGGTGACTGGGAAGATGCCAAGGGAAAACCTAGGGAATAGCTACCTTAGATTTGAATGCTTAGTCCACGCCCAGAGTCAGGCTTTCTGACGCTACGCATTCAATCTGAGCTCAGTTCTTTTCTTTCTCCCCCACTGTACTCTGTATTTGTCCTTTAGAACACTTAGAGGTATTATAAGAGACATTCATTCCTGTGTTTGTTGATTTAATATCTGTCTTTCCTGCTAGACTGTAAACTCCACGAGGACAGGGATTGGGTCCCAGTACCTCCCATGCTGCCTGACTTGCAGCTGGCATGCACGAGGTGTTTGCTAGACACATGAATGACCCTCCCCGAGAAGCAGGTGCTGCTCCACTGCTTAGTTCAGGACAGGCAAACTGAGGCCTAGAGAGGTTGGAGGGGCCACGCCACAGAGCCCGGAGGTGGCACTCAGGATCCAGACTTACAGTGAAGGCATGGGGCCCAAGTTTGGCTGATAAAACTCAAACTGGGGCGAGGGAGACCTCTGTCCTTTTTGGGCTTTGGCCGTTGGGATGTGAGACCAAGACTGCTGGTGGCCATGATTCCAGCCTAGCAGGGAGCTGGTCTGAAGGCATGGTGTCAGAGAGAAGCAAAGGCAAGAGGGAATGGATTCTGAGTTCTTGGATTCAGCCACCCCTTTGCCCTGTCTGCAGTTGGGAATGGAGCCTGTCTATACGTCTAGAGCTTAGGCTGGCTGGCTCCCCTGCCCCCCACCTCTCGTCATACTTGTAATGGAGAGTTCCGACCAACATGGCGGTCAAATTCCTCTGCCCCGCTGGTGTGGTGGCGGGAGAGCGACCACCTGGGCTTTGGTTCCGAGTGCACCGGCACTGGCCCTCGGGATGGGACAGAGCAAGTTCCCCTCCACCTCTGGGTCTCAGCTTCTTCAGTTGTAGCGTGGGCACGATTGATTCCAGCTCTCAGGCGGGAGTGGGAAGTGCCAAGAGAGGAATGCTCAGTGCCCACCATCCGCAGTTGCTCAGGAAGCATAGCCTGCCTGTGCTGCCCCTCTAGGTGGCTTTTGGCTGCAGGGGACAGAAGGCTCATGGGAGAGTAGCTTCCACCATGAAGGTTTTTGTCACTGCGTGATAGACCAGGGGTGGGGCAGTCCCCATCGGAGGATTCCGAAGCTCAGCGGGATCGTGAAGGGTCTGGGCTCTTCCTGTCTTCCAGCCTGCCATTCTCGGAGCGTCGCCCACTTTCCTCAAGGTCTCAAGGTGGCCAGCCGGCTGCAGGCGTCACCCTGTGTAGGCCTGAGGAGGAGGCGTTTCTTGTCTATCTCCCCTTGTAAGAGTGAGGAATCTCCCAGCAGCTCCCCCAGTGGACTGCCCCTCAAGTTCCACTGGATAAAACTGTCACATGCCCTCTGTTAAACCGGCATCGACAAGAGGAATAAAGTACCTCCCCGCCCAGGGATCTGGGGCAGGGGACCACACAACATGGGTTGTGTTAGCGAGGGGGCAGGGGAGAATGGCTGTTGGCTGCGTCTGTCATGTTTGTCCATTGAGGTGCCCCCCACGGTGCCCGGACGTAGTAGGGACTCCGTGAGTACTCACTGAGCAAGCGACGCTGTGAGCCACCCGCGCCAGCCGTCAGAGCAGGGCGGGAGCACGAGGTTCTGCGACGGGGCCAGGTTCTTTGGACCACAGTGGCTCTGTGTCTTTCCTCCTGCCTTTGGGGAGGTACCCGAACTCACTGGCTTGCTAGGAGTGGTGGGTGGGGACCGCGGGGGAGGGTTTGGCTCAATGGGGCCAGAGGGGCCAGGCTTCCACGGCTGCCTCAGTTCAAGGAAACAATCCAGGTCCACCCCCTTTGGTCTGGAGGCTCCAAGGGGCAGGCCAGGCAGATGGAAAGGAGAGGGGGAGCAGGTGGAGGGAGGGGTGTGGCTTCTCCAGGGAGGGCCCTAAGGGCTGCAGAGGTGGCAGGCTCCCTTGGGCCACAGCGTGTAAATGGGGGAAACATGCTCCTTTTTGACTCTAGTATTTAGCTCATTCTGTGTATGTTCGCCGAGCACCTGCGCTGTGCCAGCATGCGCGGAAAGCTGGTGAGTACTCAAGGTCAGTATCACCGGCGAGGTGCCTGTCCTCCTGGCCCTGCTAGTCCAGTGGGGGAAGCAGATCCCAAACAATCAAAGATGGGAATTTAAATGGTGGCCATGGTAGTGACAGGTGAGGTGTGCGGCATGAGCCCCAGGGGGAGACAGCAGGGAAAGGGAGACAAGGAATGACTTTGTGATGTGCTCAGAAGGTGAGGTCCATGTGTCACGGAGACAGGTCAACAGGGAGGTAAGGAAGAGGGAAGAGTATGGGGCGCCCCTCAGGTTTCTGGCTCATCGAATTGGATAGATAAGGGCTCCTGTTCAGAGAGATGGAAAACACTGGAAGAGGATCAGAGTGGAGGAGAGGGGCGGGGAGCCCATGAATTGGGTTTTCAGTCCTGTCCAACTTGAGGTATGAACTCAGCCAGGCAGCTGGATGAATAGGTCTGAAAGCAGCAAGACTTCTTGAGCCCTCCCATCCCTAGGACACAGGAAAGTTCTGTAGATGGCTAGATTCCCCTCTTCCCTGTTTTTCCTCCCTGGCCCTTGTGAGCCTGGGGCTGGGTCCTTATGTGAAGTAAGGACAGGCACTGAGCTCTTACCTGGAGCCAGGCTCCCTCTTCAAAGACTTGACTTACTTCAGCTCATGGAGGCCCTGTACCAACCCCAGAGAATAGATTCTGTTAGAACCGCCCCCTTCAGCTGCGGGGAAACAGGTCCAGAGCCCCTAAGTAGCCTGTTGTGTGAGGTCAGGTGGCACAGCCAGGTCTGGACCCTGCCTTCTTAGCCACTGTGCCTTTGTATGGTTTGTGAGTGTGGCAGGGACCCCGTGCTGGGACGCTCCCCACCACAGGCTGACGGAAAGCTGCTCCAACCCTGACCTTGTGACGGCACATTATGGCGGCATGAAGAGGTTAGCGGAATTCGCATTAGAGAATTTGGGAACCAGAAAATGAAATTTGACAGCTGACAACAAAGGCATCCAAGTCCTGACTTCGTGCGCTCCTGTGGGGGAGTCCCTTCCCTGTGGCCCCCCACAGAGCTCTGCCTTGTACCTCTGTGAGGAAGGCCCCGGGACAGGGGTGGGCCTTGCGTGCGCAGGCCCCGGGCTCCGATGCCTGGAGGAGACGCGGTCCCCCATGGGGCTGTCACAAGTGTTCAGCAAGGGAGAGGTGAAGCAGAGCTGGTAGGCCCAGCTTCAGGCTGCCTGGCTCCCCAGTCCTCCTCTGTTAGTTCAGATGAAGTGCTTGTCTTACCAGAATATGTTGGCTGACAGGACTGTAGCAGCTTTCTTTCTTCTCAGGTTCCACCCCCCCCGCCTTTACTTTTAAATTATACTTGAAACAGATATAGAAAACCACAGAAGACAGATGCAGAGTGAATTTTTATAAGGTGACTGCGCTGGTAAACTAGCACTGAGATTGAGAAGGGAGCCCGCAGCCCTCTCTGTGCGCCGTCCCAAAGGCACATCTTTCCTCTCTCCAAAAAGTAGCTCCCCGCCCCAACTTCTGTGGTAATCACTGCCTTGCATTTCTCTATAACTTCACCACCCAAGAGAGCACCTTCTTAAACTCTACCATTTATTTCATTTTACCTGCTTTTAAAAATTAGTAGTAAAAATTGTAGTGAAAAACACCCAGCCTAAAATTCACCATCTTAACCATTTCAAGTGTGCAAGCGCACATGTGGTGCTGAGTACGTTTGGATTGTGTGACCATCACCACCGTCCCTCCCTGGAACTTCTTCATCTTGCCAAACTAGAACTCTATACCCATTGAACCATTTCCCAGTCCCTCTTCCTGCCCCCCACCCCCACCCCCAGGAACCTCCATTTTACTTTCTGTCTCTATGAATTTGATTACCTCATATAAGTGGAATCACATAGTGTTTGTCTTTTTGTGACTGGCTGTTTCCACTCAGCATTGATGTCCTTAGGGTTCATCCACATTGCTGCCTATGACAGGATTTCCTTCCTTTTTAAGGGGAATTATATGCCATTGTATGTATGTACCACATAATGTTTATCCATTCATCTGTGGGCGGAAACTTGAGTTGCTCCTATCTCTTGGCTATTGTGAATGAGGCTGCTATGAACACAGGTGTGTACTTACCTACTTTTATTTGGCATAAAGTCTTTAAAGTCTCTTTTAACCCAAAGATTCTCCCTCCAGCCCTTTCCCCTTCTTTTAATTATATGTTGAGGATCCCAGGGCATTGGACCGATTGGCCTTCCCCAATCTGGATTTTGCTGACTGCACACTCGTGATGCATGAAGTTCAGCATCTGTATTTCCAATAAGCAGGTAGTAGGATACAGAGGCCTGATCAATTCAGGTTGTGATTTTTGGCAACTAAAGGTGGCATGTTCTTTCATCAAAAAGTGCCCACAATATTGTGTTGTCATTTTATGTGTGTGCGTGTAAGGGGTGATGCTAACGGCAGCTAATATTCAATACCTAGGTCCATTAATTAATTTATGGGAACAAAATAGTGTTGTTCTAATTTGCTCATTCCTTTCTCATTAATTAGCTACAGCAACTTTCTTAACAGTTAACCGTTGGAGAGAAACCATACTGCAACCAATGTCATATTGCTTTGGTGTGTTTTAGATATTTGTCTTTTGCATAAGATTTTGTTTGAAGAAAGGGTCCATTGCTTTAAAAACAATGAATGAAAGAGGAGATGGGTAGTGAGAGTTGATTGAATATGTCCATTTTTGCTCTCTTAAATTTCTACTAAATTGACAGAAAAAGGATATTTTGAAGGTGCAAGACAGAGAAAAGCGAAGAGGGTTAACAGCAACACAGTTGTGGGTCCATTGTAAAGGGTTTGGCATCCTCAGAGATTCTTGAGAAAAAGGTACACGAGAAGTCAGTATTTTGAGACCTTTAATATATGAAAGTGTCTTTATTTTACTTTCACATTTGATTGATAGTTTGGCTGTGTATAGAATTCTAAGTTGGGGGATGCCTGGGTGGCTCAGTGGGTTACAGCCTCTGCCTTCGGCTCAGGTCATGATCTCAGGGTCCTGGGATCGAGTCCCGCATCAGGCTCTCTGCTGAGAGAGCCTGTTTCCCCTGTTTCCCCCTCTCTCTCTGCCTGCCTCTCTGCCTACTTATGATCTCTCTCTGTCAGATAAATAAATAAAATCTTTAAAAAAATAAAAAATAGAATTCTAAGTTGGAAATCCTTTTCCTTCACAATTTGCCCTCTGTGCTCCAGTGTTGTTGCTATCAAGAGAACCGAGACCATTCTAATCCCTAGCTCTTTGTAGGTGATGTTATTTTTACTATTTCTGGGAGCTTGTGAGCTTCTTTGTGTTCTCAGGATGCTGAAACGCTACAGTGGCTTAACTTGGTGTCCATTTGTTTTCCTACGTTGTGGAGATAAATTCCAAAAAGACCAGTTGTAAGAGGGTAAGAGGTAAATTTAGTAGCTCTCAGGAGGGGAAATGATGTTGGGGGTGGTAGGAGGTGGGAACACCTGCCATCTTCAAAACTAATCTTACAGGATGATTTGACCATTTTGGTGCATGTACAGCTTTGATGTAAAAATAAAAACTTAAAGGAGAAGACAAAGAAGGAGCATGGGCTTAGAAGGAAGATAGACCTGGGTAGGAATCCTGAATCCCTTACTTGGCTAAGAGGGTGTTTGTGGGTCAGACAACATCTCTGATCTCTGAGCCTCAGTTTTCTTATTTAAAATGGGGTTGCACCACTTGGTGTCTTTTTATACGCACACACATTATTACCACCTAGATCAAAATAGAGTATTTCCGGTAGCCTGGAAGAATTTGTGTCACTCCTCTGTCAGAGGCAACCATGATTTTGATCTCTACCACCGTAGATTAGTTTTGCTTGTGTTTTACTTCATATAAACTGAATTAGACAAAAAAATTAAACAGTGCTCCAGTGTCAAGCTTTCTTTTGGCATGATGCCTGTGTGATTTATTCACGTCGTTGCTCATTATTCCATTGTATGGATACACCACAGTTTGTTTATCCATTTCCCTATTGATGAGCACTGGAATCCTTTCCAAGTCTGGTCTATTATGAATGAGGCTGCTGTAACTATTCTTGTACACGCCTTTTGGTGGGCCAACCCTCTTGTTTCTTTTGGGTATTGTTCTGGACTGTTTCTATCCCCCCAAAGTCATATATTGAAGCCCTAGCCCCCGATGGGATGGAATAAGGAGGTGGAGCCTTTTGGAGGGGATTAGGTTAAGATGAGACCTGATGGGGGAGTCCCACGATGGGATTAGTGTCTCTGTAAGAAGAGGAAGAAGCTCCAGACCTTCCTGTCTTTGCTGTGTGAGGATGGGGCAGGAAGGCAGCTGTCTGCCAGCCAGAAAAAGGGACCTGAGCATGCAGGCACCTTGATCTTGGACTTCCCAGCCTCCAAAACGATGAAAAATAAATATCTGTTGTCCAAGCCACCCACTCTATCCAGCCTGTGGTACTTTATCATAGCAGCTGGAGCTAGGTCAGTAATTCATCTCTATCCGTATCTCTGTGTGTAGTTCCATCTATATCTATAGTTCTCCCTAGACGAGAACTAGCTGGTTCATAGGGTAGGTGAATGTTTAGTGGATTTCTACTCACAAAGCCCTGCATTGCATCCAATGTGAACTGAGTCTCTGTTCACACCAAACATGGTGCTGGGCTCCCAGTCCACATGGAGCTGTTGAACTCTGACTCTGAGATCCAACATCCATTCAGCACAAGACTTAGAAGCAAACACCTATACAATCAGGCAGCTTGTCCTCTAACCATTCACTATTTAATATTTTTATATTATTTCGTATTTTCAATCACGTGATTGAACTTTGGTTTTCTGCAGGCTTGAATAAATCTTAAATTCCCTCTAATTCTTTCTTGACTTTTCAGGGGCCTGTCCAGGTTTGTTTTGGCAGATGGCAAATCTTTAACTCTCTTTAGTTGTCCTAGAGCAGATCTTGCCTGTATCTGCTGGAAAAAGCCTTGGGATACTTCCCCAGTCCACTGATCAGTTCTCTATGCCTGGAAATTATGATTTCTTTGCATCCAGAAGGCAATAATTTCTCAAAAAAATAACCTCTTTTTAACTTTAACTCTTTGCTTTTTGAAAGACTAGCTGCTGTATATGCCATTCATATTGAATGTTGATTATGTTTGCTCACTAAATACCTCTGGCTGTAGAAAATTCTTGACTTACAAACTTGCGTCTAATTTTAACTAAGATCACACTTCTTGTTTCAGCAACACAGAGCCTTGTTCATGGTGGAGGCACAATAATTATTTATTGAATGAACTTAATGAAAATCACTTAAGGGAACATCATACAGAACTGTGACTGGAGGCCGTGGAAGGTTCCTTCCAGCTTTAAGTTTATAAGGCAAAGCCCTCAGGTGATTTCCTCACCGTAAGCCCTGGAGTAGGCCGCTGGAAGAAGGGGTAAGTAACTAATTTGCACAGCAGAATAGAGTGGAGCTGCCTGGGCAGCAGTCCAGGGTCCCCGGTTGGGCCCATTTATCCAGCCACCAGCTGCTCTGGATTTCTAAGTTTTGTCTTTCCTCAAGGATTGAGGACCTGAGTTTTCAGCTGCCGTCCCAGTTCATTGTGGTGTCATTTACTGAGCATCTGCTAGGTCCCTGGTGCTGGGCGAGGTACTGGACAGCAAACATGAACAGTGCACAAGCTTATAGATAGCCAATAAGCTGTGTGACCCTGGGTTAGTTAGTTCTCCCGTAGGGGCTCTATTTCCTTATCTGTAGAATGGGGCTGAAGTGGGGGGATTGCGGTGTTTATCTCTGGAGAAGCATTGGGCTGTGCTATGCCGGGGTGCTATGCATCTGTCTTCATAGAGGGAAACTGAGGACAGGGTGGCTGGAGTCACCAGACTGGTCATAGACCTGGACCAGTTCGGCGCTTCCCTGAGAGTTCCCTGCCCTCAGCTCCTCACAGATGGTGCTTGAAACCTCCCAGCGGCCCTCTGCGCAGCGCTCATCACCATTTGTCGAGGCACTGTCCTGATTAATCTGAGAAAAGTGCGTGTTTTCCGTGTGTTGGGAGCCCCCCTTAGCAGACACTGCCCACCCCCAGGAGGTGGGTCCAGGTGGCCCCACCCCATCCTCACCGTGTGCGTCCTCATCATTGCCACCCTGACCTGTCTCTCCCTTTCTGGGGAACCCGGGGAACTTGCAGCAGCACTCCATCTGTGTCCTAACAGGCAGAGCTTGCGGGGAGCCAGTGTCTGCAAACCTGCTCAGGACCCTGGGTTCTGGGACGCTGCCCTGGCTGCCCAGGGCCACTTGATGAACATTCATTGAAGATGAAAGACCCTGCAAGGACCCAGCCTGGCTTGGCAGAAGCCCCAAACAACCTAACAGTTGATTTAAAAAATTCCTTCTGCCCTGCCAGGAAACCCTCCAAGCCTCCAGCTCCAACCCCACTCCGATTCCCCAACTCAGTGTAAATACTGCTTGGTTGTTTCCAATGGACAGTCAGTCATTTACACTGTTGTCAGGCCTTTGTAGGCAATGGCCTGGGCCTGAGAATGGAACCCTGCCCCCACCAGCTGGATGACCTGGCAAGCTCTGAGCCCCTGACTTCTGTCTGCAAGGAGGAAAAGCACACTTCCCTTGCAGAGTCACCTACAGAGGATTCATGTCGTGTGACATCTTAGCAGTTTTGCTGTTGTGGAGTGCAGTGAAATGGGTTAAAGGTGTATCATCTGGAGTCACCTTGCTTGGGTTCTATCCCCTGTCCCTGTCCGTGGGTGAGGATGAAAAGCTTATTTGCCTTTGGGCAGCAGTTGCTGATTGTTAGTGATAACTTCTGTTTTCATCATTTATTGGGTCCATCCTGGGCAGCTGGTGACAAACCAGTGATGGGACAGGCATTCTGTAACACAGCCTCTCCCTTAACTGCCCCACCACTTGTTATTTTTGCTTGTGCTATCTATCTATCTATCTATCTATCTATCTATCTATCTATCTATCTATCTCCATTTTAACCATTTTTAAGTGTACAATTCAGTGGCATTAATTACGTTTGCAGTATCTGCAATTACTTTTGCAATATCACCCTTATTTTCAAACAAACAACCTCTGTGCCCATTAAGCAGTAACACCCCATTCCTCCCTCCCTTCAGCCCCTGCTGACTTCTAACCTATTCTGTCTCTCTGAGTTTACCTATTCTAGATATTTTATAGAAGCCATCACTTATTTTTAAAGCATCCTTTGCAAATTTATAATGGCTCTTCAATGCAGGAGTGTAAAATGTATTATTCAGTATTTAGTTTGCTCATAAAATAATTAAATTGGGAATATTAAGTTTAATGGCAATTTTATTTAGGCAATAATAATAGATTTAGTGATTACATCTTTATTTCTAAAATAATGTTTTTTTTGGTTATAGCCTGTTTATTGTAGAAAATATGGAAAATATAAGAGGATAAAAGAAGAGGCTATTCCAATAATGTTAATGTTTGCTAAGTTTTTTTTTTTAATTAGATTTACAATTACTCAACATAGTACTGGAAGTGCTAGTCACAGCAATCAAACAAGACGGAGAAGTGAAAGGCATCCAAACTGCTAAGAAAGAAGAAAAACTCTCACTATTTGCAGATGATATGATACTATATGTAGAAAACGCTAAAGACTCCACCAAAAAACTATTAGAACTAATAAATGAATTCAGTAAATTTGCAGGATACAAGATTAGTATGAAGAAATCTGTGCATTTCTTCTACATACTATTTCTTCTAGTTCTAACAATGAACTAGCAAAAAGAGAAATTAAGAAAAAAAATCTCATTTATAATTATACCTATGAATAAATTTAACCAAGGGGGTAAAAAAAAACTGTATTCTGAAAACTATAAGACATTAATGAAAGAAATTGAAGATGATGCAAATAAATGAAAAGATATACCATGCTCATGGATTGGAAGAATTAATATTATTAAAATGTCCATACTATCCAAAGCAATCTATGGATTCAATGCAATCTCTTTCAAGTATTTTTCCCAGAATAATAACAAATAATCCTAAAATTTGTTTGGAAAAAAAAATCTCTGAATAGCCAAAGTAACCTTCAGAAAGAAGAACAAAGCTGAAGGTATCATAATCCCAGGTTTCGAGGTATACTACGAACCTGTAGTAATCAAAACAGTAGGTACTAGTATAAAAATAGACACATAGATCAATAGGACAGAATAGGGAGCCCAGAAATAAAGCCACATTTAAATGACCAGTGAATCTGTGATTTAGGAGGCAAGAAAATGCAATGAGAAAGAGAGTCTCTTCAACAAATGGTTCTGGGAAAACTGGACAGCTACATGCAAAAGAATGAAACTGGATCAGTTTCTTATACCATACACACACACACACACACACACAAAACTCAAAATGGGGGGTGGCTGGGTGGCTCAGTGGGTTAAGCGACCAACTCTTGATTTTGGCTCAGGTCGTGATCTCAGGCTCGTGAGATAGAGCTCTGTATTGGGCTCCTCACTGGGCATGGAGCCTGCTTAGAATTCTCTCTCTCCCTATCCCTCTGCCCCTCTCCGCCCCTGCTTTCTCTCTTAAATAAATGAATAAAAACTCAAAATGGATTAAAGGCCTACATATAAGACCTGAAGCCACAAAACTAAAGAAAACCTAGGCAATAAACTCAGACATCAGACTCAGCAATATCTTTCTGAATCTGTCTCCCCCAGGCAAGGGAAACAAAAGCAAAAATAAGTAATTGGGATTATATCAAACTAAAAAGCTTTTTGCATAACAAAGGAAAATATAAAAATGAAAAGGTAACCTACTAAATGGGAGAAGATATTTGCAAGTGATATATCTGATAAGGAGTTGATACCCAAAAAATTATAAAGAAATCCTACAACTTAACACCAAAAGAACAAATAATCTGATTTAAAAATGGGCAGAGGATCGGAGTAGACATTTTTCCAAAGACATACAGATGGCCAACAGATGCACGAAAGCATACTCAGTATCACTAATCATCAGGAAAAGGCAAATCAAAACCACAGTGAGATATCACCTCACACCAGTCAGAATGGCTAATACGAGAAAGAAAAGAATAAGTGTTGGTGAGGATGTGGAGAAAAAAGGACCCCTATGCATTGTTGGTGGGAATGTAAACTGGTGCAGTTACAATGAAGAACAGTATGGAGTTTCCTCAAAAAGTTAAAAATAGAAAAAATAGAAATACCACACCATTCCACTCCTGGGTATTTACCAAAGAAAACAAAAAACTAATTCAAAAAAGACACATTCACCCCTATGTTTATTGCAGCATTATTTACAATAGCCAAGGTATGGAATCAATCCTAGTGTCCATCAATAGATGAATAAAGAAGATGCTACACATACACACATACATGTGCACACACACACACACACGTATGGAATGGGATATTATTCAGCCATAAAAATGAATGAAATCTTGCTATTGATGGCAACATGGATGGACCTAGAAGGTATTATGCTAGGTGAAATAAGTCAGATGGAGAAAGAAAAATACCGTAAGATTTCACTTATATGTGGAATCTAAAAAACAAAACAAATGAACAAATAAACAGAAAAACACTCATAAATATAGAGGACAAACTGGTGGTTGTTAGAGAGTAATAGGTGAAACCGATGAAGGGAATTCAGAGGTACAAACTTCTAGTTATAAAATAAATCCTGAGGATGAAAATTACAGTATAGGGAATAGAGTCAAAAATATTGTCATAACTTTGTATGGTGATAGGCAACTCTATTTAATCATGGTGAACATTTTGTAATGCATTTAATTGTCAAATCACTATGTTATATATCTGAAACTAAAATAATATATGTCAACTACAATTTAAAAAAGAGTTCATGTCATATACAAAAAAATTAGATTTATATTTAATTCATTTGATGTTTCTAGGCTATACCCTGCTGAACTTGGGACTTTGCCAGTGTGAGAAGGACGAGCACATCTGAGGTTGGAAGATTCCTGTACTCTCTGATGGCAAGGAAATTCTGAGGATGTGGGGTCTTTGTGTGGGTTATGTTGCCAAGCGGACTCAGAGGACATTCATTTGCAGGAGCTGAGGACAAAGGAGAGGAGGGAATCCTCTAAAACTATCCATATAATGTTTATTAAAAAGAACTTCCTCTAGATGGACTTTTCCTCTAGCTGTCATTATTACCAGTTTTGTCTTTCTTAAAAAAATGAACATATTTACCATGGATCAGCACAGCACAAGGCACTTTCATATGTACCTTTCATTCTATTCCACTTCCTCTCCAGGAGGTAGAACTTTACCCCATTTTACATCCTGCTTCTGCCACTTAAATGGTGTGTGACCTTGGGCAAGTTACTAAGCCTCTCTGTGCTTCCAGCTTCTGGTTTGTAAAAATAGTCCCTGCCTCATAAGTTTGTTGGGAAGACTAAATGATTTATTATGTTGGAATAGTATAAACTCTTAGAATGTACAGACACAATGGAAATTTTAGGTTAGCTGTTAATAAATGATGCCCCTGAAACTTGGGAGGATTAATGAGCTAGCTGGTGACAATTTCTGCCATCTTGGATTTTGGAGAGAATAGAGAATACGTCCTCCTTTTCATGGCTGGTTATGGGTACAGGATGGGCTTTGAAGCAGGGCTGTTCCTCTCCTACATGCCAAGGAGGCAGAGGGGCTGAGTCCGAGGAGAAGTGGATCGTAGTTCACTCCTCAGCTTAAACCCCCAAGAGGGCTTCCCATTCCCCTTGGGATTTGATCCAACTCCTCAACAGATCTGCTCAGCCCTTCAAGATTTGCCCCTCTTTGACCACCACTCCAGTCTCATCTCCACCCTGGAAAGCTACTCCTAGTCATGCCAAAGGCCCTGTGCCTATTTTTGCCTCTGGGCTTTCTCCTTCCCCATTTCCAGATCTACCTTCAGGAGTGAAGGACTTCTCCCCCAGCTGCTGGAAGAGCTGCCTGAGGATGGTCCTCAGCTGTCAGTCCTCGCTGGTGTCTGCTCTGAGCTGAAAAGCCTCCTCACACAAGGCTACAACTCCCCTTTGGGAGAAGCTTTGATCCAGTGACTGGTTAATGCCATGGCATAAAGGCCCAGCACTCTTGCCACAACTTGGGACAGCTGCAAAGGGGCCTCTCTTCAGAACTTTCAAGTCTGCCATTGAACTGGCATTGTAGGTCAGCATCACCTCTGTGCCAGCCTGCCGTTTGCTTTCCTCCCACGACCCTGATCCGGAGAGCATTCCCTAATAAATACTCTGTAGGCTCTTCTTCATTCCAGAGGCTCTTCCCAGGGAACCCAACCTGTGCCCTGTGCTGACTCTTCTCATCCAACCAGTGGCTCGTTAATGCCCCCAGAATAACATCCGAGGGTCTCAACCTGGCCTCTGGGTCCCTCAGCATCCAGCTCTCTCCCCAACAGCCTAACTCACTGCTCCCTGGGGAGTTATCTTTTGAGCCAAATATGACTCTTCATTGCCCTGATTTTGGCAGGAGACCTGCCTTTTCTGCACCTTTATCTCAAGATACACCTCCCCTGAATGAGCCCCTATGCTTCAGGAAAAAATATTTATTCAGCATTTTCTGCATTCCAGTCTCTAAACTGAGCTTTAGGGAACAAGATCGATGGGAATGTGTCCTCGTGGAGCTCCAGCCTAGGAAGGAGGAGAGACTTTGGATAAACAAGTAATTACAAACGACAGTATCAATACTCTGAAGGGGGCACAGGGAGCCAGGAGACTGCCTGACAGGGGAGAAGGTGGGGTCAGGGAAGGCTTCCCTGAGGAGGTGCTGCTTAGGGCGAGGAGGACTGAGCCGGGTCGAGAACGGCAGAAAGAACATGCTGGCATAGGGACCGTGCTATGCAAGGAGTGTGAGGTGCTCTATGAACTGAGAGAAGGCCCTCATGGCTGAGCCCCTTCCTCTCTGGCCAGTTTCATGGCACTTGTCAGAGTCAAGTGACTGGCTGTATCTCCCTAGCATGCTGGGAGTGTTTAAAGGGTACAGAGTGTTGCTAAAAAATCTCTTAAAAACTTCTGCTTCTGTGCAGGATGGAATAATGGGCAAAATTTACCCTTCCACCTTAAACGACTAAAACGAACAAACACATGTAACAACTGCTTTCCCGCATTGAATAACTGGTAATGTGGGATCATTCCTTTGAAAGGGAAAACAAGTATGGTGAACATTATAATCGACCTAGCATACAGGCTAGAGTTTCCAGGCCCCAGAGCAAGAGGGGCGCTCAAGTGTAACCCAGCGTGAAGCTGAGTTGAAGAGTTGAAGCTGAGAGTTTGGGAGGCCGAGGTGGCTAGAGTTCTCAGGGAGGCGGGAGAGAAATTGTTGCAGAGAGAGAGTGGCCGGGGACTTGCGGATGATTCCTTCCTGTGATCCATCCCACCCCCAGGCCTCTGCTGAGCACCAATCAGGTATACTGTAAACTACCTGAAGCTGGGGAAAATTCCACCCAAATGGAGTAGGCAAAAACAATCCTTGGAGTTCCCATAGAGTTGGCGTTCCCACCAGCTAGAGGAGAAAGCCTCTGATTTCACAGGGCATTCGGTAGAATATTCAGAAGGGTATTTCCTCAGTAGTGGGAAAGTCAGTTCTAGACTAAAGGATCCTCTGGTCTTGCTTAAGAAAGTATAAAAGTAAACCTTGAAAGGATCAAATTGTTCCCAATAATTTGACTCTATTCTAGATCATGGCACAAGATTATTTTTTAAAAATACAAGGATATCCAGCATCCAATACGGTAAAATCCACAATGTCTGGTATCCAGTCTACAATTACCAGGATACAGAGTAGTAAGCAAATATGACCCAAAGTGAAGAAACAAGAGCAAACAATCAAAACTGACCAAGAAATGATGCAGATATGAGAATTCATAGATGTAATTATTACAACCATATTCCATATGCATGAGAAGGCAGAGGAAACATAGACACATTAAGAAGATATATGGAAGAGAAAAACAATACTCAAATAGTTCTTCTAGAGATGAAGACCATAATGCTGGATGAGTTTAACCACAGACGGTCACCGCAGAAGAAAAGATAATGAACATGAAAACACAGCAGTAAAAACTCACCAAGATGAAACATACAGAGAAGACTAAAACAACGAACAGAGCGTCAGTAAGCTTGGGGACAACATCAAGTGGCCCAATACATGTGGAAGCGGGGTGCCCAGAGGAGAGGGAGGAGGGGATGTAAAAAACTTTTAAAGAAATAATGATTGAAAACATCACATTTGATGAAAACCATGAGCAGGATACAAGAAGCCCAATGAATCCCAAGCAAAAAAAAATCTCTTCCACTCCACTGCCTGGCTCATAGTCGGCAGGCAATCGATGTCTGATAAATGAGTGAGCGAATTGCTGCCCGCAGACTCTCCTCCCTGCTTTCTCCCTTCATTTTCTCTCCTGCTTTCTTCTCCCCCCTCTTTGCTTCTCTCTTGCTTCTTATCTGTCAGATTTGTCCTGCATGCATATGGTAGCCTCTGTCAAAGCCACTGATCTTAAGTCTAGGAGTTTGTTTCTGCTTTAGGCTTTGTCACTGAAAGCCTCAAGCAGTCCAGCCAGCCTCCTTCAAACCTGAGTACACCAAGGGGTTTAGAGATTAAAGCTAAAACATCCTGAGTGCTGCTGGCACTACTTCTCAGGGACCCCTGGCTTTTCAGTCGCTGTGGGGGTCGCAGGTTCGGGAGGAGTCCCCAGGATGGATTGAACGCTGTGTTCACCCAGATGCGTGGCCTGACAGCCAGAGTCAATCCAGCCTCATTCATGGCTCACCTCTGCCATTCCTTTGCCATGTGAGGTTAGGTGACTTGCTTCACTTCTCTGTGCTGCCAACTATACGGTGGTGTTTGGATCTGATCATTTCTTTATCCCCTTCCAGCTCTGACGTCTTGTGATGGAAGCTACGATGTACCAGTGTCACATGTACCAGTGCTTCCTTCCCTCCCATCCCCTGTGGCTTTTCCTTTGATGTCTCATCCTTGCTAAGGGCAAGTGGAAGATGAAGAGGAGGGAGGCAGACAGGCCTCAGACCCTTTGTCCTTGCTGGGCCCCTTTCTGGAGTGGCCCCCCGAGTTCTCAGGTCCGAGTTCAAACTCATTAACCCAGCACACCAGGCCTCAATTCTAGAGCACGGTCTCTGGGGCCTCCTGTGTCAGAATCATACTGCCTCATCCTCTGGTGTGCTAATAGTGAAGATTCTGATTAAGGTCTGGGGTGGGTCCTGAGAATTGGCATTTATAATAAGCCTTCAAGAGGATTTAAACATGTATTGGTGGTAAAAAAAAAAATGCTTTGATGGTGTTGGAGAGATTAAGCCATACTACACAGGTAAAAAAAAATCCTAATGGCAGAAGCATATGCTGAAACTGTCCCCCTACCATCAACCAGGCCCTTCCCTGGGAGCAGCCATGGCCACGGGGTCCTGAGATAGTGCACTGCGGGCACACAGGGCTTGTGCTTGAGCCCAGGGACAGGCCAGGAAATTCTGCAAGCCCGGTAAAGCCAGAATGGCTTCACCAGGGCATCTGGGATGTGCTCCTCCTCTCCTCCCGCCCACCTCTCTGACCTCTGCCTGCATTTCCTACCTGAACCCCTGTCACGTTCTGGCCTTGCTGAACTTGCCCCAGCTCAGCCACTGAGGACACAGCCACCATTTGTGTGCCTTACCTCTGTCCTTCTCTTTGCACAGGAAAAGCATTTCTTTCTATTTTGCTGCCCAGCCAATGCCTACTTATCCTTCAAGATTCAGCTCAAGTGCTTCCTCTTCCAGGGACGCTTCGGGCCCTGCTCTGAGCCCCACACTCTGGGGCTTCTCTGCAATTCCACACACCCTGTTACCAATCGAACCGTGTAGAACGGACTTTCCCCTTTCTGTTCCCCCCTGGACTGTGAGGTCAGTGCAGGCCTGGGCAGCTCTTACGCCCTGTTGAATCGCCAAGTCCCAGTTCTGGGCACACAGTACATAGATAATTAATGATGTTTAACCGATGTCCAGACAGCAGGCATTTTTGTCTCATTCCTGCCTTTTGCAGCCCAGAAACCCAAGCCACTGGGCTCCGCAGCCTCACCCAGGCCCTCTACTACTTGGTGCCCCAGAAGGGCCGTTGGAGGCGGAGGAGAGGGCCCTGTGCAGAAAGCTGGAAGGAGGTACTCCCCAAAGTCTCCCCAAGTCACAACTCCTGAGCACGCCTGACTGAGGGCACTGGAGAAGATTCACACCACTGGGATGGGGAGACCGTCCCAAGTTGCCCTTCTGCCCCGGCCAGGGGTTGCCCTGATGGTGGCCAGTGGGCTTTGGCAGAGCATTCCTGGCAGAATCAATGTGACAGGGCTGCCTCCTCCCCACCCGTGCAGAGGGAGCAGGTGGCCCTGCTCTGGGAGGGGTAGGGAGATCCAACAGAGGGAGGGGCCTGAGAGAGGAAACTGAAGAGGCAGAGCAGTGTGGGGGGGTGGCGGGTGAACTGCTGGCCAGGCTGTGGTTTCAGGAGTAAATGTGCTAGGAACGCTAATGAGCTGCGTTCATTCATGGCTAGCTGCCTCCCAAGTTGGGGAGCCAGCCAGGTTCTGGGGTGGAGGAACTGGGGATAGAGCCAAGCTGGGGAGCTGCCTGGCTTCTGGGGCACGGCCTCCCATGACTAGGCTGGCGTGGGGAGTCTTTGTCCTGGATCTGAGGGAGCCCTCCTTCCTTCCCTCCCCTTTATAGGAAAGGGCAGCCTTTGCCAGGTGGTGATAATTTGGGATTCACTGTCAAAGCTAGTCTGGAGGCTTCTAGAGCACTGGCTGACTCTTGGGAGACACAGGCAGGGCTGATCTTGCCGCCCCCTGCCCACTCCCACCCCTCCTTCCACCGACCACTCTGAAGCCCCCAGGGCATGTGGCCCAGTTAATCAACACTCCCCCTCTTCCTCACAGGGGTCCTGGCTTCTGAGGAGCCCTCTGAGGTCATGGGGCTGGAGAGACACCACTGGAGCCAAAGGTTGGAAACTGGACGTCTTCAACAGATTGTCACGGGCCTACTAAGTGCCAGGTGCTGGGTTAAGTGCCAAAGTGAGGAAATGAGTCAGCCGGGGTGGAGGGGGTGGGAGGCTCTGCCCCCGAGGAGTGTTGGGGAAGGAGACACATGTGTAAACAGCTCCAGCTAAGAGGGGATAAACAAAGCAGCAGGCTCAGAGGAATGAGGATTTAACTCTGTCTGTGGCAGCTGGGGAGGGTCTGTGAGGAGAGGGGGGCTGCGGAGAAGCTGTGGAAATTTGTGAGGGAGAGGAGTGAGGAGCTCTGGCTTAATTTGTGGCAAGTTTCTCCAAGATCACACCCCCTGGGGACCCGTGCTGCGAAAGTCCCCTCCTCCGGAGTTGTCCTTGAGTTGATGCTGAAGAACCCATGGCCTTGGATGGAGCTCATGCCAGGAGTGCGTAAAAACTTTTCAAAGCCCGTAACACCAGCCACATTAGTTGTGAGATGCTGGCCACAGTTCTCTCTGTGCTGTGACAGTAGAGATACTGTAAAATTTTCATCAAGATGGAAAAGAGAAACAAAGAAAACTCCCAAGTCTTGGAGACCTGGTGGATAAGGCTTTACTCTTGTGGAGCCCCTCCGCAGCCCACCAGCCCCTGTGATGAACGGCATCCATACTGTGCCTTCTCCTGGCATCTCTCAGACCAGCTACCATTCTTTCTGGATTCTCCCAAGGGGAAACCCAGGTAGCCGACTCCTGGGAAGGAAGGTCCTTATTGAGCTGCTCAAGTGTTTCTTCTTTATTTTTTTTTTAAAGATTTTATTTATTTATTTGACAGATCACAAGCAGGCAGAGAGGCAGGCTGAGAGAGAGGGGGGGGAAGCAGGCTCCCTGCCGAGCAGAGAGCCCAATGCGGGGCTCGATCCCAGGACCCTGGGATTATGACCTGAGCCAAAGGCAGAGGCTTTAACCCACTGAGCCACCCAGGTGCCCTCAAGTGTTTCTTCTTGCCAGCCTGTAGGTGGCCCGGAATCAGGAGACGGATGGACAAAGGATGTCTGAGTCGGGCAGGGCACAAGCAAACCATGGCTGTTCTTGATTTTGGGGAGGTCCTTCATCTTTTCTTGGCTCGAGGATAGTTCTCTCCCCATCTGGATTTCCTGGTCACACCTACGCCCACACCTATGTCTACCCCTGCCTTAGAGTAAGAAAAGTTGCTGCCCGAAGGAGGGTAAAAGCTTGGAGTCTGACAATGGTGGCCCGTGGAGCTACTCTCCCAAGCAGGCCACCCAGCCATCTCTGCAGTCCTCTGATGACAGGGCTGAACATTCTTTCTCGCCTGTCAGAAATGGAAGAATGAAAAAAAAAAAAAAGAAATGGAAGAATGCTGGTGCGAGTGGAGGAAGGTATTTGCAGGATTTCCAACCCCCACTGCTACTCTGCCAACCCCCTAACCCCCACCTGGGAAGCCAGTGTAGACCAATGGGCAGAAATAACATCTCTCGGTGGGGTAAATGTCCAAATTAGGGTAATTTTCTTCTGGGTGCAGCTAGCTTCAGCCTTCTCCTCAGACAAGTGGGGTTGTTGCCATCTTGGTGGATGGAGGGAGAAGAGTGTCCTTGGCCTAGGGCTTTTGTACACTGCCCCCTCCCCGCCCCCCCCCCCTTCCTCCAGGCCCCAGGCTAAGGCAGGCAGGGGGCTTGGAGACCAGGGGCAGGGGGCTTGCTTTCATCAAGTATTGACAAAGCAACTCTGGTAGGGCCTGGGAAGCCTTTCTGCCGTCGGGGAAAGCAGGTCTGTGGCCCTGGGGAAGGGGTTCAGGGGGCCAAATAAGATCTCCCTCCCTGTTCTTGCCCAGCTGCGGGGGCTGGCCTTCTGAGTGTGGGAGTTTAAATGTGCACAGACTCGTGGGATGTGTGCGTGTGTGTGTGTGTGTGTGTGTGTGCATGTGCATGCAGCTGGCCAGGGCCAAGACTGGGCAGGTCGGGTCGTGGCCATCCTCCCATCCCCCCCGCAGGCCCCTGCCCGCTTGAGGCGCCTCTAAGGTTCCACCTTTGAAACTGTACGCTGCTCGCTGCTCGCTGCAGCCGCCTGAGTGGTCGTCGGGAGGCGGGGGAGGGGGGTGCCGGGGAAGGGCGGGGAGGAGTCTGGTCCTGGATGTGTGCTTTTCGATTGATGGATGACTGCCGGGTGGGAGCGAGCGTTCGGGTGTGAGTGTGTGATTGTGCGTGTGTGTGTGTGTGTGTGTGTGTGTGTGTGCGCGGGGTGCGTGCGCGCGCGGGGCCTGCCCATTTTCCTCCTCGCAGCAGTCAGTTGGGAGCTGGAGGGAGGGAGCGAGGGAGCGAGGGAGACGCAGCCAGCGAGAAACCGGAGAGGAGCCGAGCGCCCTCCGCCCGAGGCGCCCTCCCTCGGTCCGCACACAGGCGCCGTCGCTTGGAGCCGCGAGGTGCCTCCCAGCCCGGAAGGGCGCCGCGCACGAGCCTGCTCGGTGGCGCTGCCCCGGGACTGCACCTGGAGGCCGCCCCGGACGGGGATGGTAAGCGGCTGCCGCCGTCTGGCACACGAGCGGGACGCGGCGAGGGCACCATGGCGCTGACGCCCCGGAGGGGGCCCTCGGCGGGGCTCGTCCGGCCCGAGCTCTGGCTGCTGCTGTGGGCAGCCGCGTGGCGCCTGGGTGCCACCGCGTGCCCCGCCCTCTGCACCTGCACCGGCACCACGGTGGACTGCCATGGCACGGGGCTGCAGGCCATCCCAAAGAACATCCCGCGGAACACCGAGCGCCTGTGAGTACAGCCCCGTCGCCAGCGCGCAGGGAGCCCCCAGCTGGCCCTCCCACCCAGACGCAGTTCGGGGCTTGGGTGGGGGCAGGACTGTTGGGGCCCCGGGCTCTGCAGCCAACAGACGGGTCAGTGCCTGCCAGGGTCCTTCCCGCGCCAGGAGCCGGCAGCATCTCTGTTCCCTTTGCCGGGATTCAATTTTAGTATATGTGCTGCCGAAGCGAGCACCCTTTGCCGGGATTCCAAGGGCCCTGGCGCGGCTGTCAGCTCCCAGCCTCACACCTGCCCACTGCTCTCAGCACCGGCAGGCCCTTCCCACTGCGCCAGCACTTCATTCCTCCAGGGTGCTGTGAATTGGTGTCAGAAAGCCTTCCTGGCACCCAAGGGGGGAAGCTCCTCACGCGGCCAGGCAGGCACCACATCTCCTTTCGGTCACAGGGATCTTGGGCTGTGTTCTGAGCAGCGGCTGTGGACTGGGCTCTGAAGGCCGGCAGGCAGGTGATGGGCAGCAAGATGGGATGGAGCTGAAGTTTCCAGTCTTCCCCTTCGTCCCCATTGTTTGCCCCACTGCCTTAAGAATTCTTCTCTTGCAGGTGTCAGGCGTTGGTCCCCCCAAAACACATCCAGCTGTCCCCAACCCAGGCAGACAATGGGACCTGAGGGATTTGGGTTTGGGGCCTAGGGTATGTGACATGGACACCCAGAAAGGGGTAGGTGTGACCTGGCCGGGGAGCCCTGGGAGTCATGCTGAGCGGCCAGAGCCTGGAGGGGTGACACTGACCATGAACAGTCATTAAAAAATAATTTCTCTTCCCTTATTCTCTCTCACTTCTAAATTCTGGAGGAAACTCAGCTCTTTCCAGACCTGTCAAGCTTTGTAGTGTGTGTGTGTGTGTGTGTGTGTGTGTGTGTGTATGGTTATTGTGTTTGTGTGTTTATGGATCTATATAATTTGCTTTCCTAGATTCTCCTGCAGAATGTGCATCTCTGTGAATTCCTAGTCTCTGTGGTGTCACCTCAGTAATGAGAGGTGGTTGGAGTCCCTGTATGTGTGTGGATTTTTTGTCACATGCGAGACCTTTGTGCTGCCTGCAGAGATGACTGCCTCAGGAGATTTTTGTACTGGACTTTGGAAAAGGCTGCCGGCTCCTTTGAAACCTGCGTGCTCCTTCCCACACTCCTGGGCGACTGCAGTGGCTCTCAGGAAAGGCGTCTAGATTTCGATAACTTGAGCACATTTTCATGGCTCCCAGATGGCCAGAGGCAGAAATTTGACCCCGGGGAGAGCTGTCTCCTGGATCAAACTCTGTACCAAGGTCAGCAATTAGTGAGCACACATTTGCCCCAGACTCTTCTTGGCTGAGTCTGAAAAATTCCCATGGAGGTTTCAGAGAATTTGCAATCTAGATGCAATCTAGATGGGAATTGGTGTGTGTGTGTGTGTGTGTGTGTGAGAGAGAGAGAGAGAGAGAGAGAGAGAGAGAGAGGACTGTGTGTGTTGCGGGGCTGGGGAGAGATGCTGGTGGAGAGAGGTTGGACCAAGTCAGGTTTCCTGTGCATTATGCTGTGTGGCCGTGGAGAGGGACTGAGGGTCTGAAATCTGCCCAGAAGACCCTTGAGGCTGCAGGGTCATTCTCTACACCTGTTCACTCTGGATGTATTTTCTGTTCCTTTGCCTTGACCGCAGGGTGTTTCTCCTGCAGTTGTTACCCTGGTAGCAGCCTAGGTCGGAGACACAGTAGCCCCTTGCCTTTGCTTTTGGATCTGAATCTTGAAGCCATCTCATTCCTTGCTCTTTCTCTCCACCTTTACTTTTGAGGACAGTGTCTATTTTGATGTTGAGGAACTCTTGAGCTCTCTTGCAATCAGAGTGGAATGGAAGTGAAATTTCCTAATGTAAAAGAAAGGGGTCCAGCTGCCTAGGTTGCTGTGTGACCTTGAGCAAGTTACTTAACTTCTCTGAGCCTTAGTAGCTTTCCATGCAGAGAATGGGGCTGCTTATACTAAAGCCTCCGGTACTTGTGAGGACCAAAGATAATGTGTAGAAAGTACCTAGTTCATGATGATGCTCACTGAGTGACAGGCATCATTATGATAGGATCAGGAGAAGATCTTATTTAATGCATTATTTAATTCAGCAAATATTTACAGAGCCAGGAATTGCCCTCAGTGCTGAGGCTGTAGCAGGGAGTGAGCAAATCTCTGCCTTCAAGGGATGTACAGTTGAGAGGCCCAGAGAGGGGACACCTAACTGTAACCTTTTGGGAGAGGGAGAGGCGAGCAGTGTGATGGGGAGCTTTGGGGTGGGAAGCACTTTTCTTGGTGGGAAGGTGCTTCTCAGAGGATAGGCCATTTTTTAGCACACTTTGAGACTCAACAGTGGTTGGTGGGAGCCCGCTAAGCAGAGAGGGCAGGCAGCCCAAACAGGGAATGCGTGAGCAAAAGGCCTGCAGGTGCATCTGAGCCTGCCTGATGGGTGCATGGACCAGCTGCCCGGGGCCGCAGCCTGCTGGGTCCAATCCGATGTGACAGGACGTGAGGCTGGGAAGGTTGGGAAGAGTCAGGCAGTCCTTTCTCCCTGGATTTTCCCTTTGGGGACTTCTGGGATGGAATCCACGGGTGAGTTACTGTGGGGGAGTCAGGGGAAATCTGGTCTTTGCTGTGGGCAAAACCTCTGGCTGGGGAAAGGACGTAGAAAGCAAGGGGAGCCTGCCTTTGCACCAGGCAGGTCTCGAAAGAGCCATTCGAGGAAGAAAAGAACCCCCAAAAGAGGCCTTGGCGAGAGCCCAGCCGGACTCAAAATCACTGTAGCAAACGCTCTCTCTCATCGCTATGGGTGTCGTGCCGTCCTGGGGCCCAGAACAGTGGCCTCTGAGGCGGTGATATTTGGAGGGACTGCAGCTGTGCATTCGCCTTTTGTCTCGTGGGCAGTTTCTGTGGCAGCCCGGGAGGCCCTGCAACTTTATGATCTTCTATCCCACGACTCTGGGTCCTTGGAAGAAGCTGGTGTGCTGTGGGGACTTCTGGGAAGAGGCCGTGCGGGGCCCAGGGCTGTTGAGGAAATTGGCTGAGCCAGAGGGGCTGTGGGGCTGGTGAGCTGGCTCAGGAAGGGATGCTGAATAATTCACTGCAGTGGAACAATTAAAATACCAAGTGAGGGTTAGGGGTGTGGTGGAGGAGGCCTGGAAGCTTCCTCTCTTTGTAGAATTCAGCCTCAGAGGGACCCAGCCGTGGCCACTGTTAACGGTCTTTTCTTCCACTCAAGGACTTTGACTTTCAGTTGGATTTTTTTTTTTTTTAATTAAAAAGGTCTTTAGACGAGGCATCCAGGAGATGTGGTCAGAGAGTGTAGCGGGGGCGGGGGGACGCCCCTTCTCCGTACTGCCCCAGGCACTTGTGTTCTAGGCTTGTGGGTACTGGGTGCAGAGATGGGAGAGGCCTGAGGATGATGGTAAGGGCAGGAAGGGCCCTGGGGAAGGCCCACTGGCTTCCATCTGCTCCCACAGCCCAGGAGGGTCTGTTGTTCGTCAGTTTTGGGGGGCCCACTCGCTTGCCTCCTGGCCAGTTGGTCCACCGCCCTAGCTCCCTCCCGGCTGCAGAGGCCTGGAGGGCCCTTGACTTTCCCTGGCTTGGCCCCCTGAAACTGGAGGCCCCATTCAATGGAGCTGGGGGTTCAGGCTTGGGACTTCCCAGGGCACCCCAGACGGATTGCCTGGGATCCTGTTTGGAATGACAAATCACGATTGGGTGGTGGTCCTGGGGAAGGGTCAGGGGGCCAGTCGGAAGCCACGTGTGCACCGCGGTCTCCTGGGACAGAGACCCGTGCTGTGCCCCGAAGGCTGCCTGTAGGTGGGACTTGTGTCTCCAGCAGCACCTGCCCTGGGCTTATCGCTGGCTTCTGCATGACTGGTGGCAGCCCTGGTGCCATCACTCCATCCGCCGTGAGACTCAGTTTCCCCATCCGTAAAAGGGGAGGATGACTGTGTTGCAGGTGGGTGTGAGGGTTCAGGGAGTCAGTGCACGTGGAGGGCCTGGCAGTATGCTTGGCACAGGGCTGGTGTGTGAAAATGCTTTGTGATTTAACTAGGTGATGATGTTATGATTCTTTTTGTTATTTGAGGAGCTCGAGCAAAGGTTTGAGGATTCAGTGGGGCAGCGGAGAGTTTGGGACGTAAGCATGGGATTGGCCCTGGAGCAAGCCTGCTCTCCTGGTGTCTGGCTGCGCAGGGCTCTCCTTCCTTGTCCCCACGCATCTTTGTCTCGGTCTCCTGCGTTTGCAAGGAGCAGGGGGGTGGGTAGCAGGCTGGGATTCTCCGCAGGGTGGATGGTGTGACGGCATGGTCCTTGAGCCAGCCCGCCTGCGTTGTTAGCCCCACTCTGCCGCGCAGCAGCTGGGGGACCTCGGGCAAATTGTGGGGTTAATTAATTCATTCAACAGATAGCTGTCTATTGACTGTCTGCATGGTGCTGAGGAAATGGGCCGGACACAAACCCAAACCACCGTCCCTCCCTGAGTTGTAGTCCAGCAAGGAAGGAAGCAATGAATGGCACAATATGAGAATAAACACGTGATTGCAAACCGAGGTTAGTACTCCGGAGAATGTGTGACTTCTCAGCACCCCTGTTTCCTTGCCTCTACCGTGGGGACGATGACAGGACAGGCTGGTTGAAAGGACAGGCTGGTCATGAGGATTGCCTAGGGTCCTGCTGGGAGCCACACTTTGCACTGGACCTGGTGCACAGCAAGGGCCCCGTGAGTGGTAGTGTTATTATTGTTATTAAGATGACGGAATTGCAGGGGCAGGAAAGGGGCTGGGGTGCCACTCTGGGCTGGATCCCAGCCTGGCCCTGCTCCCTCTTCCCTCCCAGTGCAGCCCCCGGTGCTCTGGATCCCGGGAGAACTCTGCCACCTCTGCGTGGGCTCTGAGGCCGAGGGCTGGCTGTTGGCAGCCCGAGGCTGCCAGCAGGGGCGGCCGTGCTCTTTGGGGCCAGGTGAAGGGCGGCGGGGACAGGCAGCTCCTGCATTATTGGAAGCAGACGGGAGCTTGGCGGAGTTGCCGCCTCCCGTTCTGTGCCGGCATTAGCAGCTCGGCAGGGCTCTTGCTTAATGGGATTTTCTCCCCAAATGCTGTAATTATCGCCATACAAATACTTATTACCCAGAGCAGATGACGGCCGGGCGTTGGGCAGTAGCCAGGGAGCTGGGCTGTGCTTGGGGGGGTGGAGAACTAGCTCCTCTTTTTGATGGAGTTTGCGACCCCTCCTCTTCTTTCTGGAAGCCAGCCTGTGGCGGACAGACAGCTGTTGGGCACCTGCCGTGTGCATAGTGCTGAGAGAGGTCCAGAGCGTGGATCCACTCCCCAGGGAGCCTGCAGGCTGGTGTGCGAGAAAGGTCTGTCTGCAGAAGAACAAATGTGTCACGATGTCTCTAGGGACGCAGAGCACAGTGGCTGCCTGAGCAGGCTTTGGTGTGAGAGTGGCCTCTTTTGAATCCTGCCTCTATCAACGACCACCTGAGAGATCCCAGCCGGCTCCCTAGTGACTCAGTTTCTTCATCTGTGAAGTGGAGCCAATGATAGCACTTACCACGCAGGGCTGTGAGTTCGAATGAGATACTGGGTGTAGAGTGGTTAGAATAATGTTGGCATGTAAGAAGGTGCTCTATCAGGGTTAGAGATGAGGAGATGGGTGTGCGGGTGGGAAGGAAGGGCTGGACCCCCGCACTCATGGGGCTTGAGGACTGGGCTGGACGTCGGGGGGGCGGGGGACAGAGCTAGAGTGAGGGTGGGGGAATCTGGGGCATCAGGAGGTGTGTGCCATGCATCTGGGGAGGAGAGTAAGGAACAGACCGAGCTGGTAGGGTGCACATTTGTGTTGGTGAGTTCCGAGAGAGGAGATTCAAGTGAAGGGTGGGCATGGGCACTGGGTCATGGGGCTGGGAAATAGGGAGCCATCAGAGGGACTGTGTGTGTATTTATATATATATATTTATATTTTTATATAATATTTTATATTATATTTTATATTTGTGCACATGTATTAGACATTATCATGTATTAGACATGTGCACAATTTTATATAAATAAAAATTTTATATTTATATATATATTTATATATATTTATGTATTTATATATATATATTTTACTATTCAGTGATTTTTTTAAATCTCTAGAGTTGTGTAAACCTCACCACCATCCAATTTTAGAATATTTTTTATCATCCCAAAAGAATCCTTTGTGCTTGTTGTAACTTTTTATCATGTTAGAATTTCACATTTGTAGAAAAGTTGCAACAAAAGAATTAGGAACTCCTAATATCTGTTGTATAGATTCAATTGTTTGTATTTTTCCCTATTTGCTTTATCATGTATTAGACATTGCACAATTTTTGGGGAACTGTTTAAGATTAAGTTGGAGGGGTGCCTGGCTGGGTTGGTTGGTAGAGTGTGCGACTCTTGATCTTGGGGTCATGAGTTCAAGCCCCATGTTGGGCCTTGGCATAGTACTTACTTAAAAAAAATTAAGGGGCACCTGGGTGGCTCTGTTGTTAAGCATCTGCCTTCGGCTCAGGTCATGATCCCAGGGTCCTGGGATGGAGCCCCGCATCGGGCTCCTTGCTCGTCAGGAAGCCTGCTTCTCCCGCTACCATTCCCTCTGCTTGTGTTCCCTCTCTCGCTGTGTTTCTCTCTGTCAAATAAATAAAATCTTTAAAAAAAAATTAAAACAAAAAAAGATTAGGGGCGCCTGAATGGCTCAGTTGGTTAAATGTCCAACTTGGTTTCGAGTCATGTCATGATCTCATGGGTCATGGGATGGAGGCTGTTTTGGGCTTGGAACTCAGCAGGGGGGCTGCTGGGGAGTCTCTCCCTCTGCTCTTCCCCCTCACTTGGGCATGCGTGCTCTCTCTTTCTCAAATAAATAAACCTTAAAAAAGAGAATTAGGTTGAAGATGTAAGTTTTTTCCTCTAAATAGTGTGTTTTTCTGAGAAGAATAAGGCAATCAAAATCAGAAAATTTAACATTGATACCGTACGGTTATCTACTCCGTTGTTCATGTTTGCATTTCATCAATCGTCTCAACAGTGGCGATCAGAGATGTGTGTGGGATCGCACATGACGTTGGCTTGTCACGGCTCTTTAGTCTGCTTTAATTTGGACTAGTTACTTGGCCTTTCTTTCTTTTTCTTGACCTCTACGGTTTTAAAGAATACAGACCACTTATTCTGTAGAATGTTGCTCAGTTTGGCTTCATCAGCTCTCCGCATCATCACATTGAGGTCATGTCCTTTTGGCAGGAATGCTAAGTTAGCGATGTCCTGCCCTTCTTTTTTAAATTTAAAAAAATTTTTAAAAAATGATTTATTTATTTGACAGAGAGAAAGAGATCACAGTAGGCAGAGAGGCAGGCAGAGAGAGAGAGGGGGAAGCAGGCTCCCCACTGAGCAGAGAGCCCGATGCGGGGCTTGATCCCAGGACCCTGAGATCATGACCTGAGCCGAAGGCAGAGGCTTTAACCCACTGAGCCACCCAGGCGCCCCAACGTTCTGCCCTTCCCAGTGGGTCAAGTCAGAAAACACATGATGGCAATTTGTCCCAGTATTGGTGATTTTCATTTTGATCACTTGGTAAGTGGGTATCTGCCAGGGTTCTCTGCTGAAAAGTTACTATTTCCCCCTTTACCATTAATAAGCCATTTGTTGGGGTGGGGGTGGTACTTTGAAACTATATAAATATCCTGTTCTTCAAACTCTCACTAGTGTTAATATCTATTTTTTTTTAAATATTTTATTTATTTATTTGACACAGAGAGAGAGATCACAAGTAGGCAGAGAGGCAGGCAGAGAGAGATGGAGGAAGCAGGCTCCTGCTCCTGCAGAGAGAGAGAGCCCAATGCGGGGCTCGATCCCAGGACCCTGGGATCATGACCTGAGCCAAAGGCAGAGGCTTTAACCCACTGAGCCACCCAGGCGCCCCGTGTTAATACCTATTGTTGAGACATTTCTAACTTCCTCTTTCCTTCTTGGTTTATTAGTTGGCATTGTACTGTAAGAAAGGACTTTCCCTACTCCTCCATCTGTTTGTCAGTTTATTACAGTATGGAATCATGGATTATTGTTTTATTCTTTGGGTTATAATTTGTTACTGTCATTTTTTTTGCTGTTCAGGGTGTCCCACGTTTGGCTGGTGGGAGCCCCTTCAAGCTGCCCCTGTGTCCTTTTGAAAAGACCTTTTGAGCGCTTATCCCCAGGGGTTTTGAGTGGAGGGTGACAAGTGTAAAATAGTGTTTCAGGACACTCTGTTGCCTGGCTTTGGAGTGGAGGATGAACATAGCAGTAGACCAGCTGGCAGTGGGGCGACCAGCTGGTCATGGTGACCGTGACTGTGGTTTCTGGCTTGTCTGTGACGACGGTTTTGCTGCCATCGCTGTATTTTTATTCTTCAAAAATTTTGAACACTTGTATTTTAAAATAATTTTAGACTTGCTGAGAAGTTGCAAAAATAGTACCAAGGGAGTTGCCGTGTACCCTTTGCGCAGCTTCCCCTAGTGTTCACGTCTTCCTCATCTATCGTGCAATGATCAAAACTAAGAAATTAACATGGGTACAAAGCTATTAACTAAACTACAGACTTTTTAATGGATTTTACCAGCTTCTCCACTAATGTCCTTCTTCTATTCCAGGACCCAGTCTGGGGTTCCACATGGTGTTTAGTTGTCATTTCCTCTTAATCTCTTTTAGTCTGTGACAATTTCTTAGTCTCTTCTTGCTTTTCATGACATGGACACTTTTGCATACTGGTAAGTTACTTTGTAGAGTGCTCTTCAGTTTGGCTTTGTCTGGTGTTTTTCTCCTGATTGGATTGAGGTTATGGATTTTTGAGGTTATGGATTTTTGAGTTTTATGGATTTTGAGGTTTTGGATTTATGTGATAGAGATGGTGTGCCCTTCTCAGGGCATCCCATCAGGGGGTTGGTGACTGATACCTCTCATTGCTGGTGATGTTAACCTTGACCTCTTGGTTATGATGGTGTTGGGCCAGTTTTCTTCCCTGTGATAGTCCTGAATTTGCGTCCGCAGTTAATAAATACCTGGGGGAGATACGTTGAGACTGCCATAGCTTTTTTGTCCTCAAATTCTCACCTACTAATTTTAGCACCCATTAATGGATCTTGCCTGCAACCATTACTATCCAATTTTGATTTTCTATTTCCCTCATTCCTTCTACCTTTATTAATTGGAATTCTTCTGTAGGGAAGAACACTTTATTGCTTTTTAAGAAGCTGGTTTGTTTGATGGGTATCTTGGGTTTTGAGTTTCCTGAGGGCAGGGGCTGTGTCTCATGTATCTTTATATTCCCGTTGGCTGGTATGTGGTAGGTGCTCACAAAAGGTGTGTTCCATGAGCTGTTTTTTTTTAACATTTGTTAAGATATTTTATGTTTCCGATCTTTGCTTTAGAAAATATACAATTCATTCATGTATGAATGAATATACAATTCATTGTGGATTGAATCATGGCCCCCAAAGATGTCCACGTTCTAATCCTGGGAGCCTGTGACTGTGCTGCCTTATGTGGCACAAGGGTCTTTGAGGTGCACCTGAGAACCTCGAGATGAGAGGCAATCTTGCATTATTGGGGCAGGCACGACGTCATCCCCGGGTCCCTGTAGGAGAGAGGCGGGAGGGTTAACGCTGAAGAGAGAGGTGTAACAATGGAAGCAGGATGTGGACATGGTGACAGGAGGGGCCACGGGCCACGAGCGAGCGGCCTCCAGAGCTGTAAGAGATACATCTGTGTTGTTTGAAGCCCCTGATCGTGTGGGAATTTGTCACATCAGCAGTAGGCCGTGGCCTCAGTCCTCATGGAGTTAGGTCACAGAGGCTGAGGCAGGAAGAAGCAGATCTAGACGGAGGCAGAAGGTGCAGAGAGAGCAGAACGGAGGGTCATGGGGCCCCAAGGCTCCAGCCTCGGAGAGTGATTTTGTGAGTGGAGTGAACCTGGGGAGGGCGGCTGAGCCTGGAGGAGAGACCTGCAAGCTGGCTTCTATCTCTTTTGTTTGAGATAATCAGCTGTGTGACCAAGATGACCCTGCGGCTAGGGGTAGGGGATGGTTACTCTGTAGAGTACGTGGACTGGAGAGACAGTTGGGGGGGACATCTGGGGAAGAGGCGGAATAGAAACTTCAACAGGAACAAGAATTTCCTGGGGGGTGGCTCAGTCAGTAGAACGTGCCACTCTCGTTTTCGGCGTTGTGGGTTGGAGCCCCGTGTTGGGTATGGAGCTTACTCAGAAAAATAAAATATTAAAAAAAAAATAATAATTTCCTGGGAAGCTGGTGTGAATGCAGATCCCCAGGCCCCTCCCAGAGATGCTGATTCAGCAGATTTTCGGCAAAGGCAATCCAGGCAATGTGGAAGCAGGAGGTGCCCAGAACACCATGTGGGAAATGCTGCTTCTTGCTGGGGTTTCCTGGTACATCCTCCGTGGGCCCATGAGGACTGCCTTCAGTTTCTGCCCACAGCAAGATGGCAGGAGGTGAGCTGGCTGAAGGTGGTCAGAGGTACTGACTTCCAGATGTAAAATCAGTGAGTCCCAGGGAGGTGATGTACAGCTCAGAGACTGCGGTTAGTCATCCGTTATTGTGTATTATTGTATATTTGGAAATTGCTGAGGGAGTAGATCTTGAAAGTCCTCATCACAAGCAAAAAACTGTAGCTATATGAAGTGACAGGCGTTAACGAGACTTAGTGCGCTGATCATTTTGCAATATATGTGGACCTCTAATCAATATGTTGTATGCCTGGAACTAATGTAATGTTGTATGTCAGCTGTATAGCTCAATGAAAAGAAAAAAAGGGGGGGGGCAATAAGGAGGGCAAGGTAGAAAGGCTGGAGGGGCTCCTGGCTATTTGTGGATGGGAACTTGGCCCGGCACTTGTTGCTCACGCCAGAGAAGGAGCTTGGAGATGGGGAGGAGGCTTAACCTGGGAGAGCAGCCAGGCTGTCTGAGGACCAGGGCCGAGGACAGCTTCTGGACCTGTTGGGCGGGGGTGTCACTGGCCAAGCCGGGCAGCCAGTTTCCTGGGAGAAGTGGGAGGCAAAGGCAGATGGGTGGGAGCGAGCCGGTGGTGAGGAAGTCTGTGGGAGGACAGAACACGCAGGAGCTCCGAGGGGGAGCAGGTGGACCGGAGCACCGAGGGGAGGGGGGTGATTTGGAAAAGGGGAGCCAGACAATTGGGGATGGGGGAGATGGGTCAGAGAAGGGGAGTGGCTATGAGAAATTGAGATGGTGTCAGTTGTCACCATGGAGAGCCCCCGACCCAGGCCAGGCTCACAGCTATGCTTTACCCTCCTCTGCCCTTTTATTGCTCACCGCAGTCCTGGGAGGAAGGTATTGTCACCACTCTGCTGATGAGGAGAAGCGGAGAGGTGCATTGTGGGCTGGGGGGCAAGTCGGCTGTTGAGAGGGGTGCCCAGGGTCCCCGAGCCTCAAGGCTCTGAGATGTGTACACACTTAGTTTTTAAATAAGACTACCTCACCACATATTTTAATAAGTCCTGGCTTCTTTCATTCATTCATTTATCAAACATTCATTCAGCACCCATAAAACTCCCATCAGGGCTCAGCCCTGCAGCGTAAAGGCAAACTGGCCATGACTGAGCCCAACCTGCACACGTTTACAGGGTGGACCCAAGTGCAGGCCAGCGTGGGGAGGGCTGTCCCGCTTCTGGGTGGGGGTGGTGAGCAGAGCTGGGGGGATGCAGGGAGGTGGTGTTGAGGATGGAGGTCAGGGTCAGGGAGATAGCTGGTGGATAGCCTCTCGGGGGCCTGGAGTGGGCAGTGGGCGGAGAGAGGGCTGCCAGGCAGTGGACACAGAGGCTTGGTGGCTGGGAAGGGGATTGGCAAGAGCAAGGCCAGGCCCATGTAATGAAGACTAGAGTGCAGTATGGGCCTCAGAACACAATACAGCATGGAATTGGGGTTAACACCCGGGCCCTGATCACCTCCTGCCCATCAGGAAAGCTGCTTTCAAGAAGCAGGAAATAACAGTTGGTGGTGAGGATGTGGGGACATTGGCACCGGGGTGTGCTGTTCCTGGGAATGCAAAATGGGGCAGCCCCTCTGAAGAACATTCTGATGGTCCCTCTAAAAATGAACCAAATTACCATATGATCCAGCAAGTCTGCTTCTGGGTGTACACCCAAAAGATTGAGAACGGGGTCTCGAAGATCTCTGTACACCGTGTTCCTTGCAGCGTTATTCACAAGAGCTAGTGGGTGGAGGCGGCCCCTGTGCCCGCCTGCAGTAGAAGGGCTAAACCCAAGGTGGTATGTGCTCACACAGCGGAGTATACTTCGGACTTGAAAGAGGAAGGACATCTTGTCACACGCTGCGATGTGGATGAAGCTTGAGGACATTATGCTGAATGACATAAGCCAGTCACAGAAACACAATTACTGTATGATTCCACTTATATGAGCTATCTAAAATAGTCAAATTTACGGGGCGCCTGGGTGGCTCAGTGGGTTAAAGCCTCTGCCTTCAGCTCAGGTCATGATCTCAGGGTCCTGGGATTGAGCCCCGCATCGGGCTCTCCGCTCAGCGGGGAGAAGGCTTCCCCCTCTCTGCCTGTGTCTCTGCCTACTTGTGATCTCTCTCTCTCTGTCAAATTAATAAATAAAATCTTTAAAAAAAATAGTCCAATTCATAGAGACAGAAGCAGAATGGTGGTTGCCAGGGTCAAGGGAGAGGGAGGAATGGAGAGTTATTGTTTAATGGGAACAGAGTTTCGGTTTTTCAGAATGAAAAAAATCTCTGGACATCTGTTGTATAACAATGTGAATATGCTTAACACTATTGAACTTAACATGGCTAAAGTGGTAGATTTCATCACGTGTATTTTCTTGGAATTAAAATTAAAAAAAGAAAGAAAGAGTGAGCTGGGCACTGGAGTCCGACATCCCTGGGCTTGTCTCCACCTGCTTATTTTGAACAAGTCACTGAAATGTTTTATGTCCCGGTCTCCGCATAATATGAGTCTGAACTGATAATAAGCCTTGGAATCAGGTGCTATCATGAGGCTGCAGTGAGTCGCCTTGGTTGTGACAGTATAGATATTGCTAGGATTCAAGCCAAGGCAACAAGACGGGTCCCCGGGAGCCAGGGGCAGAGCGGGACCCGCGGCAACTCTGCCCCGGCCTGGGGCCCCCGGCTACTCATCCCTGGGTCTTTGTGATTTATTCTGTGCCAGAAGGCAGTGCCAGCGCTGGGGTTGGTACCAGGCCCGTGGGCTCTGCTGGGGCCGGGGGAGGTGGGGATTGGGGAAGCTTCCCGATCAGGGCCCACCCACTGATGCCTGAGGACTGTGGCCTGAGAGACACCAGCACCAGCTGGGCTCAGTGGGCAGGATTGCTCCTTCAGCCTGTTTGCACTCTACGTGGTGAACTCTTAGGTGAAGAGGTAAGGACTGTTCTGGGCAGTTCTGGGCTCAGAGAGCAGCATGGGCAAAGGCTCTGAGGCAGGAGTGCTGGTGTGTTGAAGGAAGTAGAGGAGCAGAGAAGCTGAAACCCTGGCGGCTGGTATTTTCCTGTGAGAGCTACTGAGGAAAAATCCGTGTTTTATAACCTGTGGGCTGTGTGAGAAGTCATTGGGAACACAGCAGTGTCCTTTGTGTGTGGAGCTTTTCTTGGCGGATGTCCATTTGGGAAGAGCATTTCTTTAAAATGCTTTTTTGTTTTAAATATTTACTTATTCTTATTTTTAAAATATTTTAAGTAATCTCTACACCTAGCACAGGGCTCGAACTCACAACCCTAAGATCAAGAGTTGCATGCTCTACTGACTGAGCCGACCAGACGCACCCCCCCAGATTTATTTATTTATTTATTTATTTATTCAAAATATAATTGACATACAGTAATAGATTAGTTTCAGGTGTACAGCATAGTGATTTGATAAGGGAGAGCATTTCCCTCCCTCTCTCCCTCCCTGCCTGCCTGCCTGCCTGCCTTCTAGTAGGCTCCTCGCCCAGGGTAGAACCCAACATGGGGCTTGAACTCATGACACTGAGATCCAGACCTGAACTGAGATCAAAAGTGGGACCCTTAACAGACTGAGCCACCCAGGTGCCCCAAGGGAGAACATTCCTTAATTAGTGTATTTCTTTGCTTTGGGGGACAGGAAAACTCGGAAAACCCCCTCAGCCCATGCTATTTGGAATATGTCCATTTGAATGCAAGTCTGTTCACGCCTTCAAGAACTATTTCCTGCCACGTCTCTGAGGTGCCAGGTATCGTGTTAGGCCCTGAGGATACGATAGTGAGAAGAAACCAACAGAGTCCATGTCCTCTGTAAGGGTGGAGAGAGCAGTCAAGGAAGCCCCCAGACTCCTGTAAAATGGCCTCTGGTTCCTGCTGCCGGGGGGTGGCTGGGGTGTTCTGTGAGCCTGTGATAGGGAGTTTGACCTGCTGGAAGGAAGAGTTGGGATCAGGCAAAGAGGAGGGAGTGTTCTAGGCGGAGGGGATGGCTGCTCAAAGGCCCTGCGACAGGTGGGTGTGAATCAGAGGGGTGGCCTGTGGGGCAGGCCATGTGGGCTTTGTAGTTCTCAGTGAGGAGATTTTTGTCTCAATTCCAAGAGCAATGGGGATTCACTGAAGGGCTTAAATGGGGAGTGACTTGATCAGATCTGCATCTTGCAAAGAGTACTCTGGCTGTGGCTAGGAGAGCAGATTGGAGGGGAGCCAGAGGGAATGTACGGCACCCAGGGAGGTGGCTCTGCGGGGCTCCAGGCCCAAGGGCATGGGCATGTGGCTGGGCGGCCTGCCGTCCGGGGACCCCGGCTGGGTAGGGAAATTCTTCCTCCCCTCCATTCTCCCTTCTGACTCTGCAGGCACTCCTTGCCACGGATTTGGCCAGCATAGGATTTCAAAGGACAGAGCTGAGGTGTGCAGTTCCTCAGCCTAGAGGCCCGTCTCAGCCCCAGTCAGAGCTGCATGGGTTTTTTTTTTTTTTTTTTTTTTTGAGATTCAGCAGGAAGGGATATGGAGCATGGCCGGAGCCTCCCTGCTGCCATTGCAGGCTCGGGGCGCTGTGGGAAGGTTCTGGTCCCTTAGGGAACTAGCACTGGAGATGATGGATCTCTAGGGCAAGAAAGGCTCGTGAGGCCCATGGGACCCCCAGAACACACTGTGAGCGACCCAGGCCGTTTATTCCCGCAGCTCTAGGAGCTCCAAGGGGTTCCTTCAGTGTATCCCCGAACACCCAGGTGCTGGGGATCGGATTTTGTTTCCTGACAGGATTCAAGAAATCCTTGCGTGTTTTTGTTTTTGTCTTGGTTACTTGGCTTCAGATAAATTTCTCCATAATCTTCCACCACTGAGGTTTTCCTTTCAGGTTAGGACCACACAGGAGCTGAGGGGAATCAATGCCGTCTGCCACTGGAGTGTATTTCCTCCTGGGGGAGAAGGATGGATGGACACTCCTCACTTTTGGAAGACAGAGAACTGTCTTCGGCCATCTTCCCTGGCCTTTCCCATCCCAGGACCTGCAGGCCACCGGCTGCTGCGGGCCCCTCCCTGCTCAGTGGGGCCCGGCCCGTCCAGCACCAGCCCGAGCTCAGCCTGGGGCACTGTCCTCCTGGTGCAGCCATGTCCTTGAGGGAAACCGAAGCTACAGTAGGAATAGTAAACTAATCCCAGGGGGTAACACTGATGCAGAGAACTCCTATGTGGGCTTGTGTGTGTCAGCCATTGCTCTCAGTGTTTAGAAATATTAAGTCACTGGGACGCCTGGGTGGCTCAGTCGGTTAAGCATCTCACTCTTGGTTTCAGCTCAGGTCATGATCTCGGGACCTTGAGACCAAGCCTTGTGTCAGGCTCTGCGCTCAGCGGGGAGGCTGCTTGAGATTCTCTCTCCCTCTCCCTCTGCCCACCCCTCTCTAAAATAAATAAATAAATCTAAAAAAAACCACATAGTAATATTAAGTCACTTACACTTCACCACACCTCTAAGAGGTGGGTACGGTCATTATCCTCATAGTACAAATGGGGAAACTGAGGCACAGGGCATCTAAGCTACATACCCAAGGGTTACACAGCTAGTGAGGTGGAGCAGGAATTTGAAGCCAGACAATTTGGTTCCAAAGGCTGAGCTCTTAACCACTAAGAACACACATGGCTCAGGTGTCTGGGGACCCCTTGATATTGTTGCTTAAGCAGAGCACAAGGCCTTAGAACAGGGTCCCAGGGTTTCCTACCCAAAGCCTGCAAGTTGTTTCTCATGAGCACTTGGGGTGAGGGGTGGGCTCCACAGAGTCGTCGGCAGGAGGCATCACGATGGTGGGGGTGGGGGGAAAGAACATGGAATCATACCGGCCTGGGTTTGATCCTAGCCCTACCCTTAGTGAGCTGTGTGGCCCTGGGCAATCGCTTCATCAGTTCCGTGCCTTAGTTTCCTCCTCAGCAAGGTAGAGAGAACACAACTCGACTCCCTGTGAGGGTGAGGGTGGGGTGAGATGAAGCGTGCTTGGAGTTGGGCTTGGAGCCAACCGCAGGGAGCCTGGGGAGCTCTGGATCAGGGTTCTTCCTGGAAACCACGCCTGAAACCCCGCTGGAGGCCCACCCCACTTGGCTGCTCTGGCTGCAAAGGTCTCAAGGTCACAGCACCTTCTCCCAGCTTCTTTCTTCCCAGGCGCCTTGCTGGGGAGAGCGTCTCCAAGGCAACATTCAAGGACCACCTGTTGGAGAAATCAGGCACAAGAGAAAAATGACCTCCTTGCCTCATTCCAATGGCCTCTGCTGAGGGTTTGAGGGGAAGTGGTTGGCCCAAGTTGGAAACGCAATCCTGGTGGGCTGCCCAGTGGAGGTCATTGTCTGGGCCCAAGTGGCTGCCTCTGTCTCCCGGGCTGTGTCCAGAAGGCGCTCCCCTGAGAGCTCCTGGGTTAGAGAGCTCCTGGGTTAGAGAGCGAGGCTGATGGGAAGAGCGAGGGGCTGGGTGGGCTTGGCTGTCCGTGGACATTCTTGTCCAGAAGCAGCAGGGCCTCCTGAGAGAGAGGCTCTATTTGCCCCACGGTTCACCTGCCTGTCCCAGGTCTTTTCTTGCATGAGGGTGGAGTGGGGAGCAGGAAGTGAGGACGAGGGCGGGGAGTCACCCAACAGTGGGCTAAGGAACGGGTCAGAAGTCTGAGCAGTGGGGCCCGTGCCAAAGGGTAAGGAGAGAGGCATGTGACTATGATGTCACCAGAAGTCCTCGTGAGCCCTCCCCTACCACGTGGGAATTCCATCCTCAGGGATTTCTGACTTCCCTGTTGGGCCTCGCCTTGTTCAAACAAGTCTTAACATTTTCCTTTGCCTCAGTTTTGCTGCCTGTGAAATGAACAATTATTGAAGTCAATTGTCTTATAAGCCGTGGTTGCCACGAGAAAGAATGAGCCAGTTATTGTAAAATTCATCAGCTTTTTCATGACTTTTGGCTGCGTAATACTGTATCGAGGAATGTGTTCCTCCCAAATGCCCACCAACCTTTGTGGAGTGTTGTTTATAATTGAATGATATCAAAACAGCCCAGGTATCTTGTAGCCCGGGTTCAGGGAATGCCCCAGTAACTTGATATATTCGAATGCAGGGATAATTGATGGCCATTCAAAAATCATCAGTGGTGGGGCACCTGGGTGGCTCAGTGGGTTAAAGCCTCTGTCTTCAGCCCAGGTCCTGATCTCAGGGTCCTGGGATCCAACCCCACATTGGGCTCTCTGCTCGGCAGGGAGCCTGCTTCCTCTTCTCTCTGCCAGCTTCTCTGCCTACTTGTGATCTCTCTCTATGTGTGTCAAATAAATAAATTAAATAAATTTCTTTGTGTGCAAAGAAAACAGGCTTGGAAGAAACTATTCCAGAATGTTAATAGGGCTTAATTCTGGGTGATGAATTTATGTGTGATTTGAATTTTGTTCTTTATTATTCAGAAAATTGAAAAAAATTCAACAACGTGCATATATTACTCTTATTTTTATTTAGGTATTTCATTAGGGAGAGAGCATGCATGGGTCGGAGAGGGACAGAAGAAGAGGAGAGCGAGAACCCCAAGCAGGCTCCACACCCAGCACAGAGCCTGATGGGAGGTCCTGATCCCAGGACCTCGAGATAATGACCTGAGCCAAAATTAAATGCCAGACACCCAACAACCTGAGCCATCCAAGGGTCCTGTATTACTCTTATTTTTAAATGCAATAGCTTGAATATTATGTTGGCTTATAAAAATACTGATGTAATTTTAAAAATTCAAGCAGGGGTGCCTGGGTGGCTCAGATGGTTGGGCATCTGCCTTTGGCTCAGATTGTGATCTCGGGGTCCTGGGATCGGGCCCCACATTGGACTCCCTGCTCAGTGGGGAGTCTACTTCCCCCTCTGCCCCTCCTCTCACTTGTTCTTCCATCTCGATCTCTTTCTCTCAAATAAAGAAATAAAATCTTTAAAACAAAACAGAAAAAAAAAAAAAAAGAAAGAAAGAAAAGATCCTGGGCCTCCTCATGGCATCTAAGGTGGGCAGTGGCTCGGTCTGGGGCTCTCATCAGGAGCCCCATTTCCTTGGAGAGGCCTCAAGCCCCTCTGAGAGATCCTGTTGGAAGAGAGATGCACAGGGAATGAGTTTTTCCAGCTGCTCCTCGGGATCAGGAGACAGGCACAGGGGAAGGGCAGAGAGAGTGATGGGTTGAATGTGTTTCCCGTACGTCAGGGCCTGGGCTGCTGGAAGAGGCTTGGGACCTCGGATCAGACGGCCATGTCCAGACCTCTGCTGTGTCGTGTCCCAGCTGGTGACCTCTGGAAGACAGCTGACCTCTCTGAGGCACAATGTCCTCGTCTGTAAGATAGGTGCTGTCAGGACTTTCCATCCCCTTGTGAGGGTGGCCACAGCGCCCGGGGTCTGCAATATGTGGAAACTAAAATATGGGGTTCGTAGTGGATTCAACTCTTCTAGAACACCATCTAGGCCAAATGCTCTTCCTAAATGCTTACAGGAGAGGGACCTTGCTGTTTTTCAAAGTAGCTGGGATTTGGGTTGCCTGGGGCTGGTAAGTGAGGAAGCCGGGCGGCGGGGGAATAGGGTGTGTGTGCGCACGCGCACTGGGATGGGGGTGGTTAGGGTGTTGCTCAGCCCACGAGTGACTGTGACGTGGGGAGAAAGAGGAGGAGGTGGCGTGGGTGTGAACACAGAGCTGCCACAGGGAGACAGATCAGAGGCGGAGGTGACAGCTGGGTGTGGGGCTAGGCCCGATGGAGATTCTGCTGTGTGTGGCTCAGTGGAAGAACTTTCTGGGGAGTGCCGTAGCTGGCTCCTGGGAGGGCCTGCCTTTCTGAGGCTGCACCAGCTCCCTGTGAAGAGAAGCTGCCTGGCAGAGGTGAGCGAGCTTCCCTGGGAGGCTCAGCAGGGGCCAAATGGCCTCTAAGGTGGGCTCCACGTCCAAGGTTGTGGTTGGTGGGGGCTGAGGAAGACCCCGTGTAGCCTCGGAAGGGAGGAAGGGCCAGAGGCCGGGGTGGTGTGGGCAGAGGAGCCCCCAAAGCTCAGGTATGGCCCTGGGATCCAGACGGCGGGCCCCATCCCCTCCGGCCCTGCCGTCCTTCCCCTCGATGTAGGACTGACCTCATGGTGCCCTCCTGCCTGCAGGCCTCCTTGGCTTCCTGTCTTCCTCTGCTTGCTTTCTCAGGCCCCCTGTGATCTGGACTCGTATTCCCCCAACCCCGCTTCCCTTAGCTCCTGACTCCCAGCCTGTCTCCTCCCTCAGCCCCCAGATATTCCTGGGTGTTTTCTCCTGGAATGTCCACTCCGTCCCTCTCACCGGGCACATCTGCCTTGTCTTTGAGGCCTCTGCTTGAGTCCCATGTCCTCAGTCTCCTTAAAATGCATGGCCCACCCTGCTCTCTCCTGCTCAGACTCCGGACAGCTCGTAGGAGCCTTGGTGTCTGCAAGGGGGCCCGTTCCCAGCACAGGCCATGCTCTTTACTTGTTCAGGCCCCATGCTAACCCAAGGAGATAGTCACAGTTATTATCCCCACTTTATAGATGGGGGATCCCCCTGAATAACCACCAGTTGGCTGGTTTCCAATTTCTTCCCTGCAGGAACATCTTGTCTCTCCGATCAGCCTGAGTTCTTTCTGGGCAAAAGTCATGATTTGGGCTCACACAGCTCGCCCAGCAGCGAGCCTGGGCCCTGTGTACTTGCCTGGCTGGACATCTGTTACAAAGATGGGCCTGGCTTGTTGGGCCTTGACATAGACTCGGGGGTCCCGGAGCTTGGCTGGGAAGCACCCAGCCCCACTGGGGAGAGGACAGGCTGGAGTTCGGTGGAGAGGGAGTGTGGAGCTGAGCCCTGGCCTGGGGGCCCGCCCCGAGCGTCTCACCATTTCTTTCTTCTTTTCTCCACCAGGGAACTCAATGGGAACAACATCACTCGGATCCACAAGAACGACTTTGCGGGGCTCAAGCAGCTGCGGGTGCTGTGAGTATGGGCTGCTGCCCCCGAGCTTCTGCCCCACCCCAGGCAATGGCCCTGGCTATGCGTTGTAGGGCCTCTCCCCATGGAGTCAGTCTTCAGATGCCCCGTCGGGGCTGGGGTGGAAGTGATGGTGAGGCCTGAGCCCGAACAGCCACCGCCTTGCACGGGGCTGAGGAATTGGGTGTGGTGTAGGCACCCGTGGTCACCAGCTGGCAGGACCTGGGCTGGGCAGACGGGGCGTCCGTCCTTAAATGAGGGAAGGCTGGGTGGCCGTGAGGAAGCTTTAGGCCTCGGGCTCGGTCTGCCAGGGTAGTGCAAGGGTCCTGGGGGCTCAGTTCTTTCAGAACTACTTTGTAGCTCAGAGGGCCTTTGGTGGGGCTGGGGACTTTGTGGTCTCCCTGTTCTCTGGGGTCATAGCTCTTAGTTGCTGGGCAGGGGTCTCTGCTGCTCCAGAACCCACTGACCTTTGACTCCTTCCTAAGCTTCAGGAATGTCTTCTGAGTCTGGGGAAACCAAACCCTCCTTCCCTCCTGGTACCCCTCACCCTCCTTGTCCTCCAGCCTGAACTCCTCAATAGCTCAGGCTTTTGGAAACAGAGTGGAGGAAGAGAAAGTGTGTGGTAGCAGCTTCTGCCTCCTGCCCTAGGAGGATCTGAGGTCCATGTGGGACCTCAAGCCGCCTGCTTATGAGTGGATGTGGGAAATTGCAGGGAGAAAAATATACTTGACCATCTCAGAAGGTATCATGACACAAGCACACTGCCCGCCAGGTGGACATTCTGGGCTATAAGGAGCATTGGCGGTGGGGAGGTAGGGTCCCGTGGAGGCAGGTGGCTGAGTTGGCAGTAGATGGGGCCAGGCAGTGTAGGGGTGCAGGCAGAGGGGTTGTTGTCTGCCAACTGCAGAGTGTGTTTGCTGCATGTGTGGGCCTTGCCCACTTGGCATGGGCTCCCATCCCCCTGCTATGGGCTCATCCCCCTGCTCTGCTCCTTGGACATGTGCCCTCTGGACTGAAGTAGGGCACATGCGCCAGCAGCCTGGAGTCGCTTCTGCCGCTTGGGTTCCTGGTTTCCCGGAACAAGGGTTTCTTTGGAGCCATGGTCTGGCGCTCAGGTGCCCTGGTGCCCCGTGGCCCTAGTGGCTGCAGAGGGCTCTGCACGGGCTCAGGGGCTGGAAGTGCGTCTTGCTGTCAGGCCTGGGGGTGCTGAGGATACCTGTTGGGAATTTTCAAGGTTGGGGGAAGTTTTGTCCACTCAGGCCAGGACCTGGGACCTGTGTGCATCTTGGGCCCTGCTCCCGTTTCACTCCCCGGTGCCGGCTGTTGCTGAGAGTCCTTGTCCAGCATCCTCTAGCTGTCCTTGTGTCCTTGCTTCCCCAGGCAGCTGATGGAGAACCAGATCGGAGTGGTGGAGCGGGGGGCTTTTGACGACATGAAGGAGCTGGAGCGGCTGTGAGTATCCGTGGGTGCAGGCTCAGGGCGGCGGGGTGGTGCTGAGGGGACACGGCTGAGTCCAGAAGCGAGGGCAGGGTGCGGAAAGAGGTCGGCAGCCCCCGCACCGGCCTCCCACCAGCTGATGGGAGCCAGGGGCAGCCACAGCCAGGGAAGTGGTCACAGTGTCGTCATCACGAGGTAACAGCGAGGACACGGCTGGAGGGTGTCTGCATCCCACACTCTAAAGGCAACTCTCTTTGTTGTCTTTCCCTGATAACGCATTATTATGGCAAAGACCCAACGCAGTACAGAGGAAGTAAAATTGCCTCCTGTAATCTCATAGCCCAGGCGTGACCCCTGTCCGTGCTCCGTGTTTGTGTGCATTGGGGGAGAATGGGAAGCCAAGGGGACTGTTGCAGAGACCCAATGGCCGCCTGAGAAGCTGGGTCTTGGGTGTTCAAGGCCACAGCACAGAAGCTGGAAGGTGGAGATGTTTCTGATTTATGGGTTTCTCTAAACCCAGGGGTTTTGTATTTGAAAATGGGTCTTGATCGAGTTTTGCATTTCAGGTTGGCAAAAATGAAAAAAAAAAAAAAAAAGGAATATGGTATGAATGAGGTGGGGGATGGACACCCAGGGGTCCCTGGTCTCACTGTTTTGCTTCGGTTCAGCTCTCGAGACGTGTCAGGAGTCCTAGAGTTCATTCCCTCTGAACAAGAAAGTCCATTTTATTTTAAGGTAGTAATCAGATGCAGCTAAAAAAGTATATATCCAGGATATTCTTTGCACATCATTTAAATACAACAACAAAAAAATGGAGAAAGCCATTCTGGTGGAGATGTAGGGTATCAAGCCACATTTTTGAAGAACACTTAAGGTCACTGGAATGTGCTCACAATATAATATTAAATGAAAAAGGCAGGGATGTGATGCTTATGAAAATTGCATCAACTTCTGTGTATATAGAACACAGGAGGAGGAAAGTAATTGGAAAGATTAACTCTCATCACATTGAGTGGTGGGATATCAGGTAACTTTAATTTTACTCTTTGTGCTTATCTTTTTTATGAATTTTCTTACAATGAGTTTATAATTATAATTATAGCTACAGTTGATTGCCTTACTCTGTGCCGGGCACCAGGATAAGCTCTTTGCCATACAATATCTCATTTAATCCTTAAAACAACGCTGTGGTCAGTGGTATTTTACAGAAGAGAAACAGATGGGGCCCTGAAGTTAAGGCACTTGGGTTATTAAGTGATTAAGGGGGGATTAGAACCCGGATCATTTTGCCTCCGAAGCCTGAGCTCTTAATGACTATGACCTAATACCTCACTTTTCCCTTTTACTTCAAAGAAAGTAAGGTATTAAATAAAGGGAGAAGACTATGGCTGTCGCCTTGCCTTCCTGCAGTCTGGAAGAAAATCAAGGCAGTCTTTTCTTTTGCGTTCTTCACCCAGGCCCAAAAGTGAGTGATAAGAAGCCTGTATCGAGAATAGTTGATTAGTGCTGTTTGCTTTCTTCCAAAGGCTCAGAGAATGAAGTACACGTTCATGACTTGCTGTGAGGGGGCTGTGACTGGGACCCGGACCGAACCCCCTGCAGCTCTGGCTCTGGGTGCTAGAGGAGGAAGGGTGGGCGGTCGGTGGGGGGTTGACACACAATGGGGGGGACCTGCCTCATACCTGCCCCTGCCACTGGGAGGGGGCAGGATCCTCCTTTTTGAGTCACAACTTGTCATCAAAGACTTTGTCCCTTCTGTCCTGCTCCCATTCCTTTCTTCTGGGGCGAGTCCCCCACAAGTTCCCAGCAGGTGGTTCTTCTTGGGGGGGGTGTCTGCCGTGTCCCAGGGCCGGGGGTTGGGGGGGAGTGTGGACTGTGGACTGCCGGCACCTTCTCCTCTGACTTGCCAGCAACCAGTGGTGGATCCATTAATCATCCAAGTTGCATAAAGCTGGCAGTCATAAACTCCGCATGTATCCTAAACATTCCCTTTTAAGCACAAACATGGAAGTGTGCATTTATCAACCCTCTTCCTCACCTTCCCCTCCCCACCCAAGGCTTTTCTTCTTAGTATGAGACTGGAGTTCTGTATTGCTTCTGTCATTTACACTACATACAAATGATTTGTTTATGGTTTTTGGTTTTGGTTTCTTTAAGGCGGAGGGAGATATTTAAAAGGTCCTTAGAAGCAATCTGGATAAAGAATTCCGAATTCCTTTTTTTTTTTTTTTAAAGATTTTATTTATTTATTTGCAAGAGAGAAAGAGAGCGCACAAGCCAGGGAAAGGGAGAAGCAGACTCCCCTCTGGGCAGAGAGCCCGATGCAGGACTCAATCCCAGGACCCCGAGATCATGACTGAGCTGAAGGCAGATGCTCACTGACTGAGCCACCCAGGTGCCCCCAAGTTTCTTTTGTGACCCTCCTGCTCCGCCCCGGTGTCTTATTTAATTCAGCAGCCCTTCAATGAATAGCTTCTGGTTTACTGACTTTCTCCAAAGCCTCCAATTTAGTTTTCCCAGAGATGACTCTTTTTACATGAGTATTTTGTTCCCCTCTGTCATCGTTAATTACATTGTATAATTATAAGCACCTCGGGCATAGATAGGTCTGGGAACAGACCGACGGTTCTTGTAAGCGGTTCCGGCAGGCCTGCGTGCAGAGGCGGAAGTGTACAGTCGCGCTGGCCACGGGGGCGGCCGTGCCACGGCCGCGGAGGGAGACAGCGGCGCGCTCAGCCGCCCTGCGCGCCGTCGAGGCCGGTGCGCAACGTGGGGAAAGGCGCTCTGCGGCTCCTGGGCTCTAGTACTTGGCCGTGACGGGTGGGAGCCCCTCACCTCTGGGCATCCCAGCTCCCTCCACTATCACAGAGACAGCTCAGTGGACTCGGTAAACAGCTCGAGCACCTGTTAAGACCCAAGCCTGCGGCAAGACGGTAGAGGTAAAATTTCCCCGCGGGTCGGTGAGAGAAGGAGACGGGAGGGTACGTAGGTGAACGTGAGCCCTGTTATCAAGCTACAGGGAGGGAAACCCATCCATGCCTTCTGCTTTCCCTCCGATGGCGAGGCGCATGGTGAGGACCGGTCACCACTACTGCCGTCCCCGTTCTTGGCTCCTCCTTCACCATGCTGGGGTCCTCCTTTGGTGTTTTTGACTTTCTACTTTCTACTGGCTCTTGATTTTTCCCCCCCCTCTGCAGTGTTTGCAGAAATTGAAGCTGGAAAAATGAGAAAGTCTTGGGGGAAAGCAAAACAAAACAAAACCCGATGATTTCCAGGCAGTATAAATACAGGATTAATTTACTGCACAAGGTTAAGGAACTTGGGGTAATCTGATGTCCATGCCTGGTGCTTTAAGGATTCTATTGGTGGTTCCTTTCTTTTTTTTTCTCCCAAGGCAGCCATGTGTTTCCCTAGGAGCCTGCCCTTTTGAGTAAACTTCTTCCAGCTGGCCTCCTTGTCTGCACCGTGCTGCAAAATGATGCCTTTCTCACATATCAGATGAAGGGTGACCTCCTGGGAGGTAACCACAGGCCAGTTACCATTGACCACAGACAATTACGTTGCTCCCTCAGTCCTAGCACAAGAAAGCTTTTGCTTTGGTTGGTTTATCCTTGCCTGGCACTGTTAAAAGACATAGTTGTGTGAGCCCCGAGCTGTGCTATAGTTTGCGGGGCTGGGGCTGTGTTTCACACCAGAGCGTCGCCAGCCTTCACTTGCGCCCAGGTCACTTGGGGATCCTGCTGAAATGCAGAGTCTGACTCTGCTGGTCTGGGGGAGGGGCTGTGGTACTGCAGCTCTTAGCACCTCCCAGGCAAAGCCCCTGCAGGTGGCCTGTGGACCACAGTTCGAGCACCAAGCTTCCATACTTGTAGGGGTCCCACCCCCGGTGTCAGAGGACGAGCAGCTGACGTCCGGTTAGGTGTCACTGCTTTCCTAGGACGAGTCTGGGTTCTTTCCACATTGTATCTTCCCGTCCAAGTCACATTCCAGAACCAGACTTCCCACTCCAGCACGTGTGAATAAAACTGAGAAGTTCTGTTCATCCACCAGCAGAACAATTAGAAATGATGGACGTACTAGTCATTAAAAACAAAGGGGTTGTTCTCTTGTCTGGCATGGAGAGACATCCACAGATTGTTGAGCGGGGAAAATGCAGGTGGCCGAATCCTTTTTCTATTATTTGAGGTTTGTAAAGAATTAAGCATGCATTTTTCATAAATAAGGAAAAAAATCAATAGCGCTCTTTTCATTTTGAGAAAAAGACCTAAAGCAAACAATAAAAGGAAGTTAAGTTGCCCCTGAGTCAAATGCAGGTAAAAGCAAGGAGGAATCAGAACCGTGGGGCTAGTCCTGCCCCTGCTCACATTTTAAGTGGAGTCAGGTGTTCTGCTCACAATCCAGGATAGTATTTCAATCAGTGCCGTTTGAATTACAGCGGGTGTTTCGAATGTAACGCGATGACAAGGAGTAGCGGGGGCGGAAATCGTAGGAGAGGTCCACTGCCTGCCACACATCGGGGCCTTGGCGGGGGGGCTTCCACAGGTGCTCAGTGCCCATCCTCTCCAAGTGCTGGATGGCGAACTCCCACTTTATAGAAACTGAGGCCCAAGGAAGCTTATTTTCCTGGAGGTAACACAGAGACCCTGTTAGGATTTGAACCCCACGCCCTCCCTCCCTGAGCCCAGTGCTTTCTCTTTTTTTTTAAGATTTTATTTATTATTTGGCAGAGAGAAAGAGGTCACAAGTAGGCAGAGAGGCAGGCAGAGAGAGGGGGAAGCAGGCTCCCCGCTGAGCAAAGAGCCTGATGTGGGGCTCAATCCCAGGACCCTGAGATCATCACCCGAGCTGAAGGCAGAGGCTTTAACCCACTGAGCCACCCAGGCGCCCCTGAGCCCAGAGCTTTCTGAAAAGTCTTTGCATTTCCTAGACTGCGAGGCACCTTCCAACCCTTCCTTTCTTTTCTCTTTTAGACGACTGAACCGGAACCAGCTGCACATGTTACCAGAACTGCTGTTCCAGAATAACCAGGCTCTGTCGAGACTGTGAGTGATGGGGCGATTGATGCTCTGTCTGTGGTCTTGTCCCTCAGCCCGTGGGAGGGGCCGTGTCTAGTCAGAGGGGCCAGAATTTCCCACCACCCTGACCCCACCCCCCACCTGTCTGGAATCATGCCGGGCACGAGAGGCCAGGCCCTCCTGTAGGACGTTACTGCGCGGGGCGTTTCTCGGTGGTTGAGCCCACCGGGATCCACGGCTCATTCAGTTCTCTGTGGTGCCTCTGACAGTGCGGGTGTGAGAATGTTCTGGGGAGGGGCGGCCTTCTTGTCAGACATGATGCTGGGCTTTCCAACCCTGCACATCTGTTTCTGCTTTGGGTCCAATACTGATTCATTCAATGAAGCCCTGCTTGGATCTCTTTCTATTATCAGATCAGAGTCATGAGATCTGGAAGCTTATCAGCCATGGCATAAGGTCATACTTTTATTTGCTGTAAATGTACTTCTTTCAAGCTTCAAGGGTAGTGTCTAATTCTGCTGCTCTGTGGTTTGTTATATGTGGCTGTAATTGTTCTACCATTTATTTCATTTTGTGGGTCTTGGGTTGGACAGGACTTTAGAGATAACCTAAGGAATCTCCTCTACTGTTCCTTAGCCCTGTGGTCCTTCAGTCTTTGCTTGGCTACCTCTAATGATGGGGAGTTCACTCCCTCTCCAGACAGTCAGTTACATTAATGGATAGATCTGCGTATTAGAAACATTTCTTTAAATTTGAGCCCTAAGTCTGTTTCCCAACAACTTATGTTTTCTTTAGCTTTGCTTTCTGTGAGCATCTAGAACAACTGTGTACTGTTACTAGATTTAAAAAAAAAATTTATTTATTTATTATTTATGCCAGAGGGAAAGAGGAAGGGCACAAGCAGGGGGAGGGGTGGAGGGAGAGGGAGAGAGAATCCCAAGCACACTCCATGCTGAGCTCAGGGCCCTGTCCCACAACCCTGTGATCATGACCTGAGTAGAGACCAAGAGTCAGACGCTTAACCGACTGTGCCACCCAGGTGCTCCTCTTGTTGGATTTTTGAAGGGATGTTGGGATTTTGTATTTTGACTTGGGAGGTTTTTGAGTCCTTTTAGTTGTTGCCGTTTATAACCTGAAAAACCACTGGTTGGGATCTTATGCGTGGCCAGCAGAGCACTGTGTGTGTGGAAGCGAGCCTGCTGGTCTTGCCTGGAGAGGCTTGCAGAGCAGCACGTAGATGGAGGAAGAAGCAGCAAGTGACTTCGACAGGACTGAGGGGTGGGGGCTGGGTGGGAGACGGCATCCCAGGGCTGCCTGAGTGCTGACGGTGTGACTGTGGGCTCCTGGATTCTGGATCCAGTACAGCAAGTTCTTTGCACATGAGTCATGATTTCCAGAGGTCTCAATGAGCCCAGTGGTCTCCAGGCAGCCCCTGTGTCCTTGAACCTGCCTTCAGGTTTTCGTCTTGAAGTTGGAGAGGTGAAGTGACCTTCTCAGGGTCAGTGGTCAAGTCCCTTTTGGACTCCCCGTTCAGTACTCTTCATGATTTCCTATTTTACTGGAGAAAAGTACTTCTGTACTTTAATAAATATTAAATAACTGGATTTTATATCTAAAGGCTGGCACAAGGAACTCCATTCAAGGAGGGGAAAAGCCATTGAAGAGGACAGGAGTCTGCCTGACTCCTGCTCTGGGCACCCTATGGGGCTGGGAACCAGGGGAGGCAGTGGCTTCCAGAAACGCTGGACGTTCTGGGGCCAGCTCTCCTGGGGGGGGGGGGCAGTCAGCATCGAACAGACGGACTTCCAGGAGAAGGGCATGCCTGATGGAAGGCTCGGTGGCTCTTTGGGGAGTATTTCCAGGCTCTAGAGCCAGAACATTTCCCCAGTGCCTGCTGCTTTTTCTTTTTAGGCAGTGGGTCTCTAACTCTTGGCAGGAGATGTTTCTTATCCAGCATAGCCAGACCTGGTGGAGGGAAACTATTTCCTCCAGCTCTCCTGTTAACATTTCCGAGGCTCAGCTATAAGCACAAGTGTGGCAGCCCACAGGACTTTGGGGAGGATTCTTCTGCAGTGTCCCCACTCAGGTCAGTCTGGGCCTTGAGTTCGTGACTGGGCCTGACCTGCTTTAGTGCCGTCCGGCGCCCCTCCAATTCAGGCCGTCTCAGAAATGCACATCCTGGGCGAAATGGTTAAACAAACCCTTTTATTGATCTAGTTGTTTGTTCCTGGGCTCTGGCTCATTGAGTTTTGTTTTTTTAACCTTTGTTGTTGCGTTAAGGAAGGATGCAGGAGCAAATGCTCAAAGATTTATTTGCTGATATTCGTTGTCCTACCTCCACCCTCAATCTGTTGACTAGAGCACCTGGCATCGCAAACATCTCTGATAACGTTCCCAGTCCGCTTGGTCTGGCCGAGGAACGCTTGGACACTCTGGGTTCGGGAACCGGAAACCCCCATAGGCTGGTGATGGGAAGGGTGGTGGGCATTGCAAGGGCACAGCTGGCAGACTCACACATTCCCCAGGACAGGAAGTGAAGGATCGCTGGGACCAGGATGGAGAGGTGAAGGGTGTTTCCAGTTCTTTCTGAATATCTCATTATTTTCCTGCTCCTCCCTGCAGACCAGTGTCCTGGGCTTATGGGAAACATCTCAGTTCCACCACGACTTTGGTTAGCCACAGTGTTGACTCCCCTCCTGCTTCCTGTGACCTTGGAGTTAATCCCCGTGTCTCAGGTCCCAACTCCAGATTTCTGGGGAAAGAATCTGATTGGCTCACCTTTGGTCATGAGGTCATTTCTGGGCCAAGGAGCTGGGTTGGGGGTTTATGGGATCTCCTGGTGCCATCTTACCAGGGAGCCCACTCCCCTAGGAACTGGAGGGGGACCACATTCCCTTAGGAGGCAGGGCCTGGTGGTTCTGGTCTCTCACCTGCTGACCTCCCCTCTGCTTTGAGGGATCCGTTGCTAATCCTTCCCACCTGGAGCAAATCATGGACTTTCAGCGGAGGCCGTTATGCTAAATCAGCATGAAACAGGTTTGAGAGAGACCAAATGTGTAGGTAAGGTGCGATCAGAGTGGGTCAGATGGCATAGTTCATATTTGGGTTGACTTTGAGTGTGTGGCTGCCAGGTGTTAAAATCCTATTACCGGCTATTCTTCAGGAATATTTCCCCTTTGTTGGGTTGGTCTGTCCATTGTGTTCCATATGTGGGACCTGAGGCCCAGAGACGTGACTCGCCTTGAACCACAGAGCAGTTTGGTGACGGGGTTGGAATTAGATACAGTGCCTTCGAAGGTCCTGAAATCTCACATTTGGGGATTTAGCCTAAGGAAGTAATAAAACATGAGCACAAACACGTTCATTGTAGCATTATTTAGAATTTTGAAATATTGAACATTCCTTTTTTTTTTTTGAAAAGATTTTATTTATTTATTTGACAGAGAGAGATAGCATGAAAGGGGGAAAGGGAGAAAGCAGGCTCCCTGCTTAGGGAGCCCATTGTTGGGTGTGATCCCAGCACCCTGAGATGAAGACGTGAGCCGAAGGCAGTCGCATAACCAACTGAGCCACCCAGGCACTCTGAAATGTAGAATATTCCTCTATTGAAATATAGAATACTCAATATTGAAATATATGTCCAACACTGGGGGGAAAGTTAAGTAAATTATGATATAGCTGCTTGAGGAAATATTTATATCACCATCGAATGTGGTCTTTATGGAAGATATAAAATAATGCGGATAAATATTGGCATTACCAAAAGCCAGGATGCAAAATTGTACCGACAACAAAATCACTAAATAAATCACTCTAAAGAAGGCACGGAAAAAGACTGTAAAATGCCAGTGGGGGTTGTCTCTGGGTGACTTTTTTCTTTTCTGGCTTTCCCAGATGTTCTGTAAGAAGCATGTGTGACTTTTATGGTGGGAGACCTCCCAGCTTTTACAAGCGCTGGAAAGCCTCTGTAGTTGGAGTTAAAGTGAGTGCTGGCCATGTGACGTTGGAGGGTTTCCTCCAACCCCGGGGAGCCCAGCTTTGCTCTTCTATCAGATAAAGAGAATTCTAGCTACCTCGAAGGCTATTGGAGGGATTGGAGGAAGGTATAACCGGCCCTTTTGGCAGTTGTAAACTTGTGACCAGTAGTAGATGCTCAGGAAATGTGTGGGGAATCCACGTGAGGATTGGTTTGGCAGTGGTATCACGGTCTCCAAGTTGACCCTGCCCTTGAGCATTTGTCCATCTGTCTGTCTTCATGTAGAACCACCCCTTTGCATGGCAGGTACTGCCCCCAACAGGTTTAAACTTTTTTCTTCCGCAAAAGGCTGCATTTCACGAGGCGCACCTGCACAGGCACCCCTCAGGGCTGTAGAGGGGGGCTGGTGTGCTTGTCCACAGCCGTGGTGGGGGCGGGAGGGGTGGCCCTGGACCAGCGTCACTCAGACCCAGGAGCTGCCAGAGGGAATGTGCCTTTTGTACTCTTGGGTACTTTCCTGGGCAAGCGTGGAGCCAGTCAGTGATGTTGCCCCCAAAATGTTTCTTAGGTCCCTGGAGTCACTTGTGTGTTTTCTTTGCTTCCTTGGGGAGGCCCCCCTTGAGGGTGGGCCCCGCATTCCTGCTCAGCACCCTCACTCCTCCACCGCTTTAGAAGAGAGAAAAAGTAAATTTTTCTTTACCCACCCACCCCTTGTCTGTGGGTAGAGGGAGTCGGAGCCCCTGCAGAAGTGTGTGTAACCTGTGACATCTTCCCGCCACCTGGGTCTCCCAGGACCGTCACGGAAGGTCTCAGGAACCAACAGTTGTTACAGTAATGGTTAGAACCATAGAAGGTCATTCTGTGCCAGGCTCGTGGGGGGACAGTCTTCAGACATTATCTGATTTCATCATCAGACATGTCTGAGGTCAGCATTTCCCCCATTTTACAGATGAAGACATGTGAGCTCAGAGGGTTTGTGATGTGCCCAAGGTGCTGAGTCAGGTTCGAACCCTGGTCTTTCTGATGCTAAAGCTCATCCTTCCATATGGGTCATCCACCCCCCCATTTTCTATCCAGCGTCTCCTTACCACTCTTCCACTTCCTGTACCCTTCTACCTACTCATCTACCTACCTACCCTCCTGACCCATCAATCTGTCACATGCCCACCCCTCCTTCCCACTCCCCTGCACTCCTGCTCACCTGTCTACCAGTTCACCAGTCAGCCCCCCATCAGCTCCCCTGCACTCCTGCTCACCTGTCTACCAGTTCACCAGTCAGCCCCCCTTCAGCTCCCCTGCACTCCTGCTCACCTGTCTACCAGTTCACCAGTCAGCCCCCCTTCAGCTCCCCTGCACTCCTGCTCACCTGTCTACCAGTTCACCAGTCAGCCTCCCCTCAGCTCCCCTGCACTCCTGCTCACCTGTCTACCAGTTCACCAGTCAGCCTCCCCTCAGCTCCCCTGCACTCCTGCT
>CM053617.1:44430527-44519699 GCA_028646535.1 Procyon lotor | reverse complement strand
CATCCGCCCAGCTATCTCTGTACCCTGTGCCGTCCCTCCATCCTCCCATCTCCTCCCACCCATCCTCCCATCGAACACGCTCCCCCCCCCCACTCATCTACTCTTGTACTCGATCACTCACGGCCATCACCAGCCCCAGCCAGCTCCCCATCCACTCAACTGCTAGCTACCCATGTCCCAATCTACCTGTAAACCTGCACATGCAGCAGCCTACCCACTCATCTAACATTTCCCAGGGCCTCCTGCGGGCCAGTGCTGTTCTCCACGCTGGGAACACTTGGAGTGGGCTGTGGAAGGCAGACGGGTAGGCACTGTCCCTCCAGGAGGGGAGGACTTATCACCAGCTCTTTCTGAGAGCAATCTGCTCATGTCTGACCAACAGCAGGACAGAGTGGGTGGGGACAGATTCCTCACTGGCTGGACCCCTGTCCCCTGCCAGGGTGGCTCTACCCTGGTGGCAGTTTGCCTGGATTTGGGGTGTGCTTCATCCCCGATAGTCAATCACAAGAGAATGTGGAGATGCTTTGTGGATGCATACAGGGCTCAGCCACGTTTGAACCTCATGGCTTCTCTTACATCAGCAAAACGCAGTCTCCACGCACGTTTGGGGGTGGAGCACAGTGAGGGTCAGTCTCTTTGCCTCTGACCTTCTGGATCTGGGGAGGGGTCTGTGCCATGCCTTGTGCTCCCTCCTCTCGCTGGTTGCGTTCCCTTCCTCGTCCAGAAGCCACTTCCAGAAGCCCAGTTCCTCTGGGCTTCTCTCTAGCCTTGAAACCAATATGCGTCCGGACAAGATCAACCTTTTGTGTCTCTGCTGGACCTGGAAGGGGTGGGGGTGGGTGATTAAGGGCAGCCCAGGACACTTCTTTCCCCTTATTGATATCCCTGTTGTAAGGAGGACCAGGATAGCTCATTAGCAGGGCCCTGGTGGCTGGAGAGGCGTGGATGTGATTTCCTGCAGGAGCCCTGTTGAAGAATGCCTGACCCTGTCGACCCCGTCTGGAGCTGGGTTTAATTAAACTGTCAGCACTGGTCAGAAGAACAAAGCCTCCCTTCCAGTCCTGGTCCCCAGCCCCCATTGGAGGCGGGCGGGCATCCTCTGCTGAAATGAAGAGTTGTTCAAAATGGATCTGTCTTGCCTCCGAGGGAAATTGCCCGAAGCAGGAAGGTGACCTCGCTGTTGTGACACGTCCACTCCAGGCGACAGGTCTGCGGAAAACTGAACCAGCCATGCTGTCCAGGACCCTAGTTGTGGGGGGAATGGGGCTCTGGAGGCTGCCCCTCGCCGGCCCGGGCCTCTTCCTGCCAGAACTCCTGCCTTAAGATGCTGCCCTTCACTCCCTGGGCTTCACTTTCCCCAGGAGCGACCTTCGTGAGCTTTGTCTCATGAGATACTAAGTCTGTCAGATGATTCTGGCACTAACGATGGAAAGGAACTTCCTTGGTTGGACAGTCTGGGAAGTTCTGGGTCAAATGAGGTTCTTTGTAGAGGGACCGTTCAGCTTCTCGAACCCGCTGTGTGTGCCTTACGAAGCACATGTGTAGGGCAGGGGGATGTTGCGCTGCCTGACCTCGATCTTACGAGCCTGCGGAGCTCTGACAGTAAGGGTCAGGGCCGACCTGTGCTTCTGCCTCTCCTGTTAGATCTCTAATTAGTGTGAATGAGAGTTGTTTGAGGGAGTTTATTAAAATGGAGGTAATCATCGGAGATCCTGAGTTAGTGGCTGTGAAAGCACCCAAGAATCTGCATTCTTATCAAGCCCCTCATCATCTTGCTCTCAGCACACTTTGAAGAGTCTTCGGCAGACACTCCTCTATGGTCAGAGCCCCCATTTGCTCCTGCCCCGCTGGGTTCTGCTGGTGGGGGGGCCACGCTCACAAAGGCCCTCCCAAGGGCGGACGCTTTACCTCCCACAGCCACACCGAGAACAATTTGGGGATTATGAGTTAGCAATTATGGAGCACTCTGAATTCTCAAAGTGCTTTCTAATCATTAAATCTGTGCCTGCTGTCAAGGCTCAAGTGAAGAAGGCAAGTGTCCCACTGGGCTGGCCGGGAGCCTCTGCAGAAGAGGGCAGCCGGCCCGAGGCTGACGTCCTGAGTGCCAGAGAGGGCTGACGAGCCCAGCATGGTATCATGTCCTAAACACGACACTGGCCCCTGGGTCTGACCTCGCGGCTTCAGAACCACACAGGCCTTCACAAACGCAGCGGGGCCTGGAGGAGGGCTGGAGGGAAGAGCAGCCCCCGGAAGAATGCCCAGCGAAGGGAGAGTGCTCCTCTGGGGACATCTTCCAGGGGCTCAGAGGAATAAAAGGTCCTCTCCTACAGCATTTACAAAAGTCAGCATGGAATGAACTGAATTCATAAGCATCGAGAAGATTCTGAACAGAGAAGAGCGCATACAGGAGGGGGCTGTTGTGAATAACTTTTAGGAGAGTGAGGAATGTTTTTAAGCCCTTTCAGAAATTATATAAAAATAAATTAATAAATAATTGGCAAAATTCTATAAATGTATAAATATGCAAATATTTTTGCCAATAAGAAAGATATGTTTTTTAATTAAATAAGGCATTTAAAAATACTTGAGCTATCATTCAAATATTTTTTAAAATTAGTTTAATACCAAAGCAATATGTAATTGTTATAATAATAGTAATTACCATTTGTTAAGCCTTTGTGCACCAAACACTTTATGTGGATTTTCTCATTTTAATTGTCATAGTCCTATGCAATTATTATCCCATTTTATAGCAGGGAGAACCAAGGCACGGAGAGGCAAAGTTATCGATCGCGTTGGCAGATCCAGGCTTTGAACGTGGGGCACGCTGTAACCCTCCACGTTATCCTGCCTTTCGTGATAGGAAACAGAAACAGGAAGAGGAAAGAGATTGCTCAGGAGTCTTCTGGGGAGGATAGAAGCTCCGAGTCAGGGGCGCCCAGGTGGCTCAGTCGGTTAAGGCTCTGACTTCAGCTCATGTCATGATCTCAGGGTCCTGGGATGGAGTCCCCTTGGGGCTCCCTGCTCAGCGGGGAGTCTGCTTCTCTCTCTGCCCCTCCCCCTGCTCATGCTGTTTCTCGATCTCAAATAAATAAATTCTTAAAAAAAAAAAGTTTTGACTCCGATGTTGAAGGCTGTGGGAGACATGGGAGTGTGGAGAGGATTGCAGTTGCCCTATGGGCAGGGACACCACGATCTAGAGTGTTGTGTGGATCTCAGTGGAAGGCCATGTAGATGGTCTCTGCTTTCTAGCATGAGGAGTATGGAAAAGGTGCTAGGCCGAGGGGGCCACAGAGGGTTCTTATGAGCAGAGCGACTGAGCAGAGGGTAAATAGCATCTTTCCTCAACATCCCACTCCCTCAGCGAAGGTCCCCCTCCCAGTCTCTGTACCCCAGATGTGAGGGTCAGATGGGGGGGCTCTGTCTCCCCCTTGGCTTGCCTGGAATGGCCGCCTCCTGGTCACAGTTCCTCACGTCCCACCTCCCCCAGCAGAACAGACTATTGCCTCTTCAGGGCTTTCTATTTTCTTCCTTTATAATGTGTGTGTGTGTGTGTGTGTGTGTGTGTGTGTAGTAGAATAAACATAAACTAACACTTGCCATTTTACCCGTGTGTAAGTGCACAGGTCGATGGCATTAACGATATAGTCCCGGGTTGGGAGTTGGTCCTGTCTGTGCCCCTCACTTCCTCGTCATCCCCAGCCCAAGGAACAGTAACTCCCCCTTCCTGTCCCTCCGCCAGCCCTCGTCGCCTCTCTTTTACTTTCTGTCTTCTTGAATGTGCGTCTCCTGAGTTCGTCACGCATGTGGAAGCAGGTGACATTTGCCCTCTGGGACTGGCTTGTTCACTTAGCCTGGTGTTCCCCGGGATGAAGCCTCGTTTCCCCAGCACACATGGGTTTAGCGGGGCCGGCAAGCCGTGTCTCTCTGGTGGCAGGCATTGTCCCAAAGGCTATGGGAGAAGAGTGAATGGACTCTGCTCTTTGTGGGGGGCCCAGGACTTCCTCCCTCCCTCCTCTGATTTCTGGGCTCGAGGCTTTGTGCTTGTGTGTTGTGCCCCAGCTTCATGGATGTGATGGACTCAGTACTTGCCAGCTGACCCCTGTTCTACTTGACCTGTGGTTGACCTTGACCTGTGGCCCCGAAATATGAAGCCAGTTGTTCAAGGGCTTAGTGATGGTTTGTAGGTGAAGTGACATCTACTGAGGGTGGACTGGATGGAGTCTCTGGAGAAGCAGGCAGGGTATCCCTCCCCTTGAAATGGGGTGTGGAGGGTAGTTATAGGGAGGTCCTGTTTCTGGGAGGCCATGAGAACTCGGAGGATGGAATCAAGGGGGAGGTGGAGATGGACGTGAGTTGGCAAGAAACTGTCCCCAGGTGATGCCTGGCAGGGTCTGACTGACTCCATTTTTGTTAGCATGGGCCAGGCCCCTGCATGAGCTGGTGAGACCCTCCCCTCCACTGAACTCTGTGGCTTCGGTGGTTCTATTTACTGCTTGGGATTCCAGCCAGCTGTCTGCAGGGCTTGAGAAGCTCAAAGAAGAAACCCCGGGGTTCCTCAAGCTCTTTGCCGTGTGTGCAATCAGGCCAAATGAGCTAACTCAAATATATTTTCTTTGATTTTTGGCTGGAGTCATATATCAGTTTGGAGTAACACTGGCCATCTTTTGCTAAAGAGAAGCCCCGACTGGCAGCTGATTAATTGGCTGTTGATTAATAATAAAAATATGAAAGATATATTATTAATAAAGATATTTCAATGGCCCAGACTTTTCAAATGTTTGGGGGGTGTGAAGGGGAAGTAGCAAAAGACATCCGTTTGGTGAAATGACGGGGAACTATTGGCTTGTACGTTTGGACCTGTTCCTGCCCCCCACATCCCTCCCCCTGCTGGAGGGCAAGGAGCCCCTGGTTGTTCTTCTCCATGGTCAGTGTGGTTTTGGCCCCAGTGTTGATGTGGAGCTTCGTGGCAGAGGCTTGGTCTTTGTCCCAGGACAGCTCTGGGTCTCCTGCTCTTGGAGGGGAAGCGGGGTGAGTGGTGTGGGGTGGGTAAAGGAGAGGCAGGGAGCTGATAAACCCAGGTCTTTCCCAAATCTCTGGCTCTGTTCCCCATAATTCGGTGGGCTCCAGACCTTTGCTGAAGAGATGCAGGCCTCCACCTGGCCAGTTGTGGGCACTGAGAAGTGACCCAGCATGAGCAGACCTCAGTGTAGACCGTGGGTGAGAGAGTGGACTCCGGCCGGGGAGCGAGGGGGTCGGGCTTCTCGGGTCAAAACTGGTCCTGATGAGAGTGAGTAAAGGTGTGCACTAACCTGAAAGGAAATGCTGGTCTTTTATGAAAAAATGAACATCCTGAAATGAACGCTGTTTATTCTTAGACTGCTTAACACTTCGCAAAAAAACTTCTTAGCAAACCTCTTGGAGTTGGTATATGGTATATTTTTTCACCTCTTAAGGAGGCAACTGGAGATTGGCTAAAGGTTGCTGGCTCCCCTGAGCTGATAAAGAGCATGGGCCCCCTCTCCCCGTACTGCTCGTCAGTTTAACAAAGCTGGGACCACTTTCGCCTTTAAGGACGCTGACTTGCTGGATTGTCTTCCCCTGGCGGGGACTTGCGTGGGGACACAGGCACAGCCACAGGTAGCTCTGTCCTCCTGTCTGGATTTGTTTCCTATGCTGCTGGGACAAACTGTCACAAACTCAGTGGCTTAAAACAACACTGATGTGTTATCCCACAGCTCTGGCGGTCAGAAATCTGAAATGGGTCTCGACGTGAAGCTAGAGTCAAGGTGTGGGCGGAGTTGTGTTTCTTCTGGAGGCCCAGGGGTGAATCTCTTCCTTTTCTTTTCCAGCTCCTAGAGGTCAGGCACATTCCTTGCCCCATGGCTGCATCATTCTCTATGATGACTTCGGCCGTCATGTCTCCCTCTCTCTCTTGCCTCCTCCCTTCCCTTGTAAGTCCCCTTGTGATTACATTGGGTCCACTTGGATAGGCCAGGATACCCTCCCTGTCTCAAGATTTGTAACAACGCCACATCTGCAAAACCCCTTTTGCCAGGTAAGGTCACATTCATGGGTCCTGCAGGATAAGGACAAGGACAGCTTCAGGGGACATTCTTCTGTATACTGCATTGTGGCTTCCCTTTGGAGGACAGCAGCTCTCAGTGACCAGAAGCATGGCGTAGCTCCTCCCTGCCTGGGGTTCTGGAATCATGGGCATACACCGTCGCAGTTCCAGAAGCCCACCAGAGAAGTGCACCTCTGGGCAGCCTTCCTGGCTCTTCCAAGTCGTGGTTAGGTTCATCGGCATTGAGTCCTCTCTTTTCCTCCGATGTTCATTTGGTACCGATTAGCTGTGGGACTCTGGGGGAGTTACTTAACCTCTCTGCATCTACTTCATCATCTGTATAATGGGGAGGGGGATGTTGTGAGAATTAGGGGTGATTTATACAGACCACCCAGTTCAAGTGCCGTGAATGCCGTCATCAGTCAAACCGTCATCCTGCAAGCAACGGAGGGGGTGGGCGCGCAGGCCCCCTCTAGCCATATTACTTGGATGTAGAGGAGGATCTGCCATTCTAGATGGCCTCAGGCTGGTGGGCTCCCCTTTCCTCATGGCCTCAGTGGGAGGTTCCGGCTAGGCTCGGTTCGAGGGTCCTGACTGCCTTCTTGCTGGTCTCCTTGGCTCAGAGCAGGGCCTGTTTCCGTTCCAGCACCTGTGTTCTCCGTGTGGCCAGAGCTTCCCACCTCCATCTGCATTTTGCCACAACTCCCTCTGGATTTGGCAGGCAGCTTAGCCTGCTGCCTGAGAGTTCACTCATGCAGCCTCTTCTTTTCTAGGTTTTATAGACTGAAAAGGAGATAGTGACTTCATACCAGTGGAATTATTTCTACAGCCTCTTTCTCTGAATGCCTTCCCCGGGAGCTGAGCTAATGGAGGGCTCCTTAGTGGATGAACTTGGCGTGACTATTAACATGAATGATAACTCATGACGTTTGCATTTGTGATCGGTACTAGCACAGGATTGAAGGGAGGAAATGCTGGATACTGTGCATTACTGTTTTCGTGACTTCTTGATAGGCAGTGATCTCTGCCTCACCTGCTCTCAACTTTCATAACGTTGAGCCTCTTAGCATCAGGCGTTCGCCGGAGAACACACACATGGCTTTATTACTATGGGGAGTTGAGGTCATCTTGGCACCAGAAGTCCACGGGGGCCGTAGAGCTTGTCACGTGTGAATGAAGGATCGGATATTCCAGAAGTCTCCTCGGCTTTCACCGACGTATCTGTAGCTTGGTTCTGGTTCATTAAGTCCAGGCTCTCATCTGCCCTTCCCAGTTCTAGTCTGTCCTGTCTCTTGTCAAATGCAGCTTTAAAAAAAAAACCAAAACCAAAAACTGTGACTAAAAACACATCACACAAAGTTTACCGTCTTCACCATTTTCGCGTGTACAGCTCAGCAGTGGTGAGTGTACCTATATTGTTATGAGGCAGAGCTCCGGAGCTTTTTCATCCTTCGGGTCTGTACCTGTTAACCGGGTCCTCCTTGCCCCTCCCCCCAACCCCCCCCAACCACCATTCTGCTTCCTGTCTCTATGGATGTGACCGCTCTGGGGGCCTCAGTGGTGTGGACTCATGCAACGTTCATCTTTCTGTGACCGGCTCATTTCACTTGGCAGAATGTCCTCAGGGTTCATCCACACTGCAGTGTATGACGGGATTGCTGACGTTTTCAGGCTGAATAATGTTCCGTCTTGTTTATCCACTCGTGTGTTGATGGACATTTGGGTTGTTTCCACCCTTAGCTGTTGTGAATAGAGCCGCGGACAACACGGGCACACAGATACCCCGCTTTCCATTCTTTGGAGTATATTCCGGGGGTAGGATTGCTGGATCCTCTGGTAGTTCTATTTTTAATTTTTTGAGGAACTGCCAATGCTGTTTTCCATACCGCTTGCACCAGTTTGCCAACACTTGTTATCTTCCAGTTTTGTTTTTTTTTTTTTTGAAAGTTGTCATTCTAGTGGGTGTGAGACGATAGATCACTGTGGGTTTGATTTGCATTCCTCTGATGATTAATGAAGTCAAGGATCTTTCCATATGCTCGCTGGCCGGGGGTATGTCATCGTTGGAGAAACGTCTTTTTATGTTCTGGGTATTTGGCCTTTCGTCAGATGTATGGTTTGCAAATATTTTTTTCCCATTCCATACGTTCTCTTTTCACTCTGTTGATTGTGCCCTCACAGGCACAGAAGTTTTTGATGTAGTCCCATTTGTCTATTTTTGCCTTTCTTGCCTGTGCTTTTGGTGTCATGTTGAAGAAATCATTGTCACGTATAATTTTGCGAAGCGTTTCTCCTGTTGTTTTTTTCTTCCCTAGGAGTTTTAGGTCTTACATTTAAGTCTTCGATCCATTTAAAAAAAAAAAAAAAAGGATTTTATTTGTTTGAGAGAGAGAGAGTGAGAGAGAGCACAAGCAGGGTAGGGGCAGAGAGAGAGAGGGAGAAGCAGACTTGCCGCTGAGCGGGGAGCCCGATGTAGGACTTGATCCCAGGACCCTGGGACCATGACCTGAGCAGAAGGCAGATGCTTAACCAACTGAGCCACTCAGGTGCCCCAGTCTTTGATCCATTTTGAATTAGTTTTTATATATGGTGAAAGATAAGTGTCTGACTTCATTCTTTTGCGTGTGGCTATCCAATTTTCTGAATACTATTTTATTAAGAGACTGTCTTTTCACCATTGGATGGTCTTGGCACCCTTGTTGAAGATCATTTGACCATAAGGATGAGGGTTTATTTCTGGGCTCTCCATTCTATTCCTTTGGTCTTTTGTCTGTCTTCATGCTAATACCACACCATTTGATTACTATGACTTATAATATGCTTTGAAATCAGGAAGTGTGAGTCCTTCACCTTTGTTCTTTTTCAAAACCATTTTGGCTATTTGGGGTCCAGTGATGGCTTTTTATTTGGAAGCACAAGGGATCTGTCACAGCGGATAAGAGGCTACAGAAACCTAGATTTTTGGATTCAAACGGGATAAAAGTCATTTGCTCCAGCCTCCACTTAAACACTTAATGTTATGGGCACCTCACAAGACAGCTGGTCTTGTGAGTAGCTCTGGTCATCAGGAATTCTCATACTGACCTTGACCTGTTTTCCTGGCATGTTCACCCAGTGATCTTGGTGTTGCTCTTCGAGTTCTACTCAGACCAAGATTTTGGCCTATCTTCATTATCTTCAAGGGACCACACAAGACTTGTTTGTGAGAGGCTCTAGGGCTGATGCTATCTTTAAGGGACAGTCCGTTATTTGGATTCTAAAGTTCAGGGCAAGCCTCAGAATCTTTGTTGGCCTCCTCGTTCTAACCCATTCACCTCTCCCAGGACCTCCTCATCTTCCTGGTCCCGTTTGGACTTGTCTGTTGGGTGAGCTACTCGGAGGCTCCCTTGAGAAGCTGCAGGACCATAGCTGCAGGAAGCGGGCGTAGTTTAACAAAGTAGGATCCTTTAGGTAGGGGGTAATTTCCTCATCTTCCTCTCTAATCAGGCTCTCTTGGGATAGACCGGTAAGGAGGTGGGGGTGGTAGAGGGCCTGAGAGACAGCAGTCTGAGGGGCCTTGGGGACTTTTGGGCAGAATGTGACAGAAATGAGCATTGGATTGAGAGCCAGGACACTCGCGTTCTAGATCTGGCTCCATCCCCCTCTGGCTGTGACACCTTGGGCAAGTCATCAGCGTCTCTGGATCCTGCTGTGTTTGTCATGTTTATTAATGAACTGAGTGGGCACACAGAAGGGATGTTCAGCAAATTTGCTGGTGGCACAAAATAGCAAAGGGATAACCATTGTAGCCAAGATGACAGAAGACCAAAAACTCCATGAACGGGGCTGGTATCGATGAGGTGAAATTAAATACTGAGAAATAGGAAGACAACTTTGAAAGCGCTGAATGGGGAGACCTGGTTTGGAAGCCCTTGCTAGGGAAAGGGCCTGGGAGTTTAACATGAGGGTGAGCTGGGTGTGGGAAGGCGGCTGTCAGAGGGAATGTGGTCACAGGCTGAATTAATGGAGGCAAGGTGTCCTCTCTGGGGGAGGGGATAGACCTGTTGTAGTCTGTGCTGACCTGCGCACATATGGAGAACGGCTTTGAGTGCCCAAGTCCGGCTTGTGTTATGGACGGCTTCGGGGAGAACACCACACGTGTTCTGGACCCCTAGGAGATGTAGTCAAGCAGCCTGAGGCTATTTGGTGTGAAGAAAACAAACGCAGAGGAACTCGGAGCAATTTCTAATCTATGTGTAGGGCTGTTGCGAGAACAAGGGAGCTGATGGGTTGCAGAAGTGGGTCCGGTGGGTGGAAGGTGGGGAAGTGGATTTTGTTCTGGACGAGCAATCTTTGTCGGGAGCCCGCTGCAGACGGCTGGGTGGCTCTGCTTCTCGCCTCATCCCTGGAAGAGTTTGAGGGGGAGCGGAATTGGCCTCTGCTGGGATGATGCGTGCTGGGAGACTGGGTTTCACAGCCGTGGGGACTTGTGGCTCTAGGGCCCTCGAACCAGCTTCACGGGGGTGGCCAGTGAGCCGGGTGGGGCGCGGCCGACACCGGCTGCAGACACCAGATGGCGGATGGTGGGGGCCTGGAGGAGCCCTTGCCCGAGCGTCCGGGCTGCAGGCCATCTTTCGCAGCAAAGGGCTTCCAGTGAATTCCATAACAAAATATTTACCAGATCTCGTGTTCTGGTCCATGTTTTGTAGTCAGTCTTGGAACAATAGAAATCCACAAATAGCTTTGGAGCCAGTGTTGCCCTGTGAGAAGACACAGAAGGGCTGTCCTCGAGAGGAGTCTGGTCCTCCTCCTCCTCCTCCTCCTCCTGCCCCCCCAGCCGCCCAGCCCGATGAGCAGTGACTCATTTACCCTTTGAAGTCACTGTGCCGTCTTCAGAGCCCTGGTGTTTGCACCCTCTGCTCCTTCAACAAAGGCCCTTCTGTCAGCAGATCTCAGGGGCCAAGCAGGGAAGGGTCAGAAAAGGAAAGTATTGACTGAATACCAATAAGGAGGGGAAGTGTGTTCATGGCAGATGAGGGGCACCAGGCAACTCGGGGGCCCACTCGTGCTGTGCAAACAGAGCCAGAATGCCCTTTGGTGGGTTTGTTTTACTCAAGGCTCTGGGGCCGGGAGGTGGGGGAGGGGTCCGGGAGCGGGGGAGGATGCGGTTCCCAATGCTCAGCCCCTGGCTGGGGAGGGGCTGGCCTGTGAGCCTCAGGCTAACAAAGAGGCAGTGTGGGCCGGTGACAGTTAGGGGAAAACACGGGGCCACTAATGGGGTAGTAATGGGTGGGGAGGAACCTGGGAAAAGCTGGTACAAGGAGAGCTGGCACATAAATTCTGGTGGTGTGACATCCCCCTTGGCAGGGGGACCGGGGCCACTCTTTCCCCTCCCCAGTGCCAACGCCAGAGATGTTCCCACTCCCAGGGAGGAGGCCAGGGTGACGGATGCCTGGGAGGGGACAAGCTGGCTGGGGTTTCATGGCCACGGGGCCTTGGGAAAGGATGGACAGGAAGGGGAGAGCGGTCCCTGAAGAAGCCGGAGCCCCAGGCTGAGGGCCAGATGGGAGTGCAAAGAAGAGGGGTCCACACCTCTCCATGCATGGTAGTGGGCGAGGTACCTGGCCGAGGCCCCACCCTGTATTGGTGCTGCCCCAGGGCACCCACTTGTGGGTTCCCCAGGCAGACCCTCAGGAGTCCCCAGCTGGCCAGGGGGCACCATGGGCCCGGGTCTGGGGCCCACCTCTGCTGAGGAGGAGGACCCAAGACAGGATCCCAGCTCACCGGCCCCATAACTCCACATGCCATTTCTAGGAGAATCTTTTGGACATGCCAGCTCTCAAAGGGGCGGTAGCTATTTCCTGGGGGCTTGTGGAGAAAGCCATTTAGCAGTTGGTATTTGGACTTTGAGGGCCTCCATGAGGTTCCCCAAACAACCAGGGCCATCCCGGAGTCCTGAATGGTGGCTCGCTGGTGAAGGTTTTAGTTCTGTGTCCGTCACACAGCAACCCTTTTTTGATCACATTAATATTCTTTTACTAAAAAACAAAACAGCAAACCAACTTTTTATCTATTTATTTGGGTATGTGACCAGCTCTGTTCTTCGTAACACTTAGGAAACGTAGAAGTGAGAAGAGACGGCCCGGGGTGGGGGGGTGGTAGCGCATCTGCCCCAGGTGTGGGTCTGGGGGCATCATTAGTAAAGGGGCATCACATTGGGAGCATCTCTTCCTTGGTGCTCTGCCGTGGGTGGGAATCCTTGATGCAAGTCCTGCTTGATGTTTGCAAAGCAGCCACTGGTCTTATGCTGCTGAGTGCTTGCGAGTTCCCAAGGAGGGAGTCCCTCCTGAAGCAGACAGGAGTTCTGGAGATGTCCCCCAGCCTTGCTGCCTGACTGAGAGGCAGCCCTCCTTTTGAGTGTCACTTTGCCCAGCCTGGCAGTGGGGATTCTGGGCCTAGCTTCCCTGGATGGATGGATAGTTGGATGGATGGATTCATTCACCCAACAAACTTATTACAAGCCTGCTGCGTGCAGTGATTTGTTGGGCTTGAGGAATAACAGGGTGAATTAGCTATGGTCTAGGGCTTGGTTGGAGCTTGACTAGTGGTTCTGTGATTGCTGATTCCTCAGGAGGGTTGTGGGCTTAGCTGTGAGAGTTTGATGGTCAGTTTGTAGCCTGGTTTTTTCCCTCTCAGTGCCCATGAAATGGAAAAAAAAGAGAAAGAAAAAAAGGAATGTGAAAGTAAACTAATAGTGAAAAATCGTATTTCATGGGGACAAATGCACATGGATCAATTATATCACTATTCAAACATAAATTTCCCCACACTGTATTGAAATGTCACTAGACCTGGGCAACTGGAAGACACAATCCAGTTTCCTACAGTCATCAGCTCCACTGATAGGAAACAAAGGGTAAGAAATCATTGCGGATAGGTCCTTACAGTAAACTGTGTAAGCAAAGGCCAGACCTCATTTATCGACGATTTTTAATAGCATCTTTCACAGCCAGCTGGACACAGCAGGAGACCTCTGTTGTCCCTGCGGGAAAGCTGTGGTCACTTGAACATTGACCACAGACTGCAAATGGCTTGGTTCCCCAGGGCTCCCTGCAGGGGTGCAGCCCTTGCTCGTGAGCGCCATCTGTTGATGGCAGGGGTGCATGGGCACGGGTAACCCGGCCCCTCCTCCCTCTCCCCCGTGAGGAAAAGCCGGTGTGCGGTTTCCCTTTGCACTTCCACGTATCCTCTGGGCTGCCAAAGTAGCCAGAGCCCCGGGATCAGGCATAACGTGGAAGTTAAGAGTTTGGTCTCTGGGATCCAACAGCCCTGTTGCTACCGAATCCAATGGGGCAAATGACTTCACCTTGCGTGGACTCTGTTTTCTCACCTGGGAAAAGGGCATAATAAAGACATCTCAAATTGCTGAGCGGGAATTAAATAAGATGATGCCAGGGGTGGGGTCTGGAATTCTGGCCCACATTCTGCGTGTGGTGAACCATCAAGAAACACTGAGCTTGTATTTTCCTTCAGAGTTAAGCCCTAGTTCCTTGTCCAGTAGGAAATGCAGGAAAAGAAAGAAATGTTATATTTCCATTACCCCAGTAATCAGCATCTTATTATCATTCTATACCTAGACTTTATCAGAGCAAAATTTTCCAAAGGTGTTTTTTTTTTTTTTGCTGATTTGTAATTTGACTTTTTTTTTTAAAACAAAGATAATTGGGCAATCAAAGGTGGCTGAAGTTCTGGAAATTCATTCTGGATAGTAAACATGTTGAAGTCTTTCAAGCAGGAGGGAAGTAAGCCATGAAGACAGAGCCTCTCTCCAAAATGATTCTGTTGATACCTAATGTTTCCTGACTGAGCCGTGTGGTAAAGAGTTACCTTTATTATTTAGGAGGACAAAAACATTATTTTTAAAGAAATAAAACAGAAACGTGATTTTTAATGCTGGTCCTGGGAACTGGAGCTGAATCAGCAAAATGATTCCTTTTCCTCTTTTTTTTTTTAAAGATTTTATTTATTTGACAGAAACACAGCGAGAGAGGGAACACAAGCAGAGGGAATGGTAGCGGGAGAAGCAGGCTTCCTGCGGAGCAAGGAGCCCGATGCGGGGCTCGATGCGGGGCTCGATCCCAGGACCCTGGGATCTGACCTGAGCCGAAGGCAGACGCTTAACGACTGAGCCACCCAGGCACCCCAGTTCCTTTTCCTCTTATGAGACCATACTGGGCAGCCAGTCGGCCCAGGTGAAAGGATGCTGATCTTTGCAGCTCATTTAACTCCGAGTGCATCGGGTGTGGTTGTGATATAGTCCTGGACCAGTACCCGTCATGGCTCTAGCAGGGAGGACTTGGCCCTGTTCAGTCCTCGTCCCCGTTGTGAACATCTGCCCACACCCAGGAGGCCCTGGGGTGACATGACCCACCCCCCCCACCTGTGTGATGGAGGCCGCGGCTTCCAGGCATGTCCCAGCATGTCCCAAGGACACGGTGTTGCCTCTTGTTCACCAAGAATGTGCGTCCCAATCTTGAAATTAGGGGCCCTGTGAACATGGGAGCATCATTCCTTTCTGCTCAGTTCGCAGCCTTGGCTGCCCTTTGGGGTGAGGACATCCTGCCTGTCAGGGCTCCGCCAAAAGCCTGGCAGAGCACAGTTTTATTAGTGGGTCCCTAGTCTTTATCACTAATGCCGAATGCAGACGCCAAGGCCTCAGGCTAGCGAGTCCTGGAGTCCCATCCAGCATGGGTGCCCCAGGGAGCCCACTCACTGCCCAGCCTGCGTCCTCCTCTGTGAGGTGGGGATAAGAACAGGCCTCCACCGTGGGGTGAAGGGAGTGGGGGGCCGTGCCTGGGTCTCTGTGAGTGGCAGCTCTGCTGTGAGCAGCTGTTCAGGTCCACCGCTGTCTTTGAGGGGCTTCCCTTCCAGGGAGGAAGCCGGAATGGGCCGGCCCCTGGTCTGCCCTCCCAGCGGGAAGCTGATGGGGTCGTAGGGCACACGGCCCCCGGCCTCCGTTTGCCGGGACAGTAGTCAGCGGGCTCACTGTCCTCATCCATCCCCTGAAAACATAGGTGCACACGGAAGGGCTGGGACAGGAACAAAATCCAGAGTGCATTATTTGGACAACACGCTTCCAGAATGCTTCACCATCCGCCGTAGGTGCTCTTCGTGAAGTTCGTGCCCGGCAGTGGGCGCACCCAGGGCCTCGTGCTGGCTTCTCTGGGGTCTGACCTTCAGCCTTTCATTCGTACCACTGACCAGCTATTTCTCTGGCTGCCTCAGTCCAGTCTCTGGGGAGCAGGGCCGTGCGAAAAGAAAGGAGGTGGTCTCTGATTTCTAGAGCTGATAGGTCCTGTTGGGGGTGGGAATCCATGGGAGCCAGAGAAAAAGAGTTTTATTCAAAACTTCAGATGGCCGGCAGTGCGGGATGGAACTGCGTCACCAAGGGCCAAGACAGCCATTGGTCTGGCACTCGAATCGGGAACGACGAGCAGCGAGGGTGATGAAGGCAAGGGCTGTAGGTCTCTGGGAGCTAAAACGGGGGCCCTGGAGCTGAGGGTGGGCCGGGGTGGTGGAGTCCAGCCCTCTGCCTTCCTGTTCACTCGAGCTGCACTGTCCGACTCTGTGTCTGTGTGTCCAGCTTTGGGAGGTCAGATCTGGGACACCTGAGATCTTGTCCCACCTTCCCCGGCACCTCAGGAGGCCCAGAGCCCTCCTGCTTCAGGGCGTCCTTGGCCTTGGCATCTTCTGACTCTCCTGTTTTTGCTGCTGCCTGTCTTCTTCCTGCATCTGTGGTTGGGAGTTAGGCTTGCTCCTCTGGCCGGGGGCCCTGCCGGCCCCTCCTCCAGCCTGTGCTCTGGGCTCCTGTCTCTGCTCCTGGCACTCTCCGCCAACAGGATGGCTGAGCCCAGTCCCGGCTGTGACGTTACCCAGCTGACACGCTGCTTCCCTTAAGTGTCCTGTACTCCAGATTCCCCTGTACAAAACGGCAGCCGCACCGTCCCTCCCTCCCTGCCCTCTTGGGGATGGGCGGCAACATCGAGTCCCAAAAGCCACAGCAGACCGGCTAGAGAGAAAAGACATTACTCCAAGTCCAGTTAGTTGATGTTGCAGAAACTGCCCTGTGGGGTTTCAGTCGGAAGGAATTTTTAGACGAAAAGGACTTGAGTGAATTAAAAAATTGTGATCTTCCTTTCCTGGCATGCAGGCAAGCGTTATTTTGCAAGTAGCAGCCTTTATGACACAGTAGAATTCACCAGAAAGTTCCTGGTTTTGAAAGGAGATTTCTGAAACCCTCGTCAGAGCCCCTTGCATCTGTGGGGGAGCCTGTGGACTGTGATTCCACACCCAGGAAGTTCAACCCCGTCCCGGATGTCGGCACTTTGAGAGGTGGATGGTGAAGGGCCCAGATCAGCCCTGGGACCTCCTCAGTCTCTCTCAGGTCTCTCTGTTCTCTGCTTCCACTGGGACGGGGTTACTCCAGAACTCAGAAAGTGGCCTTGACAACAGCTGCTATGTAATGAGCTCCTGCTGTGCACCTGAGCTGTTGTGAATCCTCACACTCTCTGGGGGCATTGAGAGGGGAAAGAGAATGTTGCTTCTGCAGGCACCGGGGGTCACCAGAACAGAAGTCTGAATGCTTTGAGGCAGCTCCAGGAAGCAAGGACAACTGGGGACTGGCAAAGAGGGCTGCTTCAGGGAAAGGAGGGGCAGTGAGTCTGCTCAAAGGGGCTTTTGTCCCGTGAAGAGGCAGCCCCAGGTGGGTGAGCTCCAGCTTGCCTGGGAGACTTCCTGCAGCTCAGGGTTAGGGTGGGGAGGTGGCCACGGGAGGCCCAAATGCCCTCGTGGCTTGACTTTCCCTCCAGACTCTGCCTGCAGAAGTGGGGAGTTCCCTGTCCTACCCAGGGGCACGGAGAAAAAAGACTGCCCTTTCCCAAACTGTGTGTGCTTTTCCCAGGGGCCATTGTTCCCAGTTGCCAGGAAACTGGGGCCTTCAGGTGTCACCCTGGAGACTGGGGCCTGGGTATTTGGGTTTAGGTCAGGCACAATAATGCCTGCAGAATGAAATGGCGTCCCCGGGACCTCCTCAGTCATTTGTCACGCAATTGAGGTTCCCAAGGACAGTGGAGACACGGGGGTTTGGGGGAGGAGGTGGGTGGGGGCTGGATGGGGCGAGGGGCACGAGACGGGGCAGGCTAATGATCCCCCCCAGAGCAGAGCAAACATGCCCCTTTGAGGAGAGGAAGTGAGGCCGCCACAGCCTCTCAGGGACTTCAGAAGGCCTGTGAAGGGTCTGACGAAGGCCCGGGACTGCCCGCTGGGAGCCGGGGGCTCGGCAGACCTCAGGCCTGATGATGCTCCCTGAAATGCTCAACAACCGAATGGGACCTCTGCTCCTCGGCCAGATAGCCCAGGGGCGCTGCTCAGCAAGACACTGTCCAAAGCCAATAGCAAGGACACTAGGCTGTCCAAAGATGATAACAAATCAGAGACCCAGCAGTGGGCAGGGGCCATGGCAAAGCTGGGAGTAGGACAGGGACATCACATCGTAGCTGGCCAACGACAGACCCAGATCCTCCCCCAGCCCCCCCCACAGGAAGGCGGTGGAGAGGGCCCAGAGAGGAGCTAGGGTATGTATGTGTGATCAGCTTGCAACATAGCCCTCTTCCCGCTTCGATTTTATTGTATTTGTTTAGATTCTTAGTTGTGTCAAAATATACATAACATAAAGCTTCCCATCTTAACCACTTGAAGGCGTACAGTGGGGCAGGGTCAAGTGCATTCACACTGCCGCACAACCAGTCTCTAGAGCTTCTTCATCTTGAAACTGACACTCTGTCCCCACTAAACAGCAGCTCTCCATTTCCCTGTAGCCGCTGGCAACCGCCACTCTACCTGCTATGGCTGTGAATTTGATGACTTGCGGTACCTCCTAAAAGGGGACTCACACAGTGCTTGTCTTTTTTGTGACTGGCTTATTTCACTTTAGCATAATAGCCTTAAGGTTCACCTGTGTTGGGATTTCCACCTTAAAAGAGGTGGGAAAACATTCCATTATATGTTTACATTGTCTTACTCATCCATGCATCTCTAGGTGGGTCGCTTCCATCTTTTGGCTCTTGTGAACTTGCTCTGAACTTGCCTCTCCTTGATGTTGAGGCTCACTCTGACTTCCTTTATGACCTAGGGACGTGAGCAGGTGACTATTTGCCTTGAGCCTTATCCAAACCCTTCAGGCTCCTGAAAGTAGACCGGCAGTGACTCCTTTCATGTCTACCAAAGATGCTTGTCTTTGGCTGTTTCCCTCTGCTTGACGACCTTTGTGTCTTCATTCAGGCAGGGAAGGAAGAGGGCTGGGAGATGGAGTGCTGGCCCAGCCAATGCTGGGGACGTCGGCAGATGGACAAGGCCTGGCATCTCAGGTGCAGGGTTCCCCAGCATCCCGGCAGGTACTGGGGAACCTGGCAATAACTCGGCCCCTTTTAGGTAGGGGAATGCACAATGAACAATTGGGGTGTATGTCCCTTGGAAGCACAGTGAGGGAGCACTTGGTATTTTACGGTTTTGTCCAATGATAGTTTGGAGTTTAAAGACAGGGACAGGGAAGAGGGGCATGGGCTGGTAAATGGGTTGTAGCCGGGGGTGGGAGGCAAGGTGGAGCTCACATGGACAATTCAAGTACAGGGTCTCAGCCGTGGGACTGTGGCACAGGCATCTGCTATGAGGCGGCAGCTCTGGAGGTGGCCGAGGCTTAGTGAACCTTCTCTCAGGCGTCCAGGCTGGGCTGGGGCATCCTGGAACATGGGGTGGGAGTCACCTTCGGAACCCCTAAGAGGGCAAGTAAAGAGGACATGCTACAATTCTCAATCTTTTGCTGTGGTGGAGAGGGGAGGGACTGAGACCGTAGGGTACCCTGAGGCAGCTGCCTGGGAATTGGGTTTCCCTGACCAGAGGGGCCTGACTGGAGTCTGAAGAAGGCAGGGAAGCCAGAACCCAGTTCACAGTGCTTCAACCCTGACCTTTGAAGAGTGTGGATATCCTGGGGGCTGGGTTGAGGAGCCAGGATGGGCATGCAGTCCTAGGGCTAAAGGGGGCAATTATCCTGGAGTTTCAGTTTTGCTTAAAAATTGGCGGGGGGTGGGCATTTAGGAGATTAAAAATGGTTTTGCATATCATATTTAGATAGTGGTTGAAGAAGTGCCCTTAGGGGCCAGGCTGGGCTCCACATCCCTGCTCTGTCATTTGCAAGATGGGTGACTCCTGGGCATGATGCTTGCCCTCTGTTTGCCTTGGTGCCCTCGTCTGTAACCCGAGGGGGCTAACAGTGCCTTCCTCACAGGCTTCTTACAGCCCGCGAACTGATACCTATAAAGAGGTCAGGATAGCACCTGAAACAAGGCAAGTTCTCCATAGATAGTGGCTGTTATTATCCTGACCATTGGTAAAAGCAAACCTGAGCCATTGAGGAGAATGCAAGACGGGGTGGAATGTGTGACATCGAACAGAAGGCTTCCGAGAAGTTCTGTGCTCGGGGCGGCTGTCCTTGACTCTTAGGGTATTTAGGGGGAGCCGTTGGAGAAATGCCATGGGCTCCGGAGGGCAGAACTCGGTCTGTTGTTCACAGGGGCTCTCCAGTGCCTGGCTCAGAGTTGGGTGGCCGCAGATGCTTGCCCCGTACAGGGACGGCGCCATCGGCCCGCGTCCGGCTCGACTGGCAGAGGCCTGGGCCTGCACCCCAGGGGCGGCTGCTTAGCCCTCCTGCCCCATCTGGGGCAGGGTGGGTGGCCAGGAGAGGCCTTGTTTGCGTTTTCCTGGCCACCGGAGGCAATCGGCACCCGGGTGGTACTTGCTGAGATTAGCTGCCTGAGCGGGCCTGCTTGGCAAGGGAGTGTGTGCCAAGAGGTGTTGGCAGAATTTGGCAGGGGCGCTCGGGGGTGCCCCAGGGGCCGGGGGGGACAACTGCACAGACAGTGCACGGCTCTTTCTGGCTGAGCAGCCCGTCGGGGCAGCAGAAAATGCCCTGCCTTGCTGCTGACAGGGAAGGTCACGATTGTCCACGATGCCCTCACTTAGCCTGTTCTGTGCTTTGATTCTCACCTGTCATGGTCTGCTTGGTCTCCCCAGACTCCATGCAACGTCCCGGCCACCCACTGTGTGGTGGCTGAGACCGCGTTTGTTCTGTGGCCGAGGGCCGGCCCACTCAGGGAACGTGGGCTCCGCCGGGGCCCGCACCACAGGACAGGTGCCCTGGAGCAAATCTGGAGGAGAAGGAAGGAAGACAGCAATGTCCTTCGACACCCAGACTCTGGGTAGAATGACGCCCAGTCATGATAACGTGTGGATGTGGTGTTTCCATGCACTCCCTGTGGTTCTAAACGCTTACCATACATCAACTCATTTAATCCTCCTGATTGCCCTCCAAAGTAAGTGCAGTTATCCTTGTTGTATAGGTGGGGAAACTGAAGCACAGAGTGATTAAGTAACTAGCCAAGGTCATACAGCTAGAAAGTAGAAGAGCCAGGATTTGAACCCAGGCATCTGGCTCTAGGGTCCATGTTCCTTCCCATCACATTGGGTTTTCTCCCCTTATTTCTTTAATCTTCTTAACACTTCTCTAGAGTTGGGATCATTTCCCCTGACCTTTCTACTGAGAACAGTAAGCCCACAGAGTAACTGGCCTCTGTGGTCTCCCAGCTGGGTGGGATGTGGGCCCCAGCATGGGCTCTTTCTGCGGGATCCTGGAGCCCTGTCTGCTCTGCCTCTCCTGGTGGCACCCGGGCCCCGGCACCCACCACGCCAGCATCTGTGGTCTCCCCCTTGCCTTCTTGTCTCCCCGTCAGTGGCCAAGGAGACCTGTTTCCTCGTTCCAGCTACTCTGGAGAATGTGGGACTTGTGGGGAGTTGGGTTCTCTGAGATTCAGTCACAGGATGTTTTCTGGAAGTTTCCATTTCACAGGTGAGAACTCACCCTCTTGTATTTTCTGTACTCTTCCCAAATGGACTGTTATTTCAGTCTTTTTAAGAAGGGTACTATGTTCAGTATGCAGCTAAATGGGATTTGATGGGAAACCTTCGGCAGACTGCGTGTCTGGTAAAATGTGCATAACATAAAATTTACCCTTTTAAATATGTTAAGTATACAGTTCCGTGACAGAAGTGTATTCACACTGGGGCAGCCATCACCACCGTCCATCTCCACGACTTACTTCATCTTCCTCAGTTGTCCTCTGTGCCCAGTAAACTCTGACTCCCCGTTGCCCCCACCCCCCCGGCTCCCTGCAGCCACCATTCCACTGTCTCTGACTACCCCAGGTACCCCGCAGAAGTGGACTCACCTGGTATTTGTGTTTCTGCGACTGGCTAATCTCACTCAGCATAATGTCCTCAAGGTTCATCCACGTTGCAGCATGTGACAGGATGTCCTTCCCTTTAAGGCTGAAGAATATTCCATCGTGTGAACCCACCACATTTTGCTTATCCATTCATCTGATGACGGGTGCTTGGGTTATTTCCACCTGGCTCTTATGAATCATGCTGCTGTGAACATGGGTGTACAAATCTGTGTGAGTCCCTGCTTTCACTTGGTCTGTGTCTGTGCCCAGAAATGGAATTGCTGGATCAAATGGTAATTCTGTGTTTCAATTTTTGAGGAACTGCCATACTGCCAGACTTTTTTACACACACACACAAAACCATGCATCAGAGGACATGCATGATTTAGGAATTAGAAGCTTCACTTTTCTGGCCCATTTGGGTGCTGTCCAGATATTCTCCCTTTTCCCCAGTGTCCCTTCTCCCTGGACTAGTGTCCTTGCCCAGGTGGCCAAGAGACAGTCCTTCCAGGAGTTTGTGTCCTGCCAATTTCCCTCTTCTCGTTGTCTTCGCTGCTTTTGGGATCTGGGGGCCAGGCTGGGGTCAGGTGGGTGTGCGTATCGGCCGTAGGGCCTGGGTGAGGAGACATGTGGCCTTCTTCCTGGCTGAGTGTCTGGTTGGGACACTGGGGGAAGTGGCTGGACTACATCTGGTGGTGAAAGGGACACGTGTGGGCTTCATCGGTGGCAAGCTTGGGGGTGGGGAGCAGAGCCGTGTCACGTTCTTCTCATGCCGTGCCTGGGGCCTGAGGTGGTGCCAGCCGGGCAGAGACGAGGACATGAAGAGGGCAGAGAAGGCTCTGGTGGCAGTGGCTCAGGGTTCCCTTCTTGGCATGCTGGGAGAGAAGGGGCTGCTCCCTCTCTCAGGGAAGGGGAGAGAAGGGATGGAGAAGGAGAAGGGGCAGGGAAATGGCTCTGTCTTCCCCTAGCCCAGTCTGAATCAGTCACAGGACTCCTGCTTTGGACCATTTTGCAGCTCACATTCTTCTCAGAATGAGGAGCCTGGAAAATCTAACTCTGACAAGCCACGTTTAGTAAAAGTGAGCATCTGTGGGCCTTAACTGAGAACCAGAGGCTGCGCTAAGTACTTTACAAGGGTTACTGGACTTAATCCTCACAACACTTGTATTTGTCCCATTTTATGTAAGTAAAAATTGAGGCACAGATGGGTTAAGCAGTTTTTCCTAAGACACGCAGCCGGTAAGCAGAGAAGCTGGGACTGAATGGAGCCATCCAAGCCCATGGATTGGACTCGAAGCTACTTCCTTACAGCGCTGCACCTTGACAAATAGAATGGCTAGCTTTTATCCTCTCCCAGGACTTTTTTTTGGGCAGGGGGGCGGGGGATGCTGAGTTATTCAGGGTATATATTTAAGGAATAGGGAAGGAATGGGGCTTATAGCTTTTTCTGCTGCCAGAAGGCTAGAAAGACTGAACATCACTGGGTATAGTTCCAAGTGAGATCTTTTCTTCCTCTGGCAGGATCTGGCAAAGGCTGAAATTCATCACAGCAAACACGTCCTCTTCTTTCCTCTTCATCTTGCTCTTGCACAAACAAGAAACCGCAGTCACGATTCCAGCTGGGCATCCTCTGTCTCTTAGCAACCGCCATCAGCCCTGGGCTTTGGGCTCCAGGCTCCAGGCGTGCCTTTCTTTGCTATAATACTTTCTGTGGATCCTATTCACACAATGCACGTTGTGGGCTCCCTCTTGGAGGCCGAGCGGGGAGGGGAGGGCCTGCCGGGAAGTTAGGAGGAAGAGGTGAGCTGGTGGACACTCGCTCCCAGCTCTTTGCCGAGGAGTGTGTGTGTGCGTGTGTGTGCGCGTGTGCGCGTGTGTGCGTGCGGAGCCCGAGCTGCCTGGGCTGCCCGAGGCCGGCATGGCGCCAGGTGAGAGGCAAACCCTCCTGGTTCTCCTGCTGGGCCCATCTTTCCAATTATACATGTCTGTTCAAAAGGCTTGTTTCTTAAATGCAGTGAAGAGCCCCCTGGGACTCTGGTGTAGGCTTTGTGTGGAAGGGGAGGGCTGAGACCCTGGGACCATAGGGGTGTGCTGAGAGAGGGCAGTGTGGTTGGAGGACCGAGAAGAGATCCAGGGCCAGGGCTGAGGCTGGCTTCGCCTGTGGGAAGAGCGCCTGGCCTCCTGCAGGGTGGACGGCACTGGCTCTTCTCGACGCCCCACGGTGGGTTCCAAGGGCCTTCTTTGTTTGCATTGTTTAGGAAGTGATGTGGACCTGGGTCTGTCCAGGGCCATTGCTTGTCAGTTTGTTGCAAATCTTTGCCTCTGGGTTTCCATCTCTCATTGTGGAGGAACCACTGCTTTAGTTCTACGTGAACTGGAAAGAACCTGAGAGAGGTTCTAATCCACCGCCCATCTTTACAAATACAGAAGCAGAGACCCAGAGACGTGGCATGACTTACCCAGAGTCTCCTAGCGGGGTGGGAGCAGAGCTGGGAGCCGGACCCCAGACTCAGATTTCCACCTGGGTGCATGGTTCTTTGCAAAGTGCCGCTTGCAGACAGAAAAGGGAGCCAGGGGAGCACACTGGGTTCATCTTCGTACCCAGAGGACATGGTGTCTGATGAGTCACCCCGACCCCCAGCCCCGCAGTGACCTGACCCTGCTGGGGAGAGGCCTTGAGTCTGCCTCTTAAGGAGACAGTGAGCTGCAGACCGCTGGTGTCTTGCAGGGCCTGGAATGACAGGGCCTAATGGGGCACTGCACAGGGCGGCACTAGGATTTCCCTGTCTTTGCCTTTTTAAAGGACAGGGCCATGCTGATGGCTCCGGTGGGTCTGGATGCTTTCCAGAAACCTCAGACCAGAGACTACCTTAAAAACCTCTGAAGTCTGAGGAGGGGGTGGACAGAGGGAGCACGCTGGATTTGGAACAACGTGACTTCTGTGGATACTCAGAGCAAGCGGGCCAGGAAGCTTTGGGGAGGGTTGCAGCTCTCGGGTCTCAGGCTTGCCTCTGTCCCGTTTTGCCGCGGGCCTTGAGCAAGTCCCACTTGTGCCTGGGGTGCAGGGGCTTCCAGAAAGGCCTTCCAGATCCGTCTGTGAGCTCCCAGGCACTCATTCATCCATTCCACGGATGTCTGCGGGGTGGGTGCCTGTGCTAGGCAGTGAGCCGGCTGTTGGGGACCCGGGGAACAACCCCTGCTCTCCGGCCGTGAGGTGGCACGCCCAGACGGCCTGGTGACCATGAGACAAAACCCTCAGGCATCTGCGCCCCGCTTGGAGAGCCAGCCTCCGGCCCTGGAGTGCCTTCATCAGACGGAATCGTTCCGTCCCTGTCCCCACCCGGAGCCCGGCGATAGCCAGTTCACACCCTGTCGTTTTCAGTGGCCCCTGAAACACCTCTGGGGATGAGTGAGGTGTGAGCACTTGGGAGCAGTGAGCAGTCCGTCCGAACTCATCGTTCCCCTAGATGCTCAGGTGGTTTTCTTCCCTCAGAAAAGTCCACATTGCATGGGGGACTTGATACGTGTGTGCCAGAGAAGAGCCCTGGGCACGTCCGTGGTCCTTTACAGTTTGGGAAACAATGCTGCAGCAGGGGTGCTGAATTTCCACACAGGCAAGACGTTCCCCGTCTAAGCAGAACAAAACCCTTGTGTCTTAAAGTTCTGGAAAATGTAATACCTGGTTCAAAACATGGATTAGGACAAAGGCATTTACAAGGAAAAGAAATCTGTCCCAGTCCAGACCTCCTGGTCCCCTTCCCAGATATAGCTACTGAAACAGCCTCGTGCAGAGACTTCCAGAAATATTCTGTGCGCGGAAAAACAGATGTATTCTCCTCCCACTTCTCTCTCTCTCTCTCTCTCTTTCTGCCCAGAGCTCGGGGGTGCTGCATAGCAGTGCATTTAGAGCTGCTGTTCTTTTCCTTGGCACCGTGAACTCTCGTATATTCATTGAGGGTCACTAAACGGTGTTCCGTCTTTTTGCTCTTATAAACAAAATAAGAAGAAAAATCCTTGTCTATCTGTCTGTTGCCCCTATGGATAGATCTACAGGGCAGACTCCTCGCGGTGGAAGTGCTAAGTCAAAATGGATTTTATTTTATGTTGGCCATTGCCAAACTGCTGTCCAGGCTGTACCATTACCACAGTGTATGAGGATCTCTAGTTTTCCACACTCCTTGGGCATTGTTAGGGTTTTTCATTTTTTCCAGTTTGATGGGCTAAAAAATTTTGTTTTCATTTTTATTTCTTTTAATTATGAGTGTGGTTGGACATCCTTTTTTCATGTTTTTAAGGCTGTATACCTTTTTTGTTCAACCTCCTATTTGAGTCCTTTGCCCATTTTTCTGTTTTGACTGCCTTCCATGTAAGAGTACACTGAAGCTCAGAGAGGTCTATCCAGTTACCTTAGGTCACACAGCAGGCGCACAGCAGAGCCAGGACAAGAACTCATTCTTCCGATTTCTGATCTAGTGGTTCTTCTAGTGCCCAGGTTGTCTTCCTGTATGAGAGCTGGACTAGCCCTACCCTGTGTTCCTGGGAGGGGGCTGGATCTCATTCAGGGCCTTCTCAGGAATACCTTTAGTCCTGAGAGGAATGTGGGGGTGTTTGAGAGGGTTTCCAAACATAAGCCCTCTCAGGCTGGGCCTTGACTCTTAAAGTGCTTCTAGGTCTGGTCTGTCCCTGGTAGGCAGTGTGGGCACATGTGTGGTTGCTTGTTTCTAGACGGTTAAAGGTTTCTCCTGTCAGCCTCCTCAGAAGCCCCTCCCTCGCCCAAAGAGAATATCCAGCTGGCACTATTGTTTGTACCCGTGAATTATTGATAAGGCATGAAATGGCCTCAGCCTTGGAATAGCAGGGCTTGGGGGAGGGCAGCCGCCCTGCTGAGGAGGAGCTCAGGGCTGAAAAGCCCCCGTCCCTGGGGCCCAAGCTTCCCAAGGCCAGGAGTCCCTCCCAGTGTCAAGAGACTTCGTAGACCTCCTTTCCACTGTCCTGCCTGGTCATGAGTGGACTTGGAGCCTGTGTCATCGCAGTAAATACAGGGACAAAGCTACTATGAGTTTAATACCATTTTAATTTAGATTATTTAAAAATTTATGAAGGTCATACATACTCACTTAAAAAATGTAGATACTCCAGGGGCGCCTGGGTGGCTCAGTCGTTAAGCGTCTGCCTTCGGCTCAGGTCATGATCCCAGTGTCCTGGGATCGAGCCCCGCATCGGGCTCTCTGCTCGGCAGGAAGCCTGCTTCTCCCGCTACCATTCCCTCTGCTTATGTTCCCTCTCTCGCTGTGTTTCTGTCTGTCAAATAAATAAAATCTTTAAAAAAAAAAAAAAAATGTAGATACTCCAGAACTGTGTCATAGGGGAAGTGAAATCCTGTGTGGTCCCATCCCCGAGGCTTTCATTGCAGAAATGCTTTTAAGTGAGTTTGTTTTTTCCTTATCCTGCCTGATTCTGTGTACATGTGGAAGGCGTACTGTTTATTCAGGCGACCCCGTTCAGCAGAGGGCTTCAGGCCTCCCTGGCGAGTGTCCTCTGCCTGAAAATATGGGTCCAGATGGCTGTGTTGAGGGCTGGCGATCCTCTGGCAGAGAATGAAGCTTTAGGGCTTTGCTTTGACGTGTAAATATTTCTGGTGTTTTCATTGCCAGTGGTTAGCTGCTCAGGAAGGGGAGGCCAGGACTAGGCTTCTCCTCTCTCTCCCAGTGGGCCTGGAACTGGGTTTGGCACATAGTAGGTTCTTGTTCTGGATTGTCCAGGCATAGCTGTTCCAGAGAAATCTAATTGTCTAATGAAGTGAGGTCCCCGCCCTTCTGCTTCGCTGGGTGGGTGGCTCACATGATTATGTTCCATAGAACTTCCGAAGGAATTCATTCCTTTTGCTAGAATGTGGCCTGCGGAAAAGTGATGTCAGGATATTAAGGAGAAGCAGCGTCACGTCCCTGCCTTTGGCACAGCCCCTTCAGGGAGGACAAAACGTTGGCTTCGAAGGGTCATTTCTTTGGGAAAGAGGGAGCGAGGAAGGTGGGGAAGAGCATGGCCAGCTCTGGGGAGTGGTGCAGTCATCACACCGTTCCCTGGCCTCAGTTTCTTCATCCTTGAACTGAGGTAACAGGCCTCCCAGGGGTGCGGCGTGGGTTCACTGGAGGGTGTCAGAAGGACCCTGGTGAGGGACCCACTTCAGTAAACATCATTAGCTCAGTTCCCTTCCTGGGTGAAGCGGCTGTAGCACCTGCAGACAGGACCAGCATTGAAGTTCTCAGAGGCGCTGGAGGGGGCGACTCTTGAGACAGAGACAGCTAAAATAGACTTCAGGGAGAGCCACAGACTCAGAGACTATTTGAGGAGCCCAGAAAACAAGGCAGCTCCAGGACTGACGTTCAAAGGCAGGTCTGCTGGCCTCACAAGGCAGCTGTCAGACAAGGAGATCCCAGGGAGCGTCTCTGGCACTGGGTACGCTTCCGCTGAAAGAATGAGGGGGCTCCCGGCTGCTGTGCGGGGTACCAGCCTCCCTGAGCTCCTCTCGGGTATCGTCCTCGTGCTTCCCTGGGCTCGCTCCTGCTGTTCCCTTGGCCCAGAACATGCTGCTCCCCAGGGAGAGGCACCATACACTCTCACAGACACATAGGCACACGTCCTCTGACAATTCCCGTCATCCTCTGGGTCTCAGTCGAGACACTGCTTACTCAGTGAGGCCTTCTCTCCTCACCTCGTGGGCTGGGTGGGGTTCCCCTGCCGTGTGTTCCCTCAATGCCCTTGACCTCACCTCTTCGTAACATGCGTCAGGCTTGGACACTTGTCATCCTCTCTCCAGCATCTGTGGCTCCTGAAGGATGGAGTGAAGATCTATTGTCCTCCGTGTCCCCAACACCCAGTGCGGTCCTTGCTCTCTAGTGGACATACAGTAGGTGTTTGTGGAATGAGTGTCCTAGGAATCTTCCTTCTCAGTAATTGTTCACCTGAGAACAGGGGTTCACGTGCCCACAGTGGAGTCGCGGGAGTCTGTTCTCACTCACCTCGTGATCTGCTTAGACCTATCTTCCCTTTTTTCTTTTTAAGATTCTTTATTTTATTTGTTTGAGAGAGAGAGAGAGAAAGATAGTGAGAATGAGTATGAGCATGGAGGAGGGGGAGAAGTAGGCTCCCCACTGAGCAGGGAGCCCGACTTGGGACTCAATCCCAGGACCCTGGGATCATGACATGAGCCAAAGGCAGACACTCAAGTGACTGAACCACCCAGGCACCCTTAGACCGGTCTTCCTTACTGATTAGGGTCCTTATGTGTGTAGCAGCCTCTCCGGAGCGCAGTCGGCTCTCTCCTTATGAGGGAGGATAGTTTAATAGGCTCTGGAATCAGAGGACCTGGGTTCGCATCTTGGTTCCGTAGGTTACTACTGGGTGACCACGGCCAGGGCTTCATCTCACTCTCTGTCACATGGGTACGATAACCCTCCTGGTCACCCGCCTTAGAAGGGTGTTGTGTGGCTTAAATGAGATAATCTAGGCATTTGGCAATTATCATGTAGTGCGTGCTCAATAAATAGAATTTGTCATATCACTGCACATGCGCCCACCCTATCAAGAATCTGGTGTCCGTGAGGCAGTGGCATTGACCGGGGTGCTAGCTGATCAGGCAGGGATGGGTGACAAAATGGAACTCAGGTGAGGACTACATGCCTGGGAGGTCCTGTGCTGGAAGGCAGGAGGGAATGTGGATTTAGTGGCAAGGCAGGGGTGACCCCAAAGGGTCATACCACCTTCAGCTCGAGGGTTTCCTGGTATAGACCTAGGACTTGGATTCAAATCTTGCCTCCACTACTTGAAAATTCAGCATTATTTGGGCAGATGACTTCCTCATCTGAGCCTCAGTGTTCTCATCTGCAAATGGGTTGATGACAGTAACCTCATAGAACTCCAGGTGTTCACGAAAGCATGTGTAACGGTGCCTGCACTGGCTGCGGCCCCAGGATGGGCTCAGCAAATGCTTAAGAGCAAGATGGCAGGGGTTCCGAGAGCAGGGCGGGCAGACTTGCCTTGTCCTGGGGAGAGATCGCGTAAGTCTGAGGAAAGGCAGGGTGAGCTGCGTGCGTTCAGCGTGGTTTCGCAGGCTGACACCACTTATCGTGTAATTATGGAACGACTTGCATGAAAATGAAAATACGGGTCCAGATGGCAGGCCTTCCATGCTGTTGAGAAGCAGAGCTAATGAACTTAACAAATCACTGATAATTAATTTTCAAAAGCCAAAGGAAACGGGAGAGCGATGAATAGGTCTACAGAAGGAGAGAATGTAGAGCGGTGCCAACTGTCAGCCGGCAGGAAGGTGTGAGATGCTGGCACTCCCAGGCCGGTGAGACGGATCCTGACGGCTCATAGACACGGTGGGAAGGAGGGGAGAGGAGGCTCGCAGGTGATGAAGTTAGGACAGGAGCAGCCGCGCTTGCCTGAGCCCTGCTACCAGCCAGGGGCTGAGTTGAGCCTTTTATCTGGATCAGCCCTGTTTCCCATAGGCGGCTTCTCCCCCTGGGTGGAGGTGGGAGGTCGGGAGGTCGGGCCAGAGTTAGGGCTGAAGGGAGGCTTTATGTTGGCATCAGGGAACAATGAAAGACAACAGTGATGCTAGTTAGGATTTCCGGAGCACTTGCTGGGTGCCAAGCACTCAGAAGGACAAACTACCCAGGTAGGGGCACAGCCTGTGAAAATGCCACGCCAGGGAAGGCCTGCACCTCTGTTCAGAGCTTCCCCTGCGCCCGGCATGAAGCACAAAGGGTTGCAGACGTGGGTTCCGGTGCCTGTGCTCTGAGACGAGTCATTGCATGCTCCTGGATTTTTGTATATTTTATTATAAAATGTGAGTAGTGGATTTGAATCAATAGGGGCAGATTTTATAGGCAACAGCCTGTTCATTCAAAATGAATCTCACAGGGAACCCTGAGATATAAAACAGACACTGGGGGGAGGGCAGGGGCCCAGGCCACTCCGACATGGCGTAGGGTACAGCTGGACGGTCACCTATGATCTCTGGGGTGTCCTTGGCTCTCATTGGCAAAGGATCTGGGACTCCAGCATCCTACTCTTGGCCGTCACACTGAAATGGTTGTAGGGAGCTCTGTGCCGTCCTGGGCTGGAGTCTGGCTCTGCACTTACTAGCCGTGCAACCTGAGGCAACTAGCTTAACCCCTCTGGGCCTCATTTGGCTCAACTGTAAAATGGAAATAAGACTTCGTTATGTTGGTTATAAGGATTAAAGATTATAATGTATGTAAAGCTCTTAGCTCTGTACCTGGTTCTCAGTAAGGGATCAACTCTAAAAGGAACTTACTGAGAAATGACTGTCAAACAGTAAGTACTGTTGTGTATATATAGATGATTTCCTTCTTTCCTCCCTTCCTCTCTTCCTTCTTAACCTTTGAGACTATATGAGGAACAGTTGGGACTAGGGGAGATGGAACAATGTGCCGGCATCAGGCCAGGTGGCAACCCAACGACTGGTCTGGCCGACGGGGCTGAAATGTTTGGGTCCCTTTGTCTGCCTGCTGGCTGCCAGCACCGAGCAGGCGAGCAGGCGGGGCGTCAGCCGGGCCCCTCCCAGCTGCTGCAGGGCCACCTCCAGCCCGTCCTCTGGGGGTCAGATGACAAAGCCGGGCGCCATCTCAGAGTCCTTCTGGCCACTCCCAGTGACCTCTGCACCCTCCTGCCGCACACCACCTTCTGTTCACGGCCCGTCAGCCGGCTTTCTCCCTGACTGCGCTTGGATTTGAGCCTTTGTCAATTCATGTTTCCAGATTAATTAGCGAGGCCCCATGTCAGATGCTCACTGAAACCCAGATGTCGGCTTGGTTCCTCTCATCAAATCATTTTGTACCAGTAATTGAAGAACACAGAGGCAGTGGTTAGGTTGGCCAGGAGCGGCTCCCTTCCTCCCTCCCATTTCAATTAAAAGATAAATAGACGCACCCCCACCCCCATCCCTCGGAGGATCACGAAAAGGGGATTTGCCTGCCATCTCGTGTAATAATAAAGACGGTGAAGAGCGGATGCCCTGACCTTCACGTGGAAGGTCGGGTTCCCTGGAGAGGTTTCTGTGGGTTTACAGGAAGGTGGCAGGGGCAGTGGGGAAGGGGAACTCTTTCTAATGTTAACTGGAGCCAGAAACCCGGGCTAGGAGACTGGCGCTCCAGCAGAACAGATGTGGGTCTAGCCCAGCGCCTGCCCGTAACTGACAGGGTGTGTGTGTGTCCTTCCAGCTTCGGGGGGGACGCTGTGTCTGCCTGGGGAATGGGATTTATTTCCATCTCTCTCTAGGCCCTATGTTGTGAACGTGTGTGAATATTTGTTTTTACGCTACCACTTACTGAGCACTTCCTGTATCCCAGTCATCACGGTAACACCTATGTCTATTATCTCATTGAATTCTTACAGCAACACTGTAAAGTTGGATTTTTTAATCCTCGTTTTTCCAATGAGGAAACCCTGGCACAGAGAGAGGAAGTCACCCAAGGTCACAGAGCCAGTGGGCAACTGGCTGGAGTTCGAATCCCTAAGCACGTGGCTTCCAGCTGCCAGGTGGAGGTAGCTATCATAGGGAAGACTGGCCACCTTTCCTTAAGTAGCATGTGTTCTCCTGGCAGAAGAGATGAGTGCAGGTTTTGGTTATAGCCTTGCCTTTCTAAGTTGAATGTCAAAACCCACAGCGACGTCTTTGGAGTGAGAGGGGCACTTTGCAGGATGGCTCAGGATGACAGGGGTTGCCGATCTTCTGTTAGCTTGGGCTGGAGTCTGATGTCCCACAGGGCTGCCGAAAGCTCAGAAGCTGGGATCAGGCCCTGAGCTCCGTTGCTTGCTGGGAGCCCCAGCCCCACTGCACTGAGAAACGGAGGATGGAGTCGAGAAGGTTTTGGATTCCTTGGTAAGTTGATAGATATTTGAAAAATGAAGTTTTAGACCCAGCTCGCTCAGCTTGCACTCTTGGCCATTCATGGTGCCTCTTTGAGCCTCAGTTTCTCTATCAGCAAAATGGGCCTAAAATTTTTTTACACTGTGGAGTCCTTATGAAACTACCCTACTGTTTCTGTGTAATCTTCAGGCCCTTGGGAAGTGTTAGGGTGCCATGATGTGCCCAGACACCTCAAAACTTCTAGATTTAATAAAGCAGCATCTGAAATATTACATGCAAGCACTTGAGGGTAGCCATTCTCAAACATTAAAGAGATAAGAGCCTGCTTGTTAAAAATGTAGATTTTAGAGCCTTTTCTCAGATATTATAACTTAGACTCTAAGGCTGGAACCAGACATCTGCATTATCTTTTCTTATTTTTTTTAAAGAGTTTATTTGTCAGAGATTTTATTTACTTATTTGTCAGAGAGCACAAGCAGGGGATGTGGTAGGCAGAGGGAGAAGGAGAAGCAGACTCCCCACTGATCAGGGAGCCTGATGCGGGACTTGATCCCAGGACCTGAGCCGAAGGCAAATGCTTAACCAGCTGAGCCACCCAGGCATCCCCAGAAATCTGCATTTTAACAGAAACCCCTGGAGGTTCTGAAGTACATTCCTATAACTTCCAAATATCAGAACAAGCAGAGATCTTTAAGGTCTTCTCCCTTCATTTTATAGACAAGGAAAAGGGTGAGTTGCCTTCAAGGAGGGCTGGGAATGGACCATAGTTTGATTATTTTTTTTTTTTTTTAGATTTTTTTAGTTAATCAATCAGTCAATCAATCAATTAATTTATAGCACTAATGGGGGCAAGGTGGAGGGAGAATCCCAAGCAGACCATGTGCGGAGCCTAGTGGGGGGCCTGATCCCAAAATCGAGTCAGATGCTCAACTGAGTGAGGCACCAAGGCGCCCCAGTTCACTGCTTTTTCTAAATAATTGCTGGTAACTGAGGGGTGACCTGCATGTGGGTGATAGGACCAAAGCCTCAAGGCTCTTTCTCAGATTCAGCAACCAAAGGGATTTAATATACTTCTCAAATTCTGTCCCTCCAATTTAGGTACCATGCCACGAGGTGGTGGTAGTGTGCTCTAGCCCCTTGAGGGTTAAAATACTGGAAATAGTCACAATCTGGTTTTTGTTGTTGTTGTCATTATTATTAAACACAAAGATAAATGGCTTTATTAAACTAGCTCAGTGCAAGCAAACATCAGTCAAATATTGAAGTGGAGAGTATGTCAATAAGCAAGAAAATTCTTAGAGGCAAGAAGCTGTCTTTCTTTATGATTTTTAAATAGATACTGTTCCCTGTCATTCTTCTCCTTGTATTTGGTTCCTTTTCTGGCCTGCATAATTTTGTGTGTTTTATTCTCAGACCTGCCAGGGTAGGTTGCTCGGTATCAGAGCCTCCTTTACTTTTCTTCCTGCCCAGTGTTTTTCTTTCACGCTGGTCTCTCGGAGGCAGAGGTAAGGGTCCTGCTCTGTGTGTGGCTCCAAGTCCATCTTCTCTCTTCCTGGAAAGCACCACACTGGCCTGTGTCTGCCGCGCACTCTAAACAGGGATGGGAAGGGGAGATAGGTCACCGCCGCATCCCTGGGTGCTGACTGTGGACCAGGTTCCAAGCTGCGTGTCTTCATGTTACTCTGTGACAACATGGGGCAGAGCGTGCTGTCATTTCCTAGACGGGGCATAAGCTGGGGCCAGCAGGGAATCCCAGGTCTGCTCATTGCAGAGGCCACCTCTTTTCTTGTCTCCACGGTGTGCATGTCAGAGAAGGGACGAGGGTTGTGTGAGGCCCCCGTTCGCCTACAGAGGAAGGCCAGGAGCCTGGGGGGTGGGGGCTAGGTCGAGTGCAGGCCCTCAGCAGGCACCCTGCCTCCGCCGTTCCTTGGCCGTGCCTGGGATGCCCTAGCCTGCACCTGAGAGGAGGCGGGAACACCTGGGCCTTCCCCTGGGGGAGTCCAGCTGCCACCGCATCTGTGTTCTTGAGGGTCCCTGGTCCCTCTGTCTCTAGAAGGGAGCTGGTCAGGGAGAGACCCCCCCCATTCACAAGGGAACCGGGACAGGCTCATGGTCAACAACACTGGGGAGAGGGGCCAGGAGGCCAGGCTGGGCCTGGAGGCAGTGGGCGCCTGTTTGTGGGTGGTCTCCACTCTTCCAGCCTCTGTAAGGTGGGGAAGGGGCGTTGACCCCAGGCCTCAGGCCAGCTGGTGGCGAGGAGGAACCTGGAATGTTTGCAGTGGGCTTCCAGCAGTTCAGGAAGCGCTCCTCTCGGGTCGGGTTGGGGGTGGTGTGATGAATGATTATTTCTCCCCCTTCTCCTTCTGGTTCTTCATCATCATCGCCGTTGAAGACCGTTATTCAGTCCTGGCCCTAACCCAGGCCAGCTAATGACTCTCCATACATCGCCTCATTATATTCTTACAACAGCCCTGTGAAGTACATTTTATTGAGTCTCCTTTCACATTCAAACTCAGAGAGGTCAGGCAACTTGCCCAAGATCACACAGCAAGTGAGTTGATACAGCCAAGGCTTGAATGCAAGTTTGACTCCAAAGTCTGTGCTAGGTTCACTCACCCCCGACACCCACACTCTCCTGACAGGGACGGAGCCTGCTGCCCTCATGGGAAGGCAGCTTTCCCTGGCTGTCCAGCTCTCTCTAGCCCCTTAGTCCTTCTGGGAGGAGTATATTTTCTTTAGTTCTCACAAACTTGGAATCTGACACAGGCTTCTTCTCTGAGCCTGGCTCCTTAGAAGGAAGGGCAGAAAAATACTATTTCCACGGTGCTATGGGAGATCGGGGTGGTTCATAGGTGGGGACTGGATTTCTAGGGGAGAGGTCCCAGCACACCTGGGTGCCCAGTAATGGGTCTCACTTATTGGCCCTCCCCTCATCAGTGACCTGAGTCATTGACATGACATTGACATGACAATGAATGACAAAAGATCCCTATACCCACAGAGGGGTGGGAGAGACTCTGGGGACAGGATTCGTAAGGGTTTTCCAGGCCCAGGACTGGCGGGTCAGCAGGGGAGCTGAGGGTTGCCAAGGAAGCCTCCTGCCCCAGCACGTGTTGCCAGGCTCCATGCTCTCTCCTGGAAAGTTTGCCAGACCCACAGGCACCCAGCATGGGCCTGTGAGGGGCCAGTGAAGCAACTGGAGCGATGTCGGCCAATGACTAGAAGGCTAGGGGATGGTCCCCAGAGCTGCTGAGAAAGGGGGCCAGGCACGGGAGGGCGTGGCTTAGTCCGCATTCTCCAGAAGGAGGATCAGCACTGGCAGGAGGGTGGAGGTCAAGTCCGAGGAAGAGTGCCCTGAGAAAGGGTGCTGGGCCTCCTGCACCAGCCAGAACTCTGGCCCTGGGTGTGATCACGCAGAGCCTGGGTGGGTAGCCTGCCAGCCACCTCCTGGGAAAGCCAGGAAGGGGCTCCTGAGCCAGGCTAGGTCCTGCACTCTGCGATCTGTGTATTTCCTCCCAGTCTGAACAGCCTCTGATGGCCTGATGAGTCAGTCAGTTGCTGTTTGCTGAGCACCTAGTCTGTGTGCAGGCAGGCATTCGATGGTGACGAGGTCGACATGGTCCCTGTTCCCAGGCTGTGTGCAGCTGACAAGCCTGCCTGTCACAGCACAACCTCCGAACAGTAGGAGATGCCGTGTGTCAGGGCCTCCTGGGTGCTAAGGGGTTTTGATGCCTTGTCTTATTTAATCTCAAAAGCCTATGAGGTCGGAATTGTTTGTTATTATCTGCATTGCACAGAGGAGGAAACCGAGGCTCAGAGCAGCCAGAGGTGGAGGAGGCAGGGAGGCCAAGCCTCTGTGGGGCTGTGCAGTAGTGAGCCTCTCTCTGCTTCTGGGCTCACCTGGGCCCCATTTCGGTGGGATGGCCTCCCTTGGGTGAGCCCCAGAGTTGGTGCTTCTGAGGCAGACATACCACCCTGGCCTTGGCCCGATGCACCCTGTGTCCAGCCCACTTCATTCTGCAGGGGACTTGTGGCCTTGGCTGCCCCCATGTTGACCCTGAAGACTAGGGCGAATTGTTCTTCCTACCTGTCCCATTGGCCCCTGGTTTATAGTCATACTGCGAAGTGGTCAGGAATTCTTGGGGCAGATGGTTCTCCTCTTCTGGGTCACTCTTCCTCATCTCCTGTCCTGGGGGGAGGTCCCAGGTGTCCTGAGGGCCTGGAGGGCTAGGTGTGGCCTCAGGCCTTGAGGGCCTAGAATGCTGGGGTGGGGGCAGGAGGGGGTCTCCAACCCTCATGGGGCCTCACTGCCGGCCTCTGCCTCGCCGGCGGGGAGGAGTAGCTAGTGAGTCTCTTCATGTGTCTGTGGGCAGGTCTCTGTATCAGCTCATCCCACCCTTGGGACAACCTGTAAAACCCACCTCAAAAGTCCTCAAAGACAAATTTTCAGAAAAGCTGATTTAGATAGAAAATCCTTTGAAATTACAAGGTGGTACAAGATCTCTAAGGCGTCCTCATTAGCCCTCTTTGTAGATGATTAAAAAATAAAAGACTCACAGGGGTCCAGAAAGGACCACTAAAAGTTGTTACTGCTTTCCCAAGATGCTTCTCAGGGCTTATGTCCTCCGACTTCCAGATTCTGAGGGCGTTCGGTTGTTTATTTAAAAAGTTAATCACAGATCACGGGCTTTGGAGTCTGACAGGCCTGGGGGGCTGGCTGCATGATTTCGTTCCCGTCCTCGGACTTGTCTAAAGCTCCGTTTCCTCATTGGTGAGGTGCGGATGGTACGGCCTCACCGGGTGGTTGTGAGGATTAAAGGCAGATCGCGCTGTCACAGCTCGAGAGAGGCTGGCACAGGCCCGTCAACACGAGCGCCAGTGCCAACCCCTTGTTTCCTGTGGCACCGGGGCAGGAGGCTCAGGCCACAGCACGCGTTGACTTCTACTGAGCTCTGAATTCATATCTGCCCAGCCTTGAGGCTGGGGATGCAGAAAGAGGAGCCCAGGGTCTGTGGGGAAGGATGGACAAGAAAACAGGGAGTTCGTGCAGAGGGACGAGACCCAGGGGACAGTTCGTGCAGGAGCAGTGGGAGCCCAATGGCTCCACCAAGCTTCCCGTTAGACGAGGCTCTACCACGAGGCTCTGAGCTCGTGGTGGGCATGTGCTCGGCCTGCAGAGAGGTGAAGAAGAGGGCAAGGGCAGAGGGACCGGCCTGTGCAAGGACAGGTGGCCAGAGGGAGCGCGATGCCTTCAAGAACCTGCCCCTGGAGCCCAGCCTTCCCTTCAGGGTGTGGGTGTGAGCTGTGAGCAGAAAGACACGAGTTCAGCCAGGACGTGTCCTTCTGCCGAGGGGTTTGGATTTCATTCCGAAAGCAGTGGGGAGCCTCTGGCAGATTTTAGGCAGCAGAGAGGCATGAATTCCCTCACAAACACAGCATCCTATGGTCCCCAAGCACCCGAGCCTTCTTTTCACGGTGTGTTAAATTGATGATGATGAGTAATGGGGTGGAGGGCCATCTGTGTAGGATGTGAGCACAGATGTAAGTGTGCGCGCGTGGAAATGAGTTAACGTTCCCAGGTGAGCCACAGCCTGCTCCCGCAGAAGAAGCCCCGTGTGTCTGACGCCAGGCACTTCAGAGAATAGGCCTTATCAAAGCAAAACATTTGGTTATAAATATTTATAAATATGTGTTGGATTGAATTGCGCTTTGGTTCATTCACCATTTATGTCTATAAATATTTGAGAGGCTGCTTGGCATCGTGGAAAGATGCGGTCTTTTCAGGCACGGACAGATGGGGAGCATCTGCTTTCTCACTCCGCGGCAGGGCCAGCTTGATGACCCTGGCTTTGTCACTTCACCTCTCAGAACCACATTTTCCATGGCAGGAATGGCACCCTTCGCCCACAAATGGGAATTAGGATCAGCCCTGTAGAGAGCCCAGCATGTGCCGATGACACGGCGGGCAGCAATAGAAGCAGCATTTCTGATTGCGCATTTGTCTCCGGTTTTTATAACCTGAACCCTTAGCTGGAGGGACGTCAGTGATCATCTGGTTTGGTTTCAGCATTCCTTGGAGTTTCAGTCCATTTTGACCTTCATGTGTTCCTACCGATATTACTGTCAGCCCTCTTTTTGAAAATGATTTTTAGGTGAATTTTTCATAATACAAAAAGAATATAATGTGTTATAAATAATGTATATGTTAATGGTGAAACATCCTAATAAAATGAGTATCCATGGGGGCGCCTGGGTGGCTCAGTGGGTTAAAGCCTCTGCCTTTGGCTCAGGTCATGATCTCAGGGTCCTGGGATCGAGTCCCGCATCGGGGCTCTCTACTCAGTGGGGAACCCGCTTCCCCCTCTCTCTGTCTGCCTCTCTGCCTACTTGTGGTCTCTCTCTCTCTGTCAAATAAATAAATAAATAAAATCTTAAAAAAAAAAATTAGATGAGTATCCATGAATTCACCAACTTATTAAGCAAAAGAGCATTAGGGTGCTGTTGGAAGATCCCCTACCCTCCCCAGCCTCCCGGCAACAGAGGGGGAACCGCTTGCTGTTTTTTGTGTTTGTAATGTTCTTGATTTTCTTTGTATCATCACTACACATACATGTAAGCGTTACTTTAAGTTTTGCTTATTCTTTAAGTTTTTATAAACGGAATCAAATGATGTACATTCTTCTACAATCAGGTTTTTGCTTTTTTTTTTTTTTCTAATTTAGCGTTATGTCTCTGAAGTTCACCTATGATGGTGTGGGTGCCTATGGCTCATGCATTTTCACCATGGGATAAATTTCCACAATGTATCCATTTTCTTGCCAGTATATATTTGGCTTGTTTCCAGGTTTTTTTTGGCTGTAGACAGTGCGGCTGAGAAGTACTTCCTGGTGCATGTTTGGGAGAGTTTCTTAGGTGAATTTCTGGGAGTAGGGTTGCTAGGACGTGGGCACGAGTGTTGTCAACTTTACTGGCTCTTGGCAAATTGTTTTACAAAATGGTTGTGCCGGTCTGTCTGTCTGCTTGCACCCTGTGTCATTCTCAGGGGAGTCTCCTGAGACTGTGGCCATTCCAACCACACAGAGTAAGGAGCTGAGCGATACTTTTGTAGGGTTGCGGGCCATAGAATATTCTCTGCGCCTTCTCCCTAGGCATGATTCTCAGATGGGCAGAGGATGAGCCAGCAAATATCTTCTAGGTAAAATCTACTTGCGGGGGCTGTTGAATGGACCGCGGATCCACGAGCAAGCAATGGATGCTTTTCGGTGCTCCGTGTGGGGCCGGTCTGGGAGGTCGGTCTCTGTCTGACCTAATGGCTGCTGGGATAGGTATCTGAGCCGACTGGGCTGAACATATTGTGCTCTTCCTCCCAAATTCTGGCCCATCCAGTCTGACAGAGGTCTGCAGGAGGAGAGGAGGCCAAATGTTTCTCCATCTCTTCCTGAGCAGAGAGGACTGAGCTGCGTTTGAAGGCTGGCTCATCTTGGCGGGGGCAGCTTTGTCGGTGATGTTTCTTGTTCATGTGCTGCAGAAGGAAAATGAGAGATGACTGATCAGGCACAAAAACGAGAGATGACTGATCAGGCACAAAAGCTTCGGGCTGCACATGCCAGCTCCGCCCCTCAGCCCTCCTCTGTGCTGGGGAAGCAGGAGGCAGTGCTCAGCCAACATTGACTTTGAAATGTTAATTTCCAGACTCCAACCTTTCACGCCTTCCTCTCCCTCTGACAAGGCTAACAGCGCAAAGAGGGAAGATGGCAGTTAGAGAAAAGATGCCGAGAATGGCAGGGGCCCCCAGCTTCTCACTGGAAAGGGTCCCTGCCAGGATGCTTCCAGAACTTTCTTCTGATCTGGCCCTGAGTAGGCAGTTCTCTTCCCCCAGCATCTCAGAGGCAGTCCTTCTGTTCTGCTTTTTTCCTTTTAAGTACCTCTTGAGAGAGTAGCTGTGGCTGCAAATGACCTCAGGGTAGTCAGTGTTCATTACTGATAGTAATCCAACATTATTATCCCTAAAAGTGACAGAACCCATTACGTTTATTGAGACTTACTTTGGCCAGGTACTGTGCTAAATTCTTTAGAAACATCCTTTCATTTACTCCTTCCAGTAATCCTGTGAGCTTGTCATTTTTATCTCAGGTTTAAAGATGGGGACACTGAGGTTCAGAGGAGCAAATGAACCTGCTCTTGTACTTGGCCCAGGACGCACTCGGAGCAGGACCGCTGAGTTCACAGTGTGGCTCTTAGTCCTGGATCCCTTACTCCTGGATCCCTTACTCCATTTCTGACCTTTCCTGATGGCCCCGTGGAGCGGTTGTTCCATGTTATTACTGGGGAAGTGGATTCGGCTCTGTGCTGGGGACACGAGTGGGGGCGACACAGAGCCTGAACCCCTAAGGAGCTCTCCATTCCGTGGAGGAAAAGGACAAGTTAGAGATGCAAAAACTCATGTTTATTGCATAAGCCAGGTGCTGGGCCAGATGCCTTCCGTGAATGATTTCATTCAGGCCTCAGTTCCATTCTCCCCATTTTACAGATGAGGCGAGGAGGTTAAGGGGTTTGGTTCAAATGACTGAAGTGGCAGAGCTGCAGTGGGAACCCAGGTGACCAAGGAGAGCCTGCCTTCTTACCCCTACTTCCGCTGCTTCTTACCTTCCAGAAAGTGCTTCCTGAGGTACCTACCAGGTGCTGATGCGGCCCCAGGGTGGTCACAGCCTCTGCTTATGGAGAGGGCCTGGGTGGAGAGAGGAGGAGGAGGGTTGAAGTCCCAGAAGACTTCCTAAAGGGGGATCTCCTGGGCAACCAGGGGAAGAGGGCAGGCCCCAAGGCAGGGAAGACCCAGGCACAACTGTGCCTCACTTAGGATTCTTGTTTCCTCCCAAACCTTCCTGCAGCTGCCTCTAGCTCTGCCCTCCTATTAGCAATTCTGCACTTCTTCCCGGAGGGTGAAACATGGGTGGGGTGCTTGAGGCCCCCTCTGCAGGGGTTGGGACCTCTCTGAGCAGCCTGGCTCCTGCTTTATCCTGAGTGTGGGCTGGCGGGCTCCCTGTCTGCCCTGGTTCACCCCACTCAGCTGGGATGGCAGCATGAGGGATGGGACAGGGTCTTCCAGTCGTGGAGGGGGAGCGACAGCAGGACAGGGGGCCGGGAAGGGGCAAACTTTCCCAGCCAGACCCTGGTGGAGGTTGCTTGCGTGCTTCCTCGCTCTTTCCTTTGTTTTCTTTAGTCTTTCCTGCAGTTCTTGATTATCCTCTTTGGGCAGTGAAGAGCTACACCTTAGGGAATAAGAACTGGCCCAAGACCAAATGGGCTTGAACTTCAAGGGGAATCAGCAGCCCTTTGGGGGCTTGTGTGGTGTAGTTAGGGGTGAGGTACCCAGAGAGAGGGGAGACCCAGGGAACAGGTGGCATCCTTGGCAAGCTGCCTTGCCCTCCCCGGGGAAGAGCTGCAGTGTCATTTTAACAAAGGAGGTTGTCTTCACAAACCAAGCAGAGTTAAAATCATACTACTGCTACACGTTTTACAGCACACCATGGTGGTCAGAACACAGACCAGCGGCTCCCTTCTCCCTGGCAGCGCAGGCTGAGGGGGCGGGAGGCGCGGCTCCCGGAGCAGCGGGGTACTTTCTCCCGGATGCGACTGAGGTGACGCGCTTTGCCTTTTGTTGCTGACACCTTCCTGATGGTGTTTACTGCTTTGTGACTTTTCTGGCTTCAGTCCGTGTCCTTGGCAATTCCCCTGGAAGACTGAGGGCTCGGAGTCGCTGCTGTTCAGCAAGTTTAGATGCTTGCCCCTACCCCCCTACCCCCCCCACCCTGGTGCCAGGAGGACTGTGGGCATTAGCATCATCAGCGGCTCTTCTACAGGCTTCTGCAGCCCTCAGAGATCTTTCTGGAGAATGTTCTAGCAGACGTGGCATTTGTCTCCCAGAGAACATGATGCCCGTTGGTTCTTCCCGTAGGCGTTTCACTGGCTTCCCCCCTCTGGCTCAGTTATCAAAATGTGAACTCCCCTGGGTCCACAGCCTTCTGAAGTGCTCCCCAGGGCTCTGGTCTGGAGCCCTGGCCTGTTCGCCCAGGGGCGGAGCGGCACAGTGTGAAGATGACACCCTTGGAGATGAATGGCCCTTGGTTGTGGTTTTGCCTGTAGTGAATGGGCTGACCTGGGACAGTTCAAAAAACCTCTTTCCCCTCAGTTTCCTTGTTTACAAATAAAATAAGGGGGGAAAGAAGCCTCCCTCACGGGATTATTGTGAAGACTAAATGCAATGACATTGGCACCATCGTCCAGCAGTAAACACTCAATACCCATTACCTTCCTTCCCTCGTTTGGAATCAGGCAGACCTGAGTTTAAATCAGATGAGGTCTGATCAGGGGCTCAGGTGATGATACCAGAGTGTTTCATTCGTTAAGTGATGGTTCATTCATTCACTCCTCTGTCCATCCACCCACTTTCTCTTTGTCTGTCTACCCTCCACCCCGTCTCTTCCACACGGGACCCCTTCTCAGCACTTCCTGCATTCATGCTCCAAGGTGACCACAGGAGCTCAGCTTTTAGCTCCAAACTCGCCAGGAAAGAGTGTTAGCCTCTGTCCCGAAAGTCTGACACCATTATATTGGCTCTGATGGATTCTGTGGCCGTCTTGAACCAGCCACCGTGGCCAGGGAGATGATGGGGCAGGGCTTGGAGTTGGGAGTGGAGTCGTAGCTACTGACCATGAGCACAGGGCAGGGAGTGGGGCAGATCCCCAAAGAAAAAAACTTGGGGTTATCCCTGGGAAGTAGAGCAGGATAGAGCTTTTCACCGGCGGGCTCTGCCGGCATCTGTCCGTCACAGTGGGGATGTGGGAACCAGTCCTGGAGCCCTGAGTGGACATGTGGCGGTCCCAGGGCTGGGGAGTAAGGAGTGGGCGTGCAGACCCAGGTCGGGGAGCCCAGAACCTTTATTCCCCAGACGCTGCGTAAAGGAGGTTTCCTGACTCGGTGGCTGGCCGCATGGCCACGACTCCCGCTGGAGCAGGCTTACCGTCCGTAGAAACTCATAATCTCCCCACCTGAGCTCTTGTCGAGCTGGGCCTCTCCCGCTCTCCTGTTAGAGAGCAGAGGGACGGTGGCACCATGTCACATGCAGTCTGCGATGGTCTCTGGTGGTGCACCAGGTGCTGGCCTGGCTCTGGGGTCCTCCTCTTTGAGTTTCCCCACAGTGTCCTGAACTAGGGCCTCCCAGGCTGGAAGGTGCATCCAAGTCCCCAGCAGTTTCATGTCTGTGCAAAGCTTGGTCCAGCAGGTCCAGGAGGGGCTTGCTGCTCTGCCTTTTCTACCTAGCTCCCTGGTGATTGGACCCTTTGGCTCCGAGGACTGCATGTGGCGAGGCGACAGCTGAGCCCACAGTAAGTCAATAGTTGAACCCAAGAACAAGGAAAGCACCCTAAAGGCAGGATCCCAGCTGGGTCAGGTATAGTTAGTGTTTTCCAAGACCTTTGGTGTCCTGAATTTAATCATAGTCCAGGAGAGTGCCAGCGGTTAGCAGACAGCATGAATTGAAGATAGATGCTTGGTCTTACTGGCTGTGACTCAGGCATCCCCGATATGCAAAGTCATGAACACCCCAAAGCAGGGTGGTGCTGCCCGGGCCTGGGGCACTGCGCAGCTGCTCACCGTCAGGCCAGCCACCAGTCCCCACTGCTACCCGCGCCCGGGCAGCACTGGTGGTGCAGACCACACCACACAGCTGTAAGATGCGAGCAGGATCTGGACCTGAACATTCTGAATGCAAAGGCCCTACGAGGCCATAATGCTTCCCAGAGGCATGGAAGGCAAGGGTGTGGAAAGAGCACTAGCCAATAACCTGGGTGACTTTGGAGAAGGTACCTGACCTCTCTGGGTTTCTTACCTTGGTCGGAAGAGAGAGTTGCATTAGGTCATGTTTAAATTCCCTTCCAGGTCTTATTCCTTTGAGTATGCAGTTTCTCCTAGGGGGTTCCTTGGCTTGGATGGCAAGAGAGAGTTCCAGAAGCGGAGACAGAAGCACAGCCTTGTGCTTTCTAAGAGTCTGCCCTGGGGTTGAGGGGGAAACAGTACTTTGGGTTGTCCCAGGAGAAGAGCTCCAAACCAATAGCCAGAGGATATGGGAAGACTCCCTCCCTCTTATTTTCTGTGCCCCAACTGGGACCATCTGGGACTCCCTCCCACCTCAATCTGGCCACCCTGCAGAGACTTCTGTGTGTTCCTTTGGGGTTTACCTTCCTCCTGCAGCTCTGCCTGGCCCTCACAGCCCACCTGGGGATGCTGGTGACATTATTGCCCCTAGTGCCAGCAGGATGGGGTGCAGCTTTGGGGGACCACACAGGGGTCACTTCCCTGCTTCTGCAGGGGGTGCGAAGCATACTCGTAGAGCCTGGCCCAGCCCGTGTCTGCCCATCCCCGTACACAGGCAGAGCATCTTCCTATCCCCACTCCGAACCAGTTTCTCCTCTGGGGCCTCTTCTTCCTCCCTGGGGAAGCCAGGGAGCCTGGGGGCTTCCAGGCCATTTGCGCTCATGGTTACAAGGCTGAGACGTGCTGTCCCGAGGTGGGGGGAGCCTCCTTCTAAGTGGGGAGTAATAGTTTATCGCCAATACTCTTTGGATTTCCTGTGCATGGTGGTAATGGAAATCAGACCAACTCTCATTATTATTATTAATTAAAATATTTTATTATTTAAGAACATTTATTCTTGCTCGAAGGGCAGTGCCCCTCTGTTGGCTACCCTCCCACCAGCCGATCCCTCTGCCCCTCCTCATAGCCCATGAGGCTGCAGGCCCTCCCCCGTTCCCTGCCTCCCAGCTCAGTGAGCTGTGCAGGGGCATATTCACGTCAAGCCTGTTTCTGAGTCTGAGAATCTCTGTGCCACGTCGATCCAAGGGCCGGAACAGTCCCCCCGACGCTCAAACGTTCTCGATACAAATCGTGTGACATGATATCACTTATTGTCACCAGGAGAGATGCTTGGATTCAAATATTGTGTCTTGTAGGGTGACGGAAGTGAGAAAATGTGTCCTCTGGCCACACTGAGTATTGTCAGAGGAATTTAAATACAGATAAGACATTTAATTATTAAATGGCTTTTCAATGTGAGGCTCAAATGGAGCTTTCTAATTAGCTGTCAGTTCTATCAGAGCCAGGCCTGGGGGGCCCGGGACCGCTTGTCTTCTGATTTTCATGTATGAATTCCATCTCCTGGTGAGCAGCCGCCATAGGGCCGCTGCCTGGGTCTGCAGCTTCCCCCAGGCCAGAGGCTTGCCAGAGTCACCTTCTCCTGGGACTGCCTTTCCCCCTTCTGGGTCAGGGCAGCTGCTCAAGGGCCACTGAACTGGATTTGCTTTAAAAGGAAAAGCAGAAGAAATGACTGAAAACGCCCCCTCCCCAAAGACCTAACACTTGTGCGTGGATGGGGGGCCAGGACCAGGGCATGGGCAGGGGTGGAAAGGGGGTGAGCCAGCAGTAGCTGGGGGCAGACACACAGACAGACACCTGGCCAGATGCACAACAGATCTAGTAACTTTGGACCTCTGCCCCTGGAGAGTCTCAGGACCTCTCTGCCATTCTTGCTTTTGGAAACTCTCCGGGCGCAGTGGCCCCATCCCGCTGTTGTTGAACCTGCTGCTCTGGGTGGCCCCTGTGCGCCTGGGAGATCCAAGCCCTTCCTGCCCTCTTGGAGCTTCAGCCTTCCCCTTCCCATGGTGACCTGCAAACCAAGGCTGCTCACCCCAGCCGCCTCCCACCCCCCCCAACCGCCAGTGGACGTGCAATCCCAGCAGCTCCCCGCACCTCCCTGCCAGCCTGTGTTTCTGTTAATATTGCAACAGCCGATGACCAAGGGGTACTGCGAGCTGGCTGCTGGGCTAAGTGCTTCACACGCATGAGCTTATTCAGTCCTTTAGCAGCCCCATGTGAGGGGCTAGGATTGTCCCTGTTTCAGGAAATACGGGACCAGAGGGCCTAGCCGTCTCACCCCGGGCCGCTCAGCTGGCCAGCTCTAGAACCACATTGATCTGCTGCCTTAGACATTTTCACATCCGGGGGAAGCCAGGTCCTGCAGGTCGGGAGCCCTGTCACTAGTGCTGTGAGGGCTAGTGTGGCTTCCCAAGTGGCCCCCTCCCTCCTGGGTCCTCCCCTTTCAGGGCGCCAGGCGTCACCTTTCTGGCCATTGCTCTGATCTGTTCACTCTTATTTTTCAAACTACAGTGGTTTTCATTGCATTGGCTCAGGTCCACCTTCCTTTTGCTGGCTTTCAGGGGCTCCTGGGCACCAGGCCCCTTCCAGGCTTGTTTCTCTCCATCCGCTCCGGCAGACCCGCTTTTTGGCTCTGTCCCAGCCCACGCTCGGCTCTGTGGGTGCGGTTCCCTTTCTGCCTTTCTGAATCCTCATGTTCCCCTCAGCACTTCCCTGACTTCCGGACGCCCTCCCAGGGCGTTTTTCTATCAGACACCCTTCCGTAGTCAGTTCCTTTGGGTAGCCCTGTCTGTGGGGCCGGGCGGCTCTTACACGCTTGTCCTATTGACTCAGGGTCCTGTTTCTCTCTCTCTGAGGGTCCCATCTTTCTCTGTCTCTGTCTCTCTCTCTGAGGGTCCCATCTCTCTCTGTCTCTCTCTCTCTCTCTGTCAGGGTCCTGTCTCTCTGTCACTGAGGGTCCTCTCTCTCTCTCTCTCTCTTACACAGTCCTGTTTCTCTGTCAGGGTCCTGTCTCTCTCTCTCTCTGAGGGTCCCATCTCTTTCTCTCTCTCTCTGTCAGGGTCCTGTCTCTCTGTCACTGAGGGTTCTCTCTCTCTCTCTCTCTATCTCTATCTCTATCTCTCTGACACAGTCCTGTCTCTCTATCAGGGTCCTGTCTCTCTCTGAGGGTCCTCTTTGTCAGAGACCTGTCTTTTGCGCTCACTCAGGATCGTCTGTCTCTCTCTTTCTCAGGGTCTGCTCTCTCTCTCCTTCTTTCTCTCTCTCAGGGTCCTGTCTTTCTCTCTCAGGGTCCTGTCTCTCTTTCTCTCTCAGGGTTCCCCCTACCCCCAGGTTTTTTGTCACTCAGGGTCCTGTCTCAGTCAGGGTCTGAGGTGGTGGAATTGATGTCACAGTTAATACTTCAGTTTTGGAGTAAGAGTCTCAGAGTTGGAAACCCAGCCTCCACTTCCTAGCAGTGCTTTCTCTGAGTTACCGCATTCCTGAGGCAGCCTCATTTCCCCAGTTCTGAACTGAGGAGCCTAACAGCCCTGAACGGTAGGGCTCTCGTGAAGACGAAATGTGAGTAGTTCGTTGGAGTGAGTTCCAGAACTCTCAGCTGTCAGGATCATTCATCGCCGTTAGTTTTGTCGGTGAGCTCCATGAGGACAAGGCCTGTGCCGCCATGCCTGTCTGTACCCCTTACACAGTCCAGCCACTGCGTTTATGTGGAAGGCACTCTGGGAATCATTGTTTGTTCCAGCTGTCACAGTTCAAGGCGACTGGTTTTGCCAGACATTTGATAGCTGGCACTGTGATCAGAATTTTGGAAATTGAACTATAAACTGGGCTTCCTGGTTCACTTGAAATGGTAATATTGAAACAATAATATAACAAAATTGTTATGCTGGTGCTTGTAGACGCATGTGTAGGAGTGGCAGAGAGGACAAGGCCCATGGCTGCCCGTGGACAGTGTGTGACTGGGGAAGAGCTTCTTTGAGGGCTGGTAACGAGGAGATATTTAGTGTTTTCCTGAGGTGCAGTGGATTGCAGACCAGACCACATAGCCAAGTGCTACAAGACTATAAAGTCATCTTGAATGATCAGACTGGGGTAAATCAGGGAAGACTTCCTGGAGGGGACTCCTTGAGATGGATAGGCTTTTTTTTTTTTTTTTAAGATACCCACTTATCATATATTTTAGACTGTTTTCTTTTGTACTAGTATCCATATGTTTTTCACCTCCATGGTTTCAGTTACCCGTGGTCAACTCTGGTCCAGAAGCAGGTGATCCTCCTGAGCTATGGTCAGAAAGGCAGTGGCAGCCTAATGCTACGTCCCAGTGCCTACATGGTTCACCTCACTCCATCTCATGTCCTCTCTATGCTTTTAACATCTCCTTTCTCCTCCCAATAGAAGAGTCGCCGAGATCCTAATTCTCACCTCTAAACCTCACCCCACCCCCAAGACCCTAATGAACTGACATTTTAGTTCACTGAGTTGGAAATGCTTTCTCTGTAAAAATTATTGCCCCGATGACCCAAGAGTAAATTATTTCGCGGTGAGTTAGATGCACTCCCACGAACCCTGACCTTTTGGAGCAGATGTAAAACATGACCTTGAATTTCTTCAGAGGCAGGGAAATGTCGAGGCACTCCTTGCTCGCCTGTCTCTGCTCTCTGAGGCTCAGTGGGTCAGCAGCTTCAAGGATCAGAGGTGGTCGTAGCATTTGATGCCTAAGGTGTAGGATGAGGGAGGCCCCTGAGGGAGAGGGCGGCCGTGGAAGGTGGGGTGCTGGCGGAGCCCCGCTGCAGGCACCTGGCTCTTCTCCCTTCATTGTCCCAGGAACCCGAGGAGTGGGGATGGTGATCCATTTTTAGGGAGGAGAAAACGGAGCTTTGGATATTGCAGAACTCAAGAGAGGAGCTGGAAGGCTGTAAGTTCAGCAGAGTGATGGGTGGGTGGCTTATATTTATCTAATGTCTGTGTGAGGATAAAGCTGCCCAGGAGGGGCTCTCATTCAATACTCTACTAAATGGGATTTAATTTTTTGGCTTCTATGAGTCTTTTCACATCTGTGCATTTCTAAATCATACCACGTGTCCTGATTCTTGGGAGAGAAAATGTGGTCATGAGAATAAGAGCCCGCCGGCTGCCGGGCTGGGCTGGCGGGGGGGCTGGCGGGGGTCTGGTGGTGGACCGTGGCCGCCACCAAGGTGGTGGGACAGCTCCAAAACACAAGAAGTACGAGTGTGGAGCTGCTGACATTTCATTCCTGGCCCCGCCCGCGCAGTGAAGCTTTTTTAGCCTGGCTGCTGGAAGCTTCGAGCTGATAATGATGAGGGAGTGTAAATGTCAGCGGGATCCCAGCTTCAATCAGAGCTGTTAAAAAATAAGCCTGGCGAGCCTCTGCCAGAGGTGAGCTCAGAGAGCGGAGGGGAGGGCCTGAGGAGTTGGGGGGACCCTGTCGAATAAGGGTGCGGGTGTGGGGCTGAGAGAAGAGGACAGAAGATATTAAGGCTAGTTTCTGGCAAGTGGTAATTGGGGGTGGGAAGCGGAGAGGGAGATGGAGGAAATACTTGTTTTCTTTTCTCAGCTGTTCTGTGATTAAGAAAAAAAGTGACATCTCAAATTTTGTTTGGAAAGGGAAATGCAGAGAAGGCAGCTGGCTAGCTCCCTGGGCTCTGTCCACGGCTCGCTGTTTTGTCTGCTGGGCTGAAATCGTTGAGGCTGGAGAGGGGCCAGCTGCCAGGCTCGCTCAGGGAGAGGCCTGCTTTCTCTGCTCGGCTGCTGAGAACGAGGCAAAGGACCAGTATAGTCAGAAAGGCAGACTTTCAGGCCACCCTAGGTTGTGCACGAGACCTGCGTTCACTTGCGTGCCCACTACAGCTGGACAGTGTTGCTTTAGATACGGCTAGGGACCTCGTTTTGAGGGTGGGTGCCCAGAGGCCCAAGGGGGCGGACGGACTTGCCCAAGGTCACACGCTTAGTGCAAGAGACAAAGCCTCTGCCTCAGGGTGCAGAGTATTTTCCCCTGTCAGCTTCCCAACAGCGTCACATCCGTTAGTGTGCCGGGCACAAGTGCAAGTTCAACAAGTATGGCTGTCATTTCTCTCCCTGCCGCAGTGGGATGGCTTATCTCTGCCCTGGGGACTGGTTCCAGGAACTGTTTGGCATTGATGGGTGAACTCCAGCTCTTCTCATTAAGAATCTCACTGGCACTTAATTCAGCCCCATCGCTTCCTTTATCTGAGACATGCTCACTTCTTCTCTCTTGTCCCAGTGTTGGTATCTGAAGGTGTGAAGTGCGACAGGGGAGTGGTGGCCCTGGAGAGCCCCACGCAGGGGGACCTTCCCTGGAAAAGGTCATTGGTCTGCAAGAAGAGCATCAAGGTGTGGTGAGGTGGGCAGCTGGACCCCGGCTGGAAAGCATCAGTGGAGTCTAATTCATTCTTGCTTGGTGTGGTTTGGTTTGGGTTTGGTCTGGGGGGCTTTTTTGGTAGTTGGGGCAGGGGCAGAGAATTAAGGTTGGAATAATTTATTCATTGAGATCTATCATTTGCTTGTATTTATTTAAAATAATTACATAAATTGTAAGAGTGCTTTCCTCTCTCCAAAGAAGCTTTAAGTTTAATTTAAAGAAGCTTTAATTACAATAAAATCCAGAGGTATCTGTGTCTCCTCTCATTATGTCATGCGTTCTTACAGTCTAAATTATTAGACTGTGATTTTCTTTTTCTTTTTTTTAAGATTTTATTTATTTATTTATTTGACAGAGAGAGAGAGAGATCACAAGTAGGCAGAGAGGCAGGCAGAGAGAGGGGGAAGCAGGCTCCCTGCTGAGGGAGCTCGATCCCATGACCTGAGCCAAAGGCAGAGGCTTTAACCCACTGAGCCACCCAGGTGTCCCTAGACTGTGGTTTTCTACTTAGGCCCTGTGCTTGGTTTTTATCACACACGTGGACAAGAGATATAGTAACTTCTGATCTTAGTGTAGCTGTTAACCGCTCCACATAGCTGCATTTTCCTTCTGAAGGACATTTAACCAGGTGCTTGAACTTGACGTTGCATCTTTTTTTAGAGTGGAAATATCGCCTGCCTTTTTAACCAGGGTCCACATGGCCTCATGTAATCATCACTTAATGTGGCGGAGACATCCCTAGGAGCACAGCATTCAGCCAGTTTTGGAGCCGTGTAGTTGATGCAGGTATGGTGGGACCAGATAGATATTCAAAGTCACTCTATGGTTGTGCAGGCTGTGCACTGTCCAAGGGTGCCATCTCTAAGGGATACCAGTCACATTATAGATGTAGATTTGTGTATTTATTTTGACAGTTTCCAAGTAAATAAAAGTATTTTGAGGAAGAGGCACCTTTCTCCAATTCCCACAAAGGTCCCCTGTGGCCTGGTAGTGGTCCTGAACCTTCTTGCTTTAGGACTAGTCCTGGAACTTGCTGCCTACAGTTATTTCCACAGAATAACATGCTTTTGGAACTTTCTGAAAATCCTCATCTTTGAAGTCATCAGCTTCTATGGCATTCACTCTCATTTTAACATCATTGTTTGTGTCCTCCCACCCTCCCTTGTTACCTGCCTTAAGAGAGAGTTTGGGATATGAAGGAAGCATAACCACCCCCCATCTCAGGACTTTGCTTCTCTACTGTAGTCAAGCCCAATGTCAAAGCCTGCAGATCCTCCATCTGATGTTTCTGCAGATTGAGTTCTGGTTGCTGCACAGCTCTGCTGGTCTTCTCCCCAAAGGTGATTTCTGTGCCGGTTGGGAGGATTGAGTTTGGGTCTATATAAAGAAAACTAAAAAACACTTAAATATTTAAGGGGTGCCTGGGTAGCTCAGTGGGTTAAAGCCTCTGCCTTTGGCTCAGGTCATGATCTCAGGGTCCTGGGATCAAGCCCCTCATTGGGCTCTCTGCTCAGCAGGGAGCCCTGCTTCCCCCCTCTCTCTGCCTGTCTCTCTGCCTACTTGTGATCTCTCTCTCTCTCTCTGTCAAATAAATAAATACAATCTTTTAAAAAAATAAAAAATGTTTAAAAGGTGGCTTAAACTAAGTATAGTAGTTTCTCTCTCACATCAAAGTATGGCAGCTCCAGAATCAGCTAGGAGTTAAGGTCCCAAGGTTGTCCTACCTTTTCCTCCAGCATTCTTAGCTTTGTCGTCCATCCTTAAGATGAGCCTCATGGCTCAAAATAGCTGCTGGAGCTCCAGTCGTCTCATATGGGTTCTAGGCAGAAAAAAGAAAGAAAGAGGGGAAGGAAGGATAAAAGGGCGTCTCTACCAACAAAGTCAGCCTTCTTTATAGAGATTTTCTGGAAGCTTTTTCATTTAGCAACCTCTGCTTACCCCTTCTTGGCCACACCTGTAGGTGTGCAAGGGAAGCCGGAAATGTTCTCTTTTATCAGGGCACGTTGGCCGAATAAAACCATAGTTCTAGTAGAAGGGAAAGGGGAAAATGGGTTCTGGCAGCCTCTTCCACATCTTGCTGCTTCTCCCCTTTTCCTTTCCATGAGCCTCCCAGGGTCTCATGAGTACTGACCCAGCAACACAGGTCCCATCTTCTGACTGTTACACTGCCCTCTCTTCACCCCACTTGATGCTTCCTTCCTCCCTGCTGTGGCTCTGTCCTCTGCCACCTCTCCCATGAATTGAGGGAACCCGTGTTGTGTGCTTAAGACCTGGATGAAGACAGACCTGGTCCAGAGGCCCATTTGGCTCCCCAGCTGTGGGACCAGCTATTAATCTTATTTTTGGGTCATGCCCTTGGCATGGCTTCTAGAGGTCTCATCAGTCAGTAACATGTCTTTCCTCCTGGACAATTGTCATTCGGTCAGGACATACTTAGAGAGCATTTCAGATGTACCAGGTTCCCTCCTAGTCCTGAGTATTTGGCCAGCAATTCCACCGAGGATCCCTACCTCAGGGAGCTGACATTCCATTCTGCTGGGTGAGGCCCTGTGGCCCTTGGCTGCTCTTGTGCCACTGGAAGTGGCATCTGAGTGCGTATATGTGTCCCTAGGCCTGAACCTCTCACAGGCAGTCCTGTAGATTCTGAGCCTTTTAGGTGCTTGACCAGTGAAACCCAATTAAAAACAATGGCTTTTGAGTGGCTTTGTTCTCATAGTCACAAATGGGCCCATTTGGGCAGGCTGACCTCTGCAAGTCCTCGGAGATGAATGTGTTTCTTTCTTGGGCAGCTCATTTGCTTCTAACTGGGGCTTTCTGCAGACAAGGCAGGATACGTCATCTTTGGTGTTCTATCTCTTTGAGAATTGGATGCACTGTGCACAGAAGGCAAAACATGCACACAATCCCAGGAGAGGAGCAGACTTTGGGCAGCCCGTCTTTGATCCTCTGGGGCCTCCGTGGCCTCTGGGTCAGAGCGTCAGAGCCCTGCTAACACTCTAAGGGGTGACTCCCTGCTGGAGATGCCTCACCTCTCCAGCAGGCCGGTGAGATTTCCTTATGTGGCTGGCAGTCTTCTTTGCTCCTTGTGGGTGGCCTTGACCGAGCAAAGACCTGAGCTAAACATCAGATGAGGCAGTTGTTAAGAGAGAAACCTCTTTTCAGCTGCAGTTGTCCTTTGTCCTTTACTAGCAAGCCTTCTCGCTCCCCATCATCTCCGTGTCTGCTTCTGTAACGTAAAGAAGTTTGATCTGGTCATTTGAAGGCCCTCTGTCCACCCAGATGACCGGTGTGACCTGCAGGGGCACTTGGACTGTGGGCTCCGGCATCAGACTGAGGGATGTCCAAGCCTTGCCTATCCACCTGCTGGCTCTGTGCCCTTCAGCTAGTTCACTGGCTTCTCTTAGCCTCACTCGTCTTGCCTGTGAGATGAAGATAAACGACTGCCCGACTATAACTGTAAAAAAGCTAGAAACTTGACTCTCCTACAAAGAGAAAGTAGTTATGTACCAAAGGTTTATTTATGTCATTAATGAGAAAGCCAGCAGGGTGGTAAAGTTGTCTCAAGGAGAGTTTTGGGCACCGAGAGCTTATAAGCAACGGAAGACCGAGAACGTTGAAGTAAATTGACAGAGTTAGATACAAAGCTGGTTAATGTCCTAGGGGCAGTAAGTAACTCTGGAGGTTCTCTTCGCTGCCAGGCAGAATCATTTGCTGCTCTACCACACACAAGTCTCCAACCTCGTGGGTAACTTCACAGAGCAGAGGCCCTAATTGGTAGTAGTGAGATGAACAAAGGTTAAGTTCCCTAAGGAGCCAGGCGGGCTTCCTGGGAGGACGTCAGGAGAAGCTCCTTTCCAGGGAGAAGATGGTGGAAATGACGCAGGGAATGTGTCTGAACAGGCCCACGCTGATGGGTTTTCTGATGCAGCTGGGAAGTTAATGTTAAATGGGAAAAAAAAATCAAAATAAATCTGTGCTTTGAATTTATAGTGCTTGCCTTCTGCAAGAGACAGATGCTGAGTTCTGGGGAACTCAGAATCTCATCAATCCGGAGTGTGCTTTTGGGGCCAAAGTTTGGTAGGGAAGGTGGGTGTCTTCTTGATGTAGGGAAGTAACCTCAAATATATAAAAAGGGGTTTTCTGCCCCTTGCACTGCCTCTGACCTTGAACAGCCTTCCTCGCATCACAGCGGGTTGTTTCCATCTGTGACGTGGGCAGGTGTGCTGGGATTGGGGCAGGAGAGAGCTCTGTGTTCAGAACCAGGGCCCCCGGGGGTTTTCTACCCTTCCTCAGCACTAGCAGGGGGCCAACCTCCGTGGGTGGGGGCTTTGGAGCCATCCGTACTTGGGGCCCGACCATACTCTGGACCGGCTGGATGATGCTGGGATCCCAATTGAGCCTGCTCCATAAGTGGTGACAGGGAAGGTGCCAAGCTGAGAGAGATGTCTATAAACAGTAGTATGGAGGGTCTGTACTCCTCTCATCCTGCAGCTGCTGTCCGGGCTTCAGCTTCCTCATCCTAAGAACCCTCCCTCCCTGGGTGTTAAGAGGGCTCAACTCTTGCTTTCACGGCCCCCTGCCCCTGCTTCATAACTCATTCACCTCCCAGCAGCCAGTCTTGAAGACATCAGTGGGAGCCGGCCTGTCTCCTACTTTACATCCTCTAACCCATGTAGAGTCTAGCTTGATGTCCTGGCCACGCCCTTGAGGCCCTTGTCGACTGGTCCCTGCCTCTGTTCTAGTCTCCTCCCTTGCTCATGGCACGCTGGCCACACAGGCCTCCTCTCTGTCCCGTGACACTTCCTTCCTGCCTCATTGTCTTTCCCCTGCTGCTTCCTCTGCCGGGAATGCTCCTCCCCAGGACTCTGTCTGGCTCCCTCTTTCTCACCACTTGGCTTCCCTTTGGGCAAACAGGGCAGCCTTCCCTGACCACCCTGGCCACAGAAGCCTCCTCCTTCCCCGTCACTCTAGCATGCTGCCCTGTGCTCGTTCCCACATGGCACTCATCAGTCTTGGAAATCAGCCTGAAGGTCTTTGATTGTGCTCTTTCGTGGTGCTCTCTCCCCAACCCGAACGCAAAGTCATGGAAGCGTGGACCTTTTCTGTCTTGGTTGCTGCTCCGACAGAGCCCCCAGCCCATCGCCTGACACTCCCAGGGGCTGAGTGACTACCTGCAGCAAGGATGCCAGTGACTAACACACGCAGCATTTATCACGGGCCGGTAGGGACCAATCTGAATACTTCACACATGTTCGTTCATCGAATCCTCACAAGAGCCCACAAGCTCGATGCAATTATTATTTCTTATTCCCACTCGAAGGAGGAAGAAAGTGAGGCACAGAGAGGTTAAGCAGCAAGCTCAGAGTTACCCAGCTGGCAAGGGGCAGAGCCAAGATTCAAACTCAGACGGTCTGGCTCCAGAGTCTCTGTTCTTAACTTACATGTGAAGTGCTTGTTGGACTCGTGGTGCGCAAGCGAGAACATGAACAGTGCACCCAGCCCATCACCATTTCCCAGAGCCCCCCACCCTTCCATGACAATCACCTGTCCCTATTGGCTCTGTCCGCTAGCCTACTGCTAGCCCTCAGGTCCTTCTCATTGCAAAAGCCTTCCCTCTCCAGCCATGGGTGAGGCCAGCACCCCTCTTATGCACATCTTCACACGCGTGTGCGGACACACACACACACACACACACACACACACACACACACACACACTGCACACACACACACTGCACACACACACCCTGGGACTTGATTCGGCCGCAGCAGCCGGGACTCCATTCCCACCTCTGCTGGGTGATTAGTCACACAGGGTGTGTCCCTGAGGGCAGGTCCCCTGCAGGCTTCACACTCATCATCAGAGCCTGACACCTCCAGCCAGGGGCAAATTACCCACCAGCCGCCCCGCCGGCCAAGGAGAGAGTTTCGGGGGTGTTCGAGCCCAGAGCCCGGGGCCCCAGCAGGCTCACACGCTGGTTCTTTTCATTTGCACCTCAGCGGCTGTCAGCCGTGGCACAGGCTCGCCTCTGGCTGCTGTGAAAAGCCAAGTCCCTGCCTCCGAGCCTCAGCTTCAGTCAGGGCATCTCGGCCCTGCCGTCTCTTTCTATCTGCCTCTCTTTGTCTCTCTCTCTCTCAGTTGGCTGCTCTCTCCTTCATTCTCTTTTCGCCCATTTCTCTTGGTTGGTTTCTCGTTTCCATCTCTCTCGCTCTGTCTCTGGGTTCCTTGCCTTTCCACCAGGGGGCTTTGCCTTGTCCCTTGAGCCTGGGGGTGAGTGCTGCGGCTGTGGGGCTGCAGCCATATCGCATCCCCGTGGGCTCTTCCTCCGGGGCGCCTCCCAAGAGTGTGCTGGTGGGCTCAGAGCGCGTTGCCTGGGAGTCTGGCTTCTGTCCAAGCCTCTGCTGCTCATGTGGTAAATACACTTGGTCTGACCTCTATCCTCCCTTGGTCTCTGGACCCTCCCCATGACAGCTCCTGAGTCTGAGGGAAGTGTACTCATGCAGAGACATTGGCACCAGAGTCACCACATAGGTATGAGGGATGGGGCGCCTGGGTGGCTCAGTCGGTTAAGCATCTGCCTTCGGTTAAGGATGTGGTCCTGGGGGCCTGGAATCGAGTCCCTGCTTGGCAGGGAACCTGCTCCCTCTGCCCCTCACCCCACTCATGCACGTGCGCTCTCTCTCTCTCAAATAAATAAAATCTTAAAAAAATAAAAGATATGATAGATGTGGTCACCATCTGATCCTGCCACCCGGCATTGGCCCCCAGCCTCTGCTCCTCACTTCTGAAAGTACCCTCTTACTCTCTCCTCTTTCTTTCTTTCCCCCTCCCCCCAAAAGTGTCTCGGGACAGCTCCCCATCAGTAGGAGACAGAGAGTGGCGCATACGCCCAGGTAAACAGGCAGGTGTCTTTGCTTAGCCATCACAATTTAGTAGTAAACTTTTACCCATGTTATAAATAGCTCTTTTCCTGTATGGTAAGTTTAGCATAACGGAAAAGGAAAATTCAGAAGACAGAAAAGCCCTTTCTGTTTAGTGTCTTCTTTACATTCCTCAGACTGATCAGATGTCACCATTGATGAAAGAATCCTCCTCTTTTAAAAATGCACGTAATTCATGGACATTAAGGCTGTGTCAGTCATTCACTCTCTAGTGTGAACTACTTTCCTTGACTCTTGATTAGTTTCAGTAATGCTGGCAGATTGGAAATACTGAGAAAGAAAGGGTTGGAGAAGCAAACAGCACCGTGGGGGGAGATAACACTGGGTGGAGGAGGCCGAGATGAGGGGTCTGAGAGGAAGAGCGAACAGGGTTAAAGATCACATGTGTAGGAGAAGGATGCTCCGTCCTGGCTACCCACCAGAATGGGTAGAATGGGCTTTGAAAAGTCCCAGTGCCAGGCTCTACCCCAACCAATGAAACCCGAGTCTCTGAGGCGGGATCCGGGCATCAGTATGTTTAAAGCTCCCCACAGTCTCACGTGCAGCTGAGTTTGAGCACTAGTGCTGCACCCAATGCCATACAACTCACATGTGCGTACAAGTCACCTTATTAAACACAGGGTCTGCTTCTCTTCTTCTGAGGGACTTGTTCTCCAAAAAAGGGCAAAGGTCTGGGATGGGGTCTGAGATTCTGCCTTTCTACCAATGCCAGTACTGCACATCTCTGAGCGCACTGTGAGTAGTAAGGGTGTAGTTTTTACTGCATATTTTCCAACATGGCGTTGTTCTCAAACAATGACAGATGAAAAATGGGAAATATTGGCTGTGCTGATCCACACAATCCCACCAGTGCAGAGCTCTGGCAGACATGGGTTGGAGCACAGGGTTGTGCTGGAGGCTTTGAGCTCTTCGAGCTGGGATGCTCCTGGCTTCTGGCTGGATGCTCAGCCCAGGAACCAAAGGCCGTGACCAACAGGCTCAGGCAGGCATGCAGTGCACTTGTGTGTCTGGCATTCCGTGGGGGCGTGGCTGTGCCCACCTGTAGATGTGGCCCAGATGCTGGTCTGTCTCCTCACGTCAGTCTGCCTTTATCCAGGATGCAGGCGGAAGGTGAATGTGTCCTTCCCAACAGCTGTGTGGTCCTTACTGACAGCCAGAGACTCAAGACATGCAATGTGATGGGCGCGGTGATGAAAAGAGCAGAGGGTTTTGTGAAACCCAGAGGAGCGGGTAGGTGGTGAGGAGAGTGGTGAGAGGTGAGAGGCCCGGGAACACGCCTGTCTGCATGGACTGTGATTGAAGCCCCTCACCACAGGATTCCAAGGCATGCCTGTCTGGCTTTCAAGCATAAGGGGGTTTGGAAGGAGTGACGGTCTCTGAGATACTTGTAGGAATCCAGTTGTAAGAAGTCCCCGGACAGCGCTCATCCCAGGCTGGGGCTGACATTCTGCTCTCCCCACAGCATGACTGTTCAGGGAAAAAAGCTTGAACCTCAGGCCATTTTTTTATGAGCTATTTCTAAAATTTACTATACAGTCATCTCAGTTCTAAAACAGAGGCCCTGAACGTAATTTAACCTTTTTTTGATGACTCAGTGTCAACATTATGAGTGTTCATTATCCTACTCTGCTTTTTAGGTTTTCACCTCCTTCCCCCAAGTTCATCAAATGTCACTGCTGACATGTATTTGCCTCTAGATGCCTCCCGCCCACCTGCCCATCACTTTGATGATTCCAGCGTGCTGAGCCCGTGTAGCGTGGTGGGCTAGCTGTGGGCTCTGCAGTCAGAAAGCCTGGGAAAGTTGCCTCAGTGACATTGTCTGGAAAATAGGTATGGTGAGAATTTTTAAAACGGACTTTATCTTTTAGAGCAGTTTTAGATTTATAGCAAAATTGAATGGAAAACACAGAGAGTTCCCATACCCTCTACACCTGCCAAGCCTCCCTCACTGTCAACATTCAGCACAGCAGGGTGGCGGGAGTATTTATCTTAAAAGGTTGTTTTAAGGGGCACCCGAGTGGCTCAGTGGGTTAAAGCCTCTGCCTTCGGCTCACGTCGTGATCTCAGGGTCCTGGGATTGAGCCCCGCATTGGGTTCTCTGCTCAGCAGGGAACCTGCTTCCCCTCTCTCTCTGCCTGCCTCTCTGCCTACCTGTGATCGATCTCTTTCTGTCAAATAAATGAATAAACAAAATCTTTAAAAAAAAAAAAGGTTGTTTTAAGGATTGAGTAAAATAATGTACGTAAAACATATGAAATATCTAGCACAGTGCCAGGCACATAATAAATGTGCCAATATATGTAGTTATCATCATCATTATTAACTATAATTGTGTGTTATATAAGAGTCAGTGATGACCATTAAGGTCCTAAGGATTAAAGTAAGTGGCTTTGGTGGGAGGATCTGGGAAAGGTGTTTGGGGCGGGGCCAATTTTCAGCACCTCTCTGTGCTTAGGTCTGTGTCCAGGCAATAGGAGGTCTGATTTCAGGAGAGGTGGGACAGGATCAAACTTCACCCCTATCTGGAAGTAGCTTCATGGTGTGGATTGTGCTCAGCACATGCCTCTCTTAAGAGTCTGAGAGTTGGTGCCTTGCAACTCATAGTGGTGTTTACCTGACCCTCTCTGTGTATGCTATGATCTGAGCTTCCTGTGGGCTTTTGGGGAAAAAAGCTCAATAGACAAGGTCTGGTGCGTGGACCAGATGGGTGAGATTGAAATTGGATGGGATCCAAAATGTGACTTCGGTCCTGACCAGAAGAAGAGATGCCACGAGGGTTCAGGACCACGGACAGCTGTCCCGGGCAAGGGCTCTTTCGCGTTCCTGGGCTTTCCCACTGTGGCTCCTTGTGGATCACTCTGGGCCAACTAGACACCCTCCTTGCCCTGTAACCAGGTAGGGCTCTGTTTTTCTGCCGGCGTGGGAAGTGGTTGGGGGGTCTCATACCCTTTGGGCACCCCTGTGTCTCTCTGGGGGGGGACCTCAGGGGCTGCACCTGGGGAGGCGGACCTCGCTCTTGCCATTCCAAACCCTCAAGTTCTTCGTTCCTCCTGAGCAACTCCAGAGACCAAGATTCACAGCGCCTAGAGTGCTCTGCAAGGGATGGGGAGACAAAGGTCAGGAAACAGGACTGGTGATGCCCCAGGGACTTGGTGACAGTCTTTTGGTTTCCTTGGTGCACTGCTCCTGCCACGGGCTTCAGTCAGATAGAATCAGATATCTGTTCTGGCTTTAGCTCCCTATCTCATTGGTCGGGGCCCCCATCTTCTCCCTGGGGAAGCTCAGACTGGCCACTTGCCCCTAGCAAGTGACGAGTGGATCCCCCTTCCCCAGCACAGCCTGGATTCTGGCTGCCCAGCCTCGTTGTTCCTGGTTCTCTCCCTTCCCACACCACATTCAATCCCACCCATCCCGCTCCCCGGTCCTCACCCGGGAGAACCCAAGGAGTCTGCCCCTCAGATTTTTGGTGAGCTTAACTGAGGAAAATGATACAGGGGAAGGATGGCCTGCGTGTTATGCAGTGTGTATATCCCCAAAGTATTCTAAATTCCACCTTGGGTTAGGCCAATCTAGTGAAAGGCAGCGTATTAGATGGTGTGGGGCTGACTGGTCTGCAAAACAGCTTCTCCTAAGCTCTGGTACCAGACCAGGAGTGTAAGTGATTGCCCTGTGAAACACACTGCCATGTCAGAATCAGACCAATTTAAAACAAATGTCATTTTGCTAAAAGCCAATTTGCCCAAAGTCAATTCACTGAATGGCCAATTTGTCAAATGACCGATTCATCACATTGACTTACTTCCTTTAACTATTTGGTGTGAGTTGACCGGCTTGCGTTTTGTCTTTATTAGAGCATTTGAAGGACTCCTCCATTTGTCTCTGTCCCTGCTCCTGGTGTTTGAACTATGGTGAAACCACCCCTAGCCTCTCCCTGGGGCTACAGAGCAGGGAGTGGGCAGGGACAACCCAACCGATTCTAAAAGGCCACTGTGAAGACAGATGGGGAACCACCCAGCTCAGACCACATTGGTAAAGGCAACAATGAAATTTAGCAAACTGACCCCTTGGAGAATTGGCTGCTCTGTGACTTGGGAAGTGACAGAGAAGCGAGTGACCTAGCATACTTGGGCCTCCTGTGGAGATGTTGGTGAGGGTCTTGCTTTTCCATCCTTGGGCCACATTTTTATGGAGACCGGCCGGAGGCCTCCGTGCTTGGTTTCAGAACCAGAAAAGGCCACGCCTCTCCCAAGCTTGCTCTCCTCTGCGGGCTTTGGGCTTCATGAGGTGCATAGCTCATGGATCTCCACACTCCCCTAGGTCGGGAGAGGCCAGGGCCCCTGTGTAAGCAGATGCAAAGGCTTTTACAGAGTGTGTTTCTCTGTCTTGTTTTATATTTCTACCCATTTCTGTCTGTATTTTTTTTTAACCTCTTCTGGTTTCTGTTACCTTGCTCCGTTTAATAATGTATCTTTAAAATTGCCTTAGCTTCTCCTTGAAACAAGGCAGACAAAGAATCCAAACCTGTTCCGAAGGCGGTTCTGTGAGCCCATTTCCCTCCACTCCTGCCTTGGGGTCCCCGAGATCCTTGCCCCTCCAGAAGCAGCATCTTACCTCATCCACTTGACCCTGAGGTCTGGTCCTGGAGCAAGGCACAGATCCTTTTCTTCAGGAAGATATGGAACGAAAACACGCATTGCTGCATTAGAGACCAAAACATGCATTGTTGCATCTTCCCTGGGAGATGCAGCGTCTTCGCCCAGCACAGACTCCTCATGTGCCCACAGAGACTGCTTTCCCACCTCGGTGTCTGTTTGAGGTTGGTCAAACAGTGGGCATTCTTCCTGCCACACCATCCCCTCAGTCTGCATACCCTCCACTTAGAATCATGAGCCCCGATTCTTCTGGAATTTGTCACCTCGGCAGCTTTTCTCCCCCATTTGCCTCCTCCAGTGAGGGGTCAGGAAGGCCGGGCGCTGGCATCGGTTGCATGCCTACAAAGCACCAGGGACTGGGAGTGGCGCTTTGTATGCTACGTTGAAAACCTTGTCACGGAAGTTTAACATACATAACAAGCTGCAACTATCTGTGTACATGTCACGTGTTTTCATATATATAACTCACTGAGTTTTCACAAAGCACACATACTTATGTGCCTGGCACCGGGTCGAGTACTAAAACATCTGGCATCCCCAGAATCTTCCAGTACCTTCTGGTCGTTGATCCTCCCCACCCCCTAAGGGTAACCATGATTCTGACTTCTAACAGCATCAGTTAGTTCTGCCTGTTTTGTGCTTTATATAAAAGGCATGTGTGGTTTAGAACCCACCACAACTCAGCGAGAGGGAGCTGTTTTTAACCCCCCTGTAACCATGAGCCATCAGATTCAGGGAGGTGGAGTAACCTGTCAAGAGCACACAGGCAGCAAATGGTGCTGGAGCTTGGAGTGAGACTTAGGGTTGTCTGGCTCCAGAGCTCATGCTCTTTCTTCCAGCTCTTGATTCTTGCTCCTACGGCCGTGCTTCCCCCCACCCTCACCACCGTGTGTCAGGCCTGGGGATGCCTGAAGTTATTGGTTCTAGCGGCCCGTAGGTGCCCAGGATGAGAGCATTGTCTGCCCCATGCATCTCTGCTCAGGCTCAGGAGAACGCCAGGCCCTCGTTGGGGCTCACTGTGTGGTGGTTGTGTACAGGGAAGGCCTTGCCCTGGCACGCAGATTAAGAGGGGCCTGCATCCCCCTGCCTTCTTTACCCTCTTGCCGTTACTGTGTTCTTGCCATGGTAGCGGGGACCCATGCCCGCTGGTTCTGTTTCCTGCTTGTCCCTGAGCTACTCACTTCTGAATGGGATGCCAGCCTCTGAGCAGCTTGTCCTTGGCGGGGCTCTGAGGTTGCTTTGTGGGGTGTGTGCGTCTCATCCGAGATCTCTGTTGTGGGAACGGATTACAGTGATGCTCTGGCTGCATAACACACAGCCCGGTTGGAGACAACGTTACCCAGGCTGGTTTTACGGTGCAGCCATCCAGGGCTGCGTAATGTCTCTTCCTAATGAGGTTTCTGCAACATTAACTCAGCAGGGCTGGAGGGAGGGGGCGCAGCCAGGGGAGGGTGCCTGGCTTCGGGGAAGTATGGAGGGCAGAGGAGGGAGGCCATCTCCCCAGCCGACAGCACCTGGCATGTTCTGTTCAGACCAGCCCATTTCTCCTGCAAAGCTCAAACCCACAGGAGTTTGGATATCAGGGGTTCCCTGGGAATGACCTGGGTATTCAACACTTGTTAAAATCTCAAGACCTCACAAAGCACATGTGAGCTTTAATTCTGTGAATCTCAAAAACCAGTGTAGGAGGGGGACGGGGCGCCTGGGTGGCCCAGTCGGCTGAGCACCCGACCCTTGGTTTTGGCTCAGGTCCTGATCTCAGGGCTGTCGGATCCAGCCTACTTCAGGCTCTGTGCTGGGCGTGGAGCCTGCTTAAGATTCTCTCCCTTTCCCTCTCCCTCCTTTTCTGCCCTACCCTTATCCCTGGGGAGCACATGCCTGTGTGTACGTGCTGCACTCTCTCTCAAAAATAAAATCTTAAAAAAAAAAACAAACAGCTTAGAAGGGAGAGAGGAGGGGACGGAGAGGGAAGACCCAGCAGTAGTTCCCAGGGGTGGTTTGAAACGTTGCCAGCGGTGCCGTTGGTTGTCACCTACTGTGTGAGGTATCCTCTGGATACTTTCACACACTTCTGTTCATTTATTCTTCTTACAGGCTTATGTTACATATGAGGAAACTGAGGCGCAAAGAGGCTTGTGTTTGAACCCAGGTCGCCTGGCTCTCTTCCCAGACTGGCTCCTGCCTGGCCAGCTCCTCACCATCACTGCGCCCCCCGCCCCACTCCCTCCCCGGGGTACTGGTCTCTGTCGGCAGGCCGGCAGGCCGTTTGCTGGCTTGATTCTGCTGATCGGGAGACCAGAGGAAAGGGGGCCGGGAGGGCACACAATGATTAGCAGGGGAACCGGCCCCTTAGGAGGGCAGTCAGGCCACAAGCAGGAGGCAGAGGCAGCTCCCTCTGTCTTTCCTTTGTCTTGACAACAGCGGGGGCGCTTGGCCAAGGCCAGAGGAAACTAGTTCTGCCTTCACCCCTCCCCACAGCGTGCCCCTTTGGCATTGCTCCCTAGTCACTTCTGCCCTGTCTTCTTTCCTCCTATTTAAACGTGACTTCTGGAGATAATGAAACAAATTCATTCACACCGAGATCAGCCCTGAGAAACACAGTTTGCATCTCCTGAGAGTGCCCGAGATTTCTGAGTGGACAAAGCCCTGTTCCCTACGTTGAGGTCATTGAGGTCAGAGCCTAAAGCAGCATGGTTCAGGTCCTTGCCACCAAATGCCTCTAGAAGACCCACCTTGAAGGTCACCTGGAGACAGGTGCACACATAGGCAGTCCACCCACCAGGTAGATCTGGGGCAGCCCACCTCATCCCATGGGCTTGGGAGAGCCAACAGAGAGGGGCAATTGGAGAATTAATTTCCCTTCTAGGGGGTAGGGGTAGAATTTGAGGATAAGCTTGAAGGACAGGTAGAGACAAGGTTGGGGGGGGGTCCTGCCAGATCCCAGGAGCACCTCAGAGGAAGGTGGGCACCCCAGTATCACTGTCCTGACAGTGCACCCTGTAGTGGGGTGCAGAGGAGCCCTGGGGGCTCTGCCTCCCAGGAGCAGCGACTCCTGACCCCCAGTGCTCTCATGTGCTGATTATGGCCACAGCCCGGTTCCCACCGAGGCCCCCAGGTGGTGTCCCCCTGCCCTCCAAACTCCACGAAGAAAGCAAGGAGGGCGGTGGGGCCTCTGTGGTTAGCACTCTCCCCCCTGCTGCGGGGGCCCCTTCTTGGCCTATACCTGCGGGCAGTGGCAAGACACAGGGGACGGGTCAGAGGCTGCTGCTTTTCCCTCTGTCTGCCCAAGTCGGGAAAGTCGCATCCAAGTCCTCCCCCCACCCCCAAAGCATAGGAGCTGGCGCCTCTACACCTCACTTTGAAATGCTGGCTGGGAGCAGGGACTATCTCCCCTTTACTTTAGCCCTAGCTGAGGATTAGAGAGTGTCCTAACTTCCCTGCGGTCAGTTGCCAGGCTTCTCAAACGTGAATATGCACACGAAAGACCTGGGCTTGCTTGCTGAGATGCAGCAGGTAGGGCCGGAAAGCCCTACTCCTAACAGAGTCCCCGGGGCTCTGCTGCGGCTAGCTCAGTGTCAGAGGCGCAGGCGCTGAGCCACCCACAGTGGGATGGGGGGCGAGGGGCTCCCTAGCAGCAGCTGTGGGGCCAGCACCCCACCCCCCAGGCTGGGCCACCACACACCAACCTCGCTGGGAGGGCCATATTGTTGGGAGACTGAGGGGCTGGGAACTAACTCCAGGTCTCGCCCCGGGTCGCCAAGGGGGCTGGTGGCAGAACCGGCCTTGAGTCTCAGGCTCCGGATTCCCTGTCCTGAGTTTTCCAACCCTGACGCCCCCCACCCCAGTGACCCTGCTCCAGTGCAAGGTCGGGCCTGCTGAGAGCCCCGCACACGGCCTCAGTGATGTCCCCAAGCCCACAATGATTCCTGCTTCACAGCCGAGGAGGCTCCAGGGCCTGGAAAACTTGCGTGAGTCCCCGCAATGGGTCCATGGCTGCTTTGTCCATTCCTGAGCCCGAGTCCTTCCCTGACTGTCTCCCAACAAGGAAGACCTGGGTGAGGTGACCTGGTTCCCTCCCCACTAGGCCCCTTATTGGGTGGGCTTCGGTTCACCAGTCAGGCTAGGAGGGCAAGGGGACAGGCCGGGTTGCCCGGAGCTTCCTTGTGGCTTGAGAGACAGACAGAGAGGGCCCCGAGCTCTGCAGTGGGCTTGGCAAGCTGGTGGAGGGAACCTGGGGCCGAGTCTGGCCTTGGCTGGTGCCCAACAGCCCCCCGCTGGCCCCCTGCTGATCCCCTCAGAGGCCAGTCTGCCAGCAGAGCCCAATCTGGTTAGAGCGTGAAGGGGGATTAGTAGCAAGAACATGGGGTCCCGACCTTGGCTTCCCAGGCCCTGCTTTCCCCAGCCCTGGAGGAAGCTGGAGGGGCTGGCAGAGTGTATGGGAAGAGGGGGCCCCTGGGATAGCGCCCAAGTCAGGGTGTGGGCCTGGCTGCCCCCTTCTCTTCACAGAAAGGGTGGGGCTGGGGTCTCTGGGGGTGTTTCCAGATCTGGGATGCCGCAGTTGGCGGCAGCTTGCTTCTCAGGGCCCTTGATCTTGGGTGGTGGGGTTTAGACCGTGAGGATCTTGGCCTCAGGACTCTTAACTGGAGCCCCCTTGACCCCAGGTGGACCCTTAGGGGCTCCAGCTCCCTTTCTATCTTGCCGGGTCCCGGGGGAGTCACCTTCCTCCAACACTGCCCAAACTCCCTGCTTGTGTTGCTGGCACCATGTCAGAACTACCCAAGGGGGTTTAGTTACTAAGGCTCCATGAGAGTGTGAAGGGAAGGGCAGGGTTGGTGGTAAAGGAATGGCCAGGGCTTCTCCATTGCCTCCTTTCCATTTCCGAGCTCCCGCTGGAGCTGCTGGGAGAGGAGGTCAAGTGCACCCCGTGCCCACATGGTCTCCCTCAAAGATGATGCAAAGCCAGCCTGTCCAGCTCCAAGGCCCTGGCTTCCCCTCTCAGCCACTCTGCCTATCTTCCTTCCTTGTTTTGGCCAGAAGAATGCAGATGGATGACAGTGTGAGAATGATATGCATCTGATGTGGGAAACAAAAACAGAAGAAAAAATATTAAATTTCTTTACTTCCTAGAGCCCACTGATGAATCCTTGAAACAGGCAGAGTGACATTCCTCTAGGGACTCAACTGCCACAATGTTAGGACTTCGCTAAGGGCAAAAGGCAATCTTAGCCTCACTGCCCCCATCCCACTAGGATCCTGCAAGACCTCCTTAACGTATAAAAATTCCTTTGGAAACTTCCTTTATCTCTAAACTCGCCAAGATATGTGTTGCCAATCACCCCAAGCTTATGGCCCCCCGATATACATCTGAAGGGTCTTGCAACTAAGGTTTTATTAGATGGTAATAAATGACCTTTTCCCAACAATAGCTTGCTCCCTCAAGGTCCTGGAAACCTTGCTTCCAAAATTCCTTAGAGATTTAGGCTCTCCCTAACCCCCTCCCAACTTGAAAGTATATAATGGGCCGCTCCTCATGACCCCAGCGCAGCTCTTTCTGCCCTCGGGTCCTGTCCCAGTGCTTTAGTAAAATCACCCTTTTTGCACCAAAGATGTCTCAAGAATTCTTTCTTGGCCATCAGCTCCGAACCTTAATAACGTCTTTCCTACGTCACATCCACATTGGTTCCATTCAGTTAAAAATTAGTGAGCTCCTGCAATGTGCTAGGTCCAAGGATACTGTAGGGAGCACAGGAGACAGTTCTCTTAAGAGATTATGGTCTGGGGCAAAAAAGACAGAGAGAGAGAGATGGTGGTCTGGAGTGGGAGATGGATGTTAACCAAAAGTCAGTATTAATTACATTAGTATTAATTACTAATATTTCATTATAGACCTGAATTAGAGCTAAGAAGGAAAAGCATGCGGTCTTAGGAGTCTGAAGCAGAGGGAGCAGTCAGGGGAAGTGTCTATTGACTGAGATGTGAAGGATGAATAGGAGTTTACTGGGTGAAAAGTAGAGGAAGAATATTCTAGGCAGAGGGAGTAGCAACTGCCAAGGTCCTGTGGCAGGAGGGATTTGAGGAATTGAAGGAATGACAGCATAAGTGGAGTAACAGGCAGGGATGAGAATCCGCAGCAGCTGTCACATCAGATCCTGCAAAGTCAGCACCACTTTTCATCCCCGCCCCATTTTGCAGACGAGAATACTGAGGCCAGAGAGTTTAAGTGACTTCCCCGAGACCACGTGATTTAAGTGGGTAAGCCAGGGCTTCTTGAACCCGTCTCTGTTATGACATTCTGCTGGGGGCTTTCTCCTGTCCACCCTGGCCTCCCAGTGTGTGCTTCCTGGGCCAGCAGCATCCGTATCCCCCGGGGAGCTTGTCAAAGCCCAAGACCTCATCCTCACCCTTAGAATCTGGCCCCAGGCCTCTCTTTATCCCCCAGTGTGTCTCTTGTCTGGCTGCTGTGTCCTTGCTCTCCCGTCTGCTTTTCACTTCCTGCCCGGGACTTCCTTCTGCGCCCCATCTGCCTCCCCCTGGCCAGGGTCCGGCCCCCAGCGGCTCCCAGTTTGGGTTTGTCTCTCTAGCTCCGGCACCCTTGCTGTCTCAGTGTATCTCATTCTGCCCTGACCCACCCCAGGCTACGTTCACTTCTGGGTCTGTGACAAGGTCAACATGGGATGAGAGCAAAAATGCAAGATGTAGGTGTGGCTTTGGGGATTGCAGGCCAGCCTGGGCAAAACAGAGGTGAGAAACATTACTTCAAAGAGGACTGGGAAAGACAATACAATTGTTGACCAAAGAGGAGGTCAGCTGGGGCAAAAAACCCGAGAATAGCTTTGGGTCTGTGTGGTGGTAGAGGCCTTGGAGGCCAGGGCAGGCTTCTGGTGCCCCCTCGTGAGCATACTAGGGACAACAGCAGACCCTTAGGAAAGGGACAGGCCCGCTTTCTTAAATACTGCCATGGAGGTCCTAGGACAGAAGCTCAATCATAACTCATCTTCTCCAGACCCATGTGGTAGGCATTTTTATCTCCATTTTATAAGCAGGGACACTGAAGTGCTCGGGTGCCTACCTTCCAGGGGCCTGACTGATCAGTGGTAGCCGCAGGCTTGGAACCGGGATCCTCTCCTCCCAGAGTTCTGGCTCTTTCCATCACCGCCTGTGCCCGGGGCATACTCCCTTTCGCCCAGGCTTCTGGTCTAGAGGCCGGCTTCTTCCAGGGTCCTAAGTTCCTGTAAGTTCCCTTTCCTTTCCTCCTTTTAGCCATTCGAGCGGCTTGCTCCTGGGGGCTGGCCCTGGGCCGCTTCACACCCACCCCCAGCGCCCTCACCTCCTGGATAGGCTCTTGGTGTCACCTCTCCTGCCTGCCCCGGGGGCAGCCTTTTTCCTCTGTAAGCTCTGGGGCTCCTGAGCAGTGTTGAAAAGGCCATCGGATCAAATACCTCTCTGGCCTATGCTGTCATCTTCTCTGGCCTGGGAAGGCTTTTTCCTGCAGACACATCGCCGGCACTTTCGGCTCTAGGCAAACCTCACCGCTCCTGGTGAGCCTGATTATGCCTCCTGCCTTTGCACAGACTATTTCTGCCCCTTCCTTCCCCACTTAGCTCCTGGTGTGAGTCCTTATAGACTTGCATTTCCTGAATTGTACTTTGATGCGATACTTGCATGAGAACCAGACCCTCAAAACCCATTTATTATAAGGGTCTAGTACCATTGATTAGGACACATTGTCATTTTTTAATAAGGATCCCTGGAGAATTCTTGTCTCATCTTAGTACCCTGAACAGTCCTCCTGAGAAACTGAATTTATACGTATATTGGGGACAGTGCTAAGGGACGAGTTCCCCCCTTTTCCAAGCCCAGAGCCTGTGCTCTGCCCAGACCTGGCAGGGGTGTGTGGGTGACATTGTGCCTCATTCTTTGTATCTGCCATTGATTTTTCTTCTCTTTGCCCTACTTTTCACTCTTGCTCTCTTGCTGTTTTGTAAATCCCTGTAAGCCACCTTAAAGCCTTTCTGGAACAAGGTTGGCTTAAATCAATAAACTAATCGATACAAATAAAAAACCTTCCTTGCAGGGTGGTGGTGGGGATTAAACAGAATAATGGATGTGAGTGGCCAGCCCGGAGTTCCCTCCCAGGCTTGGCTGGAGGGTGAACTGCCAGCTGGGGCTGAGATGACTGTCCGGCTGAGGTCCCCTCCTCCTGTGCGCCCCCCATTGTCCCGACTCTGTAGAAGTCTCCAGGCCCCTGCCCCTCCCTGCCTTGTCTTGCCCTCGCCATCCATGCTTTGTTCTCCGTGGTTCCCTGTGGGGAGGAGAAAGTGGATGGCTGTGTCTGTCTTCTCTTATCCTGCCTTTCTCCAAAAGTGTGCTGTCGGTGACGAGCTCCCCGTCCCTCCCCTCCCCTGGGGTCGCAGATGCCCCAGGAACCAGGCTTGCCGTGTGGGAGCAGTGTGGCTGGCCGTGGCTGGCCGTGGCTTGGGAAAATCAGCACGTGGTGGGATCGTGTTGGCAGGAGAGGAAGAGATCATCTGGTTCAGTCTGTGCATTTGACAAACGAGGAAACTGAGGCCCAAAGTGCAAAGTCACATTGTGAACACAGTTCAGCTCATTCACGTCGGGTCTGAGCGTGACCCTGCCTTCCTCAGAGGTTCGCAGGGGCTCTCGTCCCCTCAGAGTCAGAGCGTGCTGTCCAGCACAGCCTCCGAGCCTCTCTCTTGGACCATCTTCCCAAAGCAGCCCTGTGTTAGTCGTTGACTGTTGAACCTTGAAACACAGTGGCTGAAAAGAACGACAAACACCTATTGTCTCAGTTTCTGGAGGTAGCTGGGAGGTCTTGAGCGAGATCGCCGTCAAGCCGTTGGCTGGGCTGTGTTTTGGTCAGTCCCGGCTACTGTAACGGAAATACATAAATTGGGTAGCTTATAAACGGACAATATTTGTTCCTCATCGTTCTGGAGGTTGGCAAGCCCAAGGTCATGGTGCCCGCAGACTGGTGTTTGGTGAGGTCGCACTTCCTGGCTCATCGCCGTGTCCTCCCGTCTCAGACCTCCCCTGGGAGGCCGGTCATCCGTTCACAGGGGCTCTGCCCTCAGGACCTACGCATTCCCCAAGGCTCCGCTTCCCAACACTGTCACACTGGGCAGTAGGATTTCAGGGTCTGAATTCTGGGGGTCACGTCAACACAGAGGCCAGAAGCTCGGCTGGGGCTGGGGAGTCTGTTTCCTTGATGACTGATGGACATTGCTGGAAGCCGGTGCCTGCCATTGGCAGGAGGCTGCCGTTTGTCTCCATGTGGGTCTCTCCAGAGAGCTTGAGTGTCCTTGACACGGCGGCTGGCTTCTCCCAGAGGGTGTGAGGAGGGAACCTCTGTGACTGTGCGCCCCTGCGAGCCAGCGGTCTCCTGTTTCTCAGTGCGACCCGCACAGCCCTTGCTCCCAAGTCAGTAGTTTACCCGTCAGACCTCCTTGCCTAGTGCGAGCGTCTACTTAAGAAGAGGGAGAGATCAAGGTCACGGACCGGGGGACAGTAGGGTCGGGCCAGCACAGGGTGTACCTTCCCGGTAGCAATTACCTGCGTGATGGAAACTGGGCAGGGGACAGAGCCACCAAGGTGCTCTCTCCAGGCAAGGAAGAGGTGACAACAGGATTAGCAGATAAGGAGTCTCAAGAGCTCTCCTGTCCTCTCCAGGTGGAGGGGCTGCTGAGAATTGCAGAGAAAGGGGAAAGCGGCTGTGCAGGGTGGGGGTGCGGGGCGGTGGGGCGGCAGGTAGCGCAGGGTGGGGGTGCTGGGGGCAGTTCTGGGAGCAGCCTGTGGACCGAATGTGGAGAGCGTCTCCGGGAACAGAGACAGACTAAACGGGTGCCTGCGACGCGCACAGACAGCTGAGACCAAAGCCCTAGGGAAGAGCGGGAAGACCCGCCTGGGGTTGGGGGAAGGACAGGAGGGGGACACCAGCATCTCCCAAAACCCACCGCCACCTGCCAGGAGGTGGGAGGGGCGCAGTGACTGTTGCACTAAGGGACAGAGACAGCTGGCTGTAGTGAAGCAGGGCACAAGCCGTAACGGGAAATGGTATCGTTTTGGAGGAGAGAAGTGTCTGTGTCCCGGGTTTGAGATGCCTCCCTTCCAGGAGGGAGAGGGCACAGGCTGCTGGTGAGGATGAAGGCCTCAGACCACAGGTGCCTGGGGCCATTTGGGGGCTTTGGGATGGGAGAGGCTGGGTCTGCAGGGGAGGGAGCTCACAGGCTATCCTGGGGGTGGGGGACAAGGTTGGGGGGAGCCGGTGGACCGTCTTTGCCAGGCTCCCAGGTGCACTTGGCTCATGAGGACGCCGTGGCTCAGGCGGGAAAGGGGCCCGACCGCCAGGTGCACAGCCAGGAGGCGGGGGAGCCGGATCCAAGCGGCCTTTCTGAGCTCAGGGCCTGCACACTCTGCCATATAGCGCTTCTGTTTCACTCTCTCAGCAGAAAGACCTGGATAGAGGGGTGGTGGCCCTCGCAGCCCAGGGACTGTGTGCTGGGGGGCCCTGTGGGCTGTGTTCTTGGGGCTGGCAGTGAACCCTAAAGCCTGTGGGGTGAATGGTTGAAAGGAAGGTCACGGTCGGAGCCCTGTAGGCCTGGCCCAGAAGGGGCCGGGGGTCTGTGGCATTGCCCACATTAGGTCCCACGTCAGGACGGTCAGCCCCCAGCTGTCCAGCTTAAGGACCCTGAGGGCACATCTGAGGTTGGGCTCCCCTGCAGACCGCCTGGGTCCCCCTCCTGCTTTAACCTTGGGCAGATTGCTTCACTACAGGTCGGTGTCCTCTGCAGAATAGGGGAGGGCGTCCATCCCCCGACTTCTAGTTCCTGCTCCTGGGGCAGCTGTGCAGAGGGGTTGCTCTGGGCCCTCCACTACCTGGGCTCGGATTCTGGAGCCACCACTCACTAGCCATGCACCCTTGAACTTCCCTGAGCCTCCCTTTTCTCCTTCAGGAAAGGGGGACAGTAATGGTGTTTGCTCCACGGTTAGTATTGCGGACAAGTGAGTTCCCATAAGTAACATGCTGGACAGTGTTGGCCTGGGGGACGTGTGTGGAGCATGGTGGCAGTTGAGGCCACTGCTGTGGCAAGGAAAAGCTGCCCTGCAAAGGGGCCTTTGTAAAAGTCTGTAGGAAGGGTGCTGAGAAGGGTAGGGAGAGGCTGGCGGGCAGGTGCCCAAGGCCCTGTCTGCCTGCGGGGCCGGAGGATGTGTCCCGAAGCTGGTCTGGGGCTGGCAGCGGCCAGGGATTTGTAGGGATTTGCCGTCCCTGCAACTCTTCCTCCCTCCCGTCAGGACATTAATAATGGGGAGACAGTGCTGTCTTTGGTGACTCCTGCTATCCTGGCTGCGGGGCAAGGAGGCAGCCCCGTGAACCCCGGCCAGCATGAGAAAGAGGCTGCGTGGGGCAGACTCGGGCGTGGGCTCAGGCTCTCACTTGGGCTCGGCTGACCGCAGGCCCAAGAGCATGGAGTGCGGAGTCAGACCCAGTTGGATTTCGTGACCTGATCCTGCCACATACTGGCCAGGTTACCAGTAGTGCCTTCCTCCCGAGCCGTCATTCCTTATCAGTAAAACAGAGAATGAGTCGTGGGGGAGCTTACCACAGGCCCCGGGGTGGCTCTGAGCTCATCAAGGAGCCCCTCCTTTGCTTGTTCCTTTGCAGCCCTGGATGAAGCCTTGGGGGCTGAGCTGACCTTTGGGGGGTCTGTGGGCACGGTTGGGGTCTGGCAGAGTCAATCACGGCTGCCTCCGGCTCGTCCCTCCTGCACAGAGAGGGGAGTGGTTGGGGACAAAGCTCCCTCCAGGCCGGGGTACCTCTGTCCAGCTCCATCATTCATCCCTCCATCCCTTCATTCAGCAGATGCTCCCCAAGCAGGCATTCGGGTGCCGGGCGCTCTCCTGGATGCTGGAGCACCATCGGGCCATCCCGGCCTCCCTGACTCATCGGGGCGCTCTGGAGAAATCTCTTCTGATCAGCGTTTTTCTCCCTCTGACTTTACCCTCTCAGGGACCTGAGTGAGAACACAATCCAGGCCATCCCCAGAAAAGCTTTTCGTGGAGCTACAGACCTCAAAAATCTGTGAGTCCAGGCCTGGGAGGGAGATGGGGGCTGGGGCTGGAGGGCCACCCCTCGCAGTGTCCCTGTGCATGTCCCCGAGCCCTGTGGTCCAGGCAGCTCAGGAGCTGGTATGGGCCCTGGGACGGCGGGTGCCAGCATGGTCTTCTGGAACAGTCTGGGGTCGAAGGAAGCAGGCGGCCTTTGGGGACTGGGTAGAAGGGAGTGTCGTGAACTGTGGGTGCTGAGGTGAGGTTCACGGGCCGTGTGAATGGCACAGTCTGCATGCTCTTGCCTTTCAGTAGATTGAGAGAGAACTGGATGCAAGTTTCTCCTCCAGGTACATACTGTGGGAGTGGCCGCAAGTCAGTTAACTTCACTGGGCTCCAGTGTATCGTTCTGTAAAATGGGACAATCTCATTTACCTCCCAGGCTTATTCAAGTGCTGTTTAAATGTAATACTTTCTTCCTACTCCTCACATTTAACCTGGTCCAGGCTTACCTCCCCGAGCTCTGGCTGCGGCAGGAATGGCGATGCCCGGCAGCTTGTCGCTCCCTGACCCCACGTCTGGAGCAGACAGTTGGGCACTGCCTTCTTTCCCAAGGGACCCCAATCACAGCTTCAGCTTATTCCAAAAGCGGCATTCCGGGTGGCCACGGCTGGTCGGCCTCACCTGGCACTCGGGGTGAAATCGCGAGCGCGGCTGCCGCTGCCCTTGGGAGAGGCTGTCTCCTCTTCCAGCTGCCAGCGCCCTCCGGGTGGTCTCCCAAGTGAGGGGGGACAGGTGCCTGCTCCCCGGAGGATATGCAGAGTTAGGTGGAGGAATAGAATGTAACTATTTTGTTTTGATGAAATAAGAAAGAACAGGAATTTCTGCTAGTATTTGCTATTTGGAGCCACACGGATAAACAAAGGCCTGGGGCCAATCTTCTTTGTTTTAAACTAATGGAGGGCTTGCTCGAAACGTTGGGACACCCCTGTTCTAGGCAGCATGCCTTCCTGCACAACTCTCTCTTGCTTCACAGGCAGCTGGACAAGAACCAGATCGGCTGCATCGAGGAAGGGGCCTTCCGGGCCCTGCGGGGGCTGGAGGTGCTGTAAGTGGAGCCAGGGAAGAGCAGCAGGGGCTGGGGAGCCTGGGAACGTGGGAGCGGGGGCCGGGCGGCTGGAGTGGGGCTGGGAGCAGTGCAGGGGGCCGGAGTCCCCCCCCAGGACGCTGTGCTAGCCCGCGCTCTCTGCTCTCCTGGGCTCGCCACCCAGGGCGGGGGTTCACCTGCGTGTGGGGTCGTGGCTGCAGCGGAAGAGCCAGGCTTACCCTACTCACGACGAAGCCCGGGGCAGGGTCTGTGTCTTCTAGCACTTTCCAACACACACATGGGGCACGAGGCATGAGGCACTCCTGCCTCCCTGTCTGCCTCTGTGAAAGCCCGCACTCGCTTCCCCACCGCTCCAGCCCCAGGCAGCTTTTCCCTCCTCTGGCTCTCCCTCTCTGTCCCCCTTCCTTATCACCACTGTCCCAGCTCAGGGGTTTCTCTGAGGGTAGCGCTGTGTCTCCCGCTCCTCGGTGGGCGTTCTCTCCAGGATCCAACCTGGTCCCGGCTCCCCTGGAAGGTGGACCGTGGATCTGGGTGTGAAAACCTGAGCGCTCGTCAGAGAGAAGCCCTGTCCTTCCTTCCCATGTCACTGCTTCCCGCCCAGACGCCCAGTGACTCTGGTTTCCCCCGACCAGGACCCTGAACAACAACAACATCACCACCATCCCCGTGTCCAGCTTCAACCACATGCCCAAGCTGCGGACCTTGTGAGTCAGCCCCGGGGCGGCCAGGAGCCCGGCAGCTGAGTGGGGCCCGGGGCTGGGGGTGGTGGGGAAGGGAGGGGGAAGGCTTCCTTCTTCTTTGCATTCTCAGCGGTCATCCACTCAGGCTGCTGGGTGTCGGAGCCCGAGGGGGAGGGAAGTGACCTAAAATGGAAGGCTGTTGAATGTCATTTCTATTCGATTTTTCCTCCAAAATCAAGTGACTTGTTTTTGTGTTTAAAAATGATTTGGGTGCTTTCGGGCAGTGGGTCTGTTTGAGCTCAGGGAGCTGAATCATTTCTGGTCACACTCGGGCCAGCGGCTGCCCCGAGCGAGCTGGGAGGGAGGGGGCGGCCGCCAGAAGCATCCTGCTGCTGCGGGGGGGCCCCCTAGTGAGCCCGAGCAGCTGGGGCTGCGTGCAACACCCCGCTCCCTGGCAGGTTCCCACTGTGGGGCTGGGGCCCGGGTGAGTGGGGTGCGAGCTACCCTTTCCCCCCGCAGCCGCCTGCACTCCAATCACCTGTTCTGCGACTGCCACCTGGCCTGGCTCTCACAGTGGCTGAGGCAGCGACCAACCATTGGTCTCTTCACCCAGTGCTCGGGCCCCGCCAGCCTGCGTGGCCTCAACGTGGCTGAGGTCCAGAAGAGTGAGTTCAGCTGCTCAGGTGGGTGCCGGCCCTGCTGGGGCTCTCCACTGCCCGTCACTTGCCTTCTGCTCCCCACCCCCAACGTCCTGCTCCCTCCCGGGATTCCCTGTCACCTTGCACTGACATCTGGGCCACCCGTGACCTCCTCTCTCCACCCATCACTTTCTGCTTATCGCCTCCTGTCCTTATCCACCACCCCCTGGACTGCCCAGGTCCTCGCCCATCACCTCCTGTCCCCTCCCATCATTTGTTTTCACCCATCGCGAAAAACATGTCTGAATATTCAAGATAGCCTTTTTCCGTAATAGCCCAGAGCTGGAGACAACCCAGATGTCCACCTGCAAGGGACTGGATAAACTAGTTACAGTCTGCCCGTAGAATAGAATACTGCTCAGCAGTGACAGGGGCAAGCTGCTGAGAGACCCCACAACATGGGCGAATCTCAGAGCTTTTGCATTGAGCCAAAGAAGCCAGATAGAAGAGGACCTGCTGTCTGAGTTCATTTGTGTGAAGTCCACAGATCAGCAGGACAGATCTTCGGTGACACGTCTCAGAATAGCAGCTGCCTTGGAGAAGGGGCGTGGGGGAGCCCTCTTGGGCGATAGAAATGTTCTGTCTGGGGACAGTTCGGTGGGTGCACCCGTGACAAGAACTCTAGTCGCTATACACTGAACCATGCACGAGTGCGTTAAACTTCAATTTAAAAAACTTCTATCAGCCACTCCGTGTTATCCTGGTTTTGTCACCTATCAGCGGAGTGATTTTCCACAAGTTAATATCAAGGACTGTAAAATCTTACCTGTAAAATGGCCACAATGGGTTAAATGAGATGCTGCGTGTACAACCCTTCCTGCAGCGTGTGGCCCAGAACGGTAAACAGAGTCCTTGTCATTCTCTGGTGACCAGTGAGGAGGCTGAGGCTCCAAAGTGTTGGGGGACATAGACTAGAACCTGGAGCTTCAGAGTGTGGGCCAGGCGGGTGTGAATCACACTCTCGGGCGGCACATTAGGCTCAGACTCGAGTTCGGCAAACATTCAGCAAGCACGTGCTGTGTGCGGGGCGCCCGCAGAGTTTCACGGTCGTCCCCGGTGACTTCCCCCGGTTCATCGGCATTCAGAGAAACACAGTCTGCCGTGTCCCCACCCGTGATGCTGTTCCTGGGTCTGGGGGGAGGTGCGGGCAGGGGACGTCCCCAGGTCACAGCCCACTGTTCCCTCAGGCCAAGGGGAGGCGGGCCGAGTGCTTTCCTGCACTCTCTCCTCGGGCTCCTGCCCGGCCATGTGCACCTGCGGCAACGGCATTGTGGACTGTCGTGGCAAGGGCCTCACCGCCATCCCCGCCAACCTGCCTGAGACCATGACGGAGATGTGAGTACAGGCCAGGGCGGGCCAGGCTCTGGTGGCCCCCTCCGTCCACATGGATGAGAGATAGCCAGCCTCTGAGGGCCTGAGCCCTCCACGCGAAGCTGGGCAGCTCTAGAGAGCTGGGGGGGTGGTGTCCCTCTGGGGTCCTTTTATCCAGCCTGGCGGGGTGAGTCTGCTGGAGTCAGTTTCTTAGTAGAAGCCTGATTTGTGGGCTCCTTTTGGCCACAAAAATCTGGGGTGATGGGGCTCAAATACAGCAGCTCCTTTCCTCTGCCTTTGCCAACCTATCTACTCCAGATGGAGGATGGGAGCAGGGGGCAAAGGGCCTGGTTTGGGCAGGTGAGCCCGGGAGGCGACGGTCGGTCAGGACCCCGGACTTCCTCTGTGTTCTCGCTCTGCAGCCGCCTGGAGCTGAATGGGATCAAGTCCATCCCCCCAGGAGCCTTCTCTCCCTACAGAAAGCTGCGGAGGATGTGAGTGTCTCCTGCTGCTTCCTGGGAGTCAGCGTGGGGGAGGGGGGCCACGGCCACAGGGCAGGTCTGGACTCTGCCTGCCAGCTTCATCTGTGATGCGCAGAGGGCAGCGGTGTGACCTCCTCGTGGTGTTGGCATGAGGCCCTCGAGTCTGGCACATGACCAGAGCTCACTGTCATCCCCCCCTCTCAGCTGGGGCACTCCTTGGAGCAACCGTGGATGTGAGAGGGGATGTGGGGCACAGCTGGGCTGCGGGGTAAAGCTTCCTCAAGAACGGACCAAGGCTGGACGGCCCGGCTCGAGTACAACCCTCAGCCTGCACAGGGAAATAGTGGCCGGGGGCTTTTTTCAGGGGAATGGGAGAACTGGCCTCTCATCTCTCTAATGTCACAGAAATGCCTGCCCTCCTGTGGCACCTGGGAGGAGAGGCCAAGCAGGGCTCAGTGGCTGCCAAGGGATTCAGCCAACTTCCCTCCTGCTCACCTTGTAGAGACCTGAGCAACAACCAGATTGCAGAGATCGCGCCCGATGCCTTCCAGGGCCTCCGCTCCCTGAACTCGCTGTGAGTAGCTGTGCCAAATCTGCCAGGGTCCAGGGGGGCCCAGCATTCTATGCTCCTAAACCTTACTCAGCTCGCTGAGAAGGGCAGCCACCCCCCACCCTAGTTGTGACGTCGGCAGCACCTTGTGCCTTTCATCCCAGGTGTGCTCCCAAGTTGTGGTAGGAGATGAGAAAAAAGTATTTTCCTCTACCTCTCCTCAATTCCCTTCCCTGGAGGGTTTATTGTGGGGGGAGGTGGTCCATCAATCTATAAAATGCCATGCAGCATCAAACATTCATCTTGGGAATGTCACTTCACCTCTCTTTTCCCAGTGCCCTTGCTTGCACCCCCAGGTCCACCAAGCCCCTCGCTGTCTGAGGTCCCACAGCACTTGTCTATACAGAGTGCACTAAGGGCACCCTGTAGTTGGGTGAGCCCCCTGTTTTTAGGGATCGTTTGTTACTCTAAGGAGTGAGTGTTTCTGCTTATCACTGGCAGCACTGGACACATGCCTTGCATAGATTAGGGGCCTGGGAAGTGAAATAGGATGGAACTCCCTCTTGGGGCCTGTAGGAGGCTGCCAGCTCTGTGCCTCTGTGTGCACCCTCTTCTCGGAGTGGAATGTGAGGTAGTGGGTGGGGCCACTTGTGAATGGCACCCCTTAAGTTGTGCAGTGCACAACGTACACAGCTGTACCTGACAGCCTGGTGATGAGTCTCTCTCATTGGCTGAGGAGATCAGATTCTGGAAGTGGCCTGCCAAAATGTGGTAGGATGAGCAGGACTCTTCATCTGAGAAGTGAATGACACCCTTACTAAATTGGAATTGTGGCAATAACCCATTTAAGTGGGTTCCTGTTGCTCACAAAGCTGGCTCTCCACTATATGGGAACTTGGGAGCTGATGTCATGCTAATAGACCTCATTGACAATGTCCACCTTGGCAGAGCCTGACCAGGTCTCCCTGCTTTAGCCCCTGCCCCCTCCACTCTGATCTTTCCAAATGCAAATCTCATCCTGTCTCAGAGGCTTCCTGGTGCTCTCTGGGCAAAAACCCAAGCTACTATTCCATTTGTTTCCTCTACTCAAGCCACACTGAGTTCTCCCCGGGCCAGCCTGGATCCCCCCTGCAGGGCCCTTGCTTCTGCCATGCCCTCCTCCAGAAAGGACCTTGAAGCACAGACTGTTCTTACACAGGCTGAGTTGTTTCCCGGGTGGCTCATGGGGGCTGCTCGCAATATCAGGAAAGGAGTGCACCCCGTCCCCAAGCCCCATTCATACTTCTCCCTCTGCCTGAACCCATTCCTGCCTGCATGGCATTTTGGAACCTTTGGTTTTTCCCTAATCACACACGGAATTCCTGCTAAACGCTGAGAACTAAGGTGAAAAAACCCACTTGGACCCCCACTGCCTAGACCTCCACACAGCTAAACTACGATCTGTTTCTTTCTGGTGTGTTTTCTGTTGCTTGATGTCAGAGCTTGCTCCGTGCATGCCGTCTGGCAGTCGTGGTTTTTTTCTTGTGATTCTCTGGAAATATGTTAATATTTTATAATTATTAATATGTTAATATGTTATCCTGCCCATGGGATTGTCTCCTCTTTGAACAGTGTCCTTTTACATCCGGGGCCAAGTTAATCTCCTGTGAAGTTCCCCCAAAGGGCCCCTTCGAAGGCTTCTGTGGGTTCCATGCATGAGGCAGTGGGCAGGTACTAGGGGAATGCTCCGCAGCAGTGGGGGTCACTGCTTCCTCTAACCCGTAGGGTACCTTTCGCAAACTACAAGAGGGCCCCTCCCCCCATCTTAGCACACTTTACTGCCGCCTGCTGGCCACTTGTCACAGCAAACCTATACCCCTGCACTGTGCCCATGTGAATGGTTTAGAGGTGGTGTCAGTTTGTGGGGGCGGCCTGGCAAAGTCATGTCCACCTGGTGGGCTGTCCTCTTACTCTCTCTTTCTGCTGCCTTTTGTCTCCAGGGTCCTGTACGGGAACAAGATCACAGACCTCCCCCGGGGTGTGTTTGGAGGCCTGTATGCCCTACAGCTCCTGTAAGGACCCACCTGCAGGTGTCCTTGAGTGGTGACGGAGGGGGATGCTAGTATTCCTTTGGCATCTCAGATGAGCCTTGCCAGCCTCTTTGGGGTTTGGGACTCACTGAGGTGAGGAGCTTGGACGATGGCAGAGCTGGAGGTGCCACGAGGGACTTTGGAGGCTCTGCGAAGCCAAGGAAGGAGAGGGGTCAGGTTCAGAGCTGACCACAGGATGCCTGAGCTGAGAGGCTCCCAAGAGGCAGCCTGTGTTCCCGAGGAGGTCAGCGGGGTTGGGGACAGATTGTCTCCTACAGGGGACACCCAGACCCGGCTCAGCCTCCTTAAAGCAGGAGAGTCAGGCAGGGGTTCTCTCTCAGGGTCCCAGAGGCGCAGAACCCAAAGGCTCCATCTCAGATGCCTGGCAACCCAGAAGACTCTGGAAAGGAGGGGAAGCCTCCAAAATACCTTTGGGAGGTGGCCCAACCCCTGTGCTCCCTGCTTCCCAAGAACCTTGTGAGCACTTGTAGCAGTTCCTTGGAAGGGAGAGGAGCAGGTGGGGCAGGACGGTGCCTTGCACAGAGAGGGCAGTCGGAGTTGTTGGCTTCCCGTATGGAGTGGATGTCCAGAGGGCCAGCCTCCTCACGCCTGCTCCTGGGCACTTGTCCCTGAGACAGTGCATGCTTGGTGCCAGGGAGGTGCCCGGGGCACACTGACGCGGCCGATTCTGTGCCTCTCCTCCCCACCACCTGGCCCTGGTCTGCCCACAGGCTCTTGAATGCCAACAAGATCAACTGTGTCCGGCCTGATGCCTTCCAGGACCTGCAGAACCTCTCACTTCTCTCCCTGTATGACAACAAGATCCAGAGCCTCGCCAAGGGCACCTTCACCTCCCTGCGGGCCATCCAGACCCTGTGAGTGCCCTCTTGCCCTCCTCCCCTCGGGTCTAGCGGGAGGACCTAGGGAGAAGGGACGGCCTCTGGGGACAGGCAGCTGTTTTGACCTGTGCCTTTTGCTCACCAGGAGTGGCCTCTTATAAAGGGAAGAGCACAGACTTTGGGTTGGATAGTCCTGGGCTCAATAAGTGCCTCTTGTTGGCTGTGTGACCCTGGTCAAGTTAATCAGCTTCTCTGGGCCTCAGTTCACTCAATTATAAAATGAGGATACTCTTTTCTTCATAGGGTTGTTAGGAGACAAAAGGGGACGTTTGTACAGAGCTGAGTTCATTGTAAGTGCTTCGTAAATGCGTGCTTAATGGGCATTTATTATGAACCTCGTCACAGCCATTGTTTACCTTCAAGACAGTGATTTCCATCAGATAATATCCACATGGGTGCAGGGCGCAGCACAGGTGTGAAACAGGGCAAATGAAAGGCTCAGCTCTTACTCCCTGGGGACCCTGCATGGCAGCAAGGACCTGAGCCACGAAGACAAACTTGTTAAAGCCCACGCGCCCGCCTGTAGCCCCCTCCTGCTAATTAACTTATTTATGGCAAGGAGAGGAAGACGGGGCCCGACAGGGAAATCTTGCCAAGCATATGAAATCAGAAGTTATAGGGAGACATGGGCAAGGTGGAGGATTTTACGCAGCTGGTGGGATGTCTGAGAGAGATGCACAAAGGAGATTTCGAGGCTGGGGACCCACACACAGGAGAGCCTGGAGGATAGGGACCAGGACTGAGGGTCTCATGGGAGGAGCTTGTCTCACTCTCGGGCTGGAAGGAGAGCGACCCCATCACATGGATGGCCCTGCCTGGGGGTGGGCTCTGTCTTCGGCTGGATCTCAGTGCTTCTGCCCGCCAGACACCAGGCCCGAGATGGTGGCCGCTGCCGGCAGGCGCTAGTGCAGCACAGAGCTGGGGCAGAATGTTGGAACAGAAGTCTTCCCGCAGGCGAGACAGAAATAGTGGGACGCTGAGAACAACAGCAGTCGCTGCTGATCGCTGACCTGGTGCCAGGCCGCGGCTCACTCCATGTGTTACCTTCCTGAACTCTCACAGTGGTCTGTGGACGTACTGTCACCCCGACTTCACTGATGGGGAAACTGAGGCAGGAGGTCATAGGACTCACTCAAGGTCACATAATATCTCATAGAGCAGAGACTTGGTCTCAGGCGCCTCTTCACCATCCCTGAGAAGTTAGTTAGCTGTCCCCTCAATTGTGCTTTTTTCCATCAGGGTAGACCTCATTGTTTAAGGCAGGAGAGCAGAACCGGACTTTCATGAATAACTATTATATATTAACGGCCAGAGTACAGTTTGGACCAAGAATAAAAGAAACACCCAGGAATAATCTGATACTCTCAATACAGGCTTGGAGGGTTAAACGCCTTGACTGAGTCACGTCAGGCCTGAGCGGATTCTAACAACCCACATCCTGCTTGATCTCACTGTCCATAGCTCCAAGATCTGTGGCCTAGTGCCTGTGCCCCACTCTTGACTTGGTGGCCGTTTTCCTTGTTCCAAGAGATTTTTTCAGTATTTTTTTTTAAAACAGCTTTAATGAGGTATAACTATGAAACCCATCTGTTCCAAGCGTATGATTCCATGATTTTTCATATATTTCCAATTGTTCTGTGATCACCATGATCACATTTTAGAGAGTTTCCATCACCTCCCCAAAATCCCTTGTGTCCATTTTACAGTCAGTCCTGATTTCCTGCCAATCCCCAGGCAACCAGTAATCTAATTTCTGTCTCTATAGTTTGCTTTTTCTGAACATTTCATAAAAATGGAATCATCACAGGGCCCATGGATGGCTCAGTCATTTGAGCGTCTGACTGTTGATTCCCGCTCACGTCACGATCCCAGGGTCATGAGATCCAGCCCCAAGTCGGGCTCTGCAGTGGGTGTGGAGCCTGCTAAAGATTCTCTTTCTCCCTCCGCCTCTCCCTACCCCACCTCTGCTGGCTCTCTCTCTCTCTCTCTCTCAAAAAAAAAAAAATAAAATGGAATCATCATCATATATTTTGTGATTGACTTCATGTGTTTGAGGGCCATTCACACCACAGAATATATCAGTACTTGGTTCCTTTTTTATGGCCAAGTAACTTCCCACTGAATGGATCGACCACATTGTGCTTATCCTTCCTACTTGATGGCCATTGAATTTCCATTTTGGGATCATGAGTAATGCTGCTGTGAATATTTGCTGACAAATCTTTTTTTTTTTTTTAAGATTATTTATTTATTTGACACACAGAGAGAGAGATCACAAGCAGGCAGAGAGAAAGGCAGGCAGAGAGAAAGGCAGGCAGAGAGAAAGGCAGAAGCAGGCTCCCTGCTGAGCAGAGAGCCCGATGCGGGGCTCAATCCCAGGACCCTGAGATCATGACCTGAGCCGAAGGCAGAGGCTAAACCCACTGAGCCACCCAGGCGCCCCTGTTTGCTTACAAATCTTTATGTGGACAAATGTCTTTATTTCTCTTGGGCTTTCTGGGTCCCCTAGGAAATTTATGTTTCACTTTTTAAGAAATTGTCAGTTTACCAAAGTAGTGGTAAACCCCATTTTACATCCCTACTAGCGGTGTATTATAAGGGTTCCGGTTTCTCTATATTCTTGGCCCTACTTGGTATCACTTGTCTTTTTCATTAGGGCCACTCTAGTGGGTGTGAAGTGGTGTCTCATTGTGGGCTTAATTTGATTAATGACACTGAGTACCTGCCCCAGAAGGTTTCTAGCTGTGACGTCTTAATGCATATTTCAGCTTTCCCTTCTGCCTTCTACTCTCGCAAACGTTCGTGGGGGGAATGACATGGCCCCACGGGCAGCTCATTTCTGGGTGTGCCTTCAACATGCTGCTGTTTCCCAACCGGTGTTCTTTTCCTTCTTCCTGAGCAGTTTCCCTTCTCAGCTCCTTTTGCTCTTTGCGATTGTTAGAAATTCCAATTTGTGTCAAATACTTAAGCCACTTGTCTCTGCGGGTGGTTCAAGTTTGTATAAATTGGCTTGGACACAAATAACCTGATCTTAGAAAGGATGTATTTCGCCCTGCACCCATTGAACATTTTAATACATGCCTGAACAACATAATTGGATTGATTCTAAACAGAGTTCTCTACCGAGATCGTGACAAAGGGAAGCAATTAGTTCAGGCAGAGGCCAGGCAGTGAGGCCTGGGCCGATGTGGCTGGGCGGCTGGGCGGATCCCAGAGCAGGCCTCGAATCCTAATGTATTTTCAGTCACCAACGGGCTCTGCCACGGGGCGTCGGCAAACACGCCTCTCTGTGCAAACTGACAGTTTTAACGGGGAGACAAATGCACAGTGAGATGCCGGGGGGTGGGGGAGCGACTGGCCCACTTGGCGATGGCAGCAGGAGCCAGAACTCAGGCAGGAAGGCGAGGGTGCAGCCGAGGGGAGTGGCAGGGACATCTGGGCAGAGAGGGTCCAACCAGGTAGCCCAAGCAGGAAGCAGAGCCCAGGAGGTGACAAATAGGACAGAGCGTGGCCAGGTTAGAGCTGAGCTGGGAGCAGACCCCAGGCAGAACTCAGGCCTCTGTTTGCACAGCCCTGGACCCCCATCAGGGCCCTGAGCTGAGGCCAGTAAGTAGATGGCCTGAACTGGTGGCATTCGATGGAGAAAAGCGGCCGTCCATGGAGGGTCCTCTGAGCGGCCCCTGCTCTGTCTCTCTGTACTTGCATGCAGAAACATTGGCTCTCAGCTACAGGTGCTAGAATATTCTTCCCTGGCTGTGTCAGTTTAGAAAGCAGGGCCTGCCCAGTGCTGTGATGGCCAAGACACAGGCTGGCAAGCTGGCTGCGGGGCGGTTCAGATGTGGCTGGTCTGAGCCTTGTTGGGATTGAAGGGGGGCGGGGGTGGCACGAATGGGAAAGCCTGTCCCCTCCCACATTTATCCTGCTGGTCACACAGGCAGCCTGACAGGAGAATATGAGTGGTTTCTCAAGAAGTAGCTGTTCGGCCACGTTTTTTGGGCCCCTCCCCTTTCTGAGAGGCCAGAAGCTATGGAGAGAAGCTGTGTTGCCCGAGGCCACAGGGAGGGGACCACCCGACAAAGGCCCGGGCACGATGGTCCTGGGCTCTGATACCGGTTCTGTCCCCTCCCCCGTGGAAGGCTGGGGTGGTCCGGCCAGCCCCCAGGTCACTCTTGCTCCGCTGGTGTTTGTGAAATGTCCCGGGGTGGGTAGATGGGCAGGGGACAGAGTGAGGCTTGCGAGGGGAGTGCAGCAGGGACAGCTGGGAGCTCCCAAGCCTGTGGAGAGCCTTCCCCACTGCCATGCTCTGGCAAGGCTTCTCTGTAGTTGGTGGGCGAGCCCAGGTGGTGGCCCAAGGCTGTGTGTTTCAAGCCACCAGCGAGCAGCGAGGCCCCCTCCAGGCCGAGGTCAGCACAGCTTTGCCGCCCTGTCTCTGATCCCCGCCCTGCCCCCCCCCCCCCCCCCCACAGGCATCTGGCGCAGAACCCTTTCATCTGTGACTGTAACCTCAAGTGGCTGGCGGACTTCCTGCGCACCAACCCCATCGAGACGAGTGGGGCCCGCTGCGCCAGCCCCCGGCGCCTCGCCAACAAGCGCATCGGGCAGATCAAGAGCAAGAAGTTCCGCTGCTCAGGTAGCCGTGTACCCGCCCACCTGCCCGTCCACCGGCGGGCCTGTCCTCAGTCAGCTCAGGGACCCGTGATGTCTTCTGAATGGCTCCAACGGCGAGTCCTCGGCCACTCCAGACCCTTGCCAAAGGGCGTGGTTCCCAAACCGTAGCCCTGGATCTCAGTGGTGGGCCAGCTGCACCCCACATTGCTCAGAGGCTTAGGGAGGACCAGGGCTGGTCCCTGAGGGAGGCCTGCCTGATCGAGGACCCGGGTTCCTCTGCTCCCTGGTCAGTTTGCTTTCATGTACTGCTTTCAGACTTGGGAAGCCTGGGTCCTCTCCTCAGTAAGAGAGCTGCCTCCTCCAGGCTCTGGGGGCAGTGTGAGTCAGCTTCTGAGCCTGGAGCCCGGCCAGGGACCCGACTCCTCGCTGCCCCGTCCTCATCTTGGGCCATTGCCCATGAACGTTCCCATGTTTTGGGTGCTCCCCGAGAGGTTCAATATTTAGCCTGGTCAGGGAGCATCTGTGCTCTGTAGCAAGGCCTTCTCCACCTGGGGCTGGGCAGGTGGGCCCTAGAGCCCGGATTTGGGACCCCAGTGTTGTTTCTGGGGTGCCCTCACCTGGGCAGTGGGGTTGGGGCCTGGGCTCTTCCTGCAAGTCCTAGAGGATCGCAGCTTCATGGTGTTTCTGCTTCTCTCCCCAGCCAAAGAGCAGTACTTCATCCCAGGTAGGAGAGTGGGGGGCACCGAGGCCAGTCTGGGGGGGCCGGTGGCAGTGGATGGGCAGGGGCAGCAGGCTAGGGGGGCCGGGGAGGCCCTGCCCCGGGCCCTCAGCCCCCCGGCCCCGCCCCTGCAGGCACAGAGGACTACCAGCTGAACAGCGAGTGCAACAGCGACGCCGTCTGTCCCCACAAGTGCCGCTGTGAGGCCAGCCTGGCCGAGTGCTCCAGCCTGAGGCTCACCAAGATCCCCGAGCGCATCCCCCAGTCCACGGCCGAGCTGTGAGACCCCCTGCCCTCCGCATGCTGCCCCTGCCCCCGGCCCCACTAACCCTCCTGGATCCGCTCTGGGTTTCCCCTGGTCCAGCTCTGCCAGGGAGCATGGGAGTCCCCACCGCGGCAGCTGCGGGCGTGGCAGGACTCGGCTCCCAGCCCCCGCCCCTCTGCTCCCAATCACAGCCAACAGACCCTCGAAGGGCTCTCTGGCCCATGGGCAGGTCGGCCTGAACCAGGGGGCGCTGTTCTCAGTCATGCTTTTGCCTTCTTCTGGGGAGATGTGATCCCATCAGATCGAGTTGGCTCTTAAGTCATCTTTTAGCTGTTTTCTTTCTTCAAAAATATACATTTGTGCACATGTGTGTGTGCGTGTGCAGGTGCGTGAACAGCTACGCATGCCTGTCATTTGTGTAGGTACATTTTCATGGCATTTTAATGTTAAAAATGTTCCCATTCACCCCGCAGCACCCATCCTTCCTCTGAAATAGCATCAGTTTGCCTTGCCAGATGAATTCTTCTGGGAATCCCTTTGTTTGAGTCCCAAATATTCTCATTTTGGAAGTTACTCTCACGTCTGTCATTTACGAATGTGTGAGATCTCTTCATTGCTTCTTATAGACGATTAAACAACAATGAGATTTCCATCCTGGAGGCCACTGGGATATTTAAAAAACTCACTCATCTGAAGAAGATGTGAGTTACCCGTGGGTGGGAGGTTGCAGTCAGGGCTCCGGCTGGGGAGGGAGAAGGCAGCTACTGGGTGTGGGGGCGCCCCGTGCAGGGGCGGGTGCTGGAAGGCAGGAGTCCTCAGCTCCACCATCCCTCTGCTGCCTCTCGTCCAGCAACCTGAGCAACAACAAGGTCTCGGAAATCGAAGATGGGGCCTTCGAGGGCGCAGCCTCTGTGAGCGAGCTGCATCTGACTGCCAACCAGCTGGAGTCCATTCGGAGCGGCATGTTCCGAGGCCTGGACGGCCTGAGGACCCTGTGAGTGTGTGGGCCGGGAGCAGGGCCGGGCTGCCCCAGGCAAACCCAAGCCAGAGCATGGGCGTCTGCACTGAGAGGATGAGAGACTTCCTCCCCCCCAACCCCAGCTTGCAGCAGGCGAGGGACAGCTCAGGACTGACTGCGGTGGGGCCGTGATAAATTGTCACCTGAGGGTGATGCCTGGTGAAGGGGTGAGTGGAGGTGGGCCCCACTGGGGGTTCCCCTCTCGCTGCCCTGAGATCAGGCTGCAAGAGCTCCCCCATGTGTTAGTTTAGGAATGACCGGCAAGGATGGAGGCAGGAGGCCTGGGTGACCCCAAGGGGCCACATTGCTGAGGTGATCAGCCGGCAGACACAGACTGTCATCTCTGGGATTCTAGGATCCCGTGATCCAGAGCCTGGCCAGAGCTTACCAGACCTCGGGCCTCAACAGGATCCTGGGGTCACCCACCCCTCCAGGACTGCCTCAGGGAGCCTCCTCTCTCCACCCAGACAGCAGCAGCCCTTCCGATGACCATGTAGACCTTTTGAGTGTGCAGTAGACTATGCTGTCCGGTCGGGCTTCCTATGGTGACAGTGTCCCACGTCTGCACTCTCTAGTCAGCAGCCACGTGTGGCCCTGGAGTTGCTGATGTGCAGGCTAGCGCCACTGAGACACAAAATTCTTTTTTTTTTTTTAATTTAAGATTTTATTTATTTATTTGACAAAGAGAGATCCCAAGTAGGCAGAGGCGGGGGGGGGGGGGGG
>CM053617.1:44416467-44430027 GCA_028646535.1 Procyon lotor | reverse complement strand
GGGCAGCCATGTCTCCGTGTCTGTGGCCCCAGCAAGGCCGACAGTGTCCCAAGATGGGAGGCCCGCTCGTGCTCATTCAAGCCCCTCACAGAGGCTGAAGAACGAATGGGAAACTCTGAGAAATGGGGGGGTTGCAGTCTGTCTCACGTTGTGTTTTGGGAAGCAGTGGGGGATGGCATGGAACATGAGGTGGCCCCTTGTGTGCACGTGAGTTTCTGGTTCAGGTGGAGCGTGTTCGCAAGAGATTTGTGAACCCTTTCTAAGAATTCCCACTGGGAGGTTTTTGCCCTGTGATCAAAGGACTTGAAAGCCTGCCATCAAGCCTGTTAGGAGGGCCCCTTGGGGATCTGTGCATGGGACCCCCCAGCAGCCGAGCCTGGGGCATGGGGACATTCTTTACCCTCAACCTCTGGCTGGCCATGGTAACCTGTTTCCTCAGGGGGAACCTGTTTCCCCAGGGGGAGCCTGTCCCTCAGGCTCTCGGGCCAGTGGAGGGAGGGCACGGGCCACGCACGTTCCGTTGGCCGTGTGAACAGAAAAGGGGCTTTGCATTATTTGTGATGGCAAAAACAAGCCCTCCAGGAGGGCTGGGGCATGGGGTCATCTACTTGGATTATGAGGGGCTCTCTCTCCCTTGCCAGTGGCCAGCAGGGGCCAGGTCTCTGAGCTGGGGGCTGTCCCCCTCTGGCAATGACAGACCCATAAAGAAGCACGACACACATCTCCATCAGTTCTTGAGTCTCTGTCCCTGGGCGAGGCACCGACAGCCTCTTCTCTCTTCAGGTCCCTGCATGGCAATGACATCTCCACCCTCCAAGAGGGCATCTTCACAGATGTGACCTCCCTGTCTCACCTGTAAGTAACTTTGGCCCAATTCTTGAGGCCTTTTTGGATTTAAACAGAGCTTGGATTCTGAGAAAGACCTCTTCCTACCACCTCAGACTAGCAGAGTTTGTGGCTTTTACCCTGAAGCTAGTCGAGCTCGTGAACTTGAAACAGTCCCATCTCGGACCCTGACACGTTCAGTGTTTCCTCAGCCCCAGCGATGGGGTTTGAGGACTGTCCTTCCTAAGCAGTCGTATGGCTACTAATGCCCCTTATGGACTCTGTCAGCCGATCTCATCCTCACAGCCTTACCTCAACACGGTACAGTGATTCCCCACTTGACACGTGAGGAAACAGGCCCAGAAAGTGTGAGAAGCTTGCCCAAAGCAGCCCAGCCGCTAGGGGCAGGAGTCTTCTGGCTCGAAAGTCCTTGCTCCTAAGCGTGGCTCCCATCTTGCGCCTCTGGCTTCTCAGGGTGGGGGACAAGCTCTGGACGTTTACTACCCCCAAGAAGTGGTATTAGTCGATGTGGGGTTGCTTCCAAAGCCATTTAGCTGGCAGTACCAGGTGGGCTTGTAGAAGGTGGTATGTTCAGTTCCTTAAAAGGCTCAATGTGGAATTACCCTGTGACCCAGCAATTCTGCTCCTAAGCATCAAGCCCAAAGAATCGGAAGCAGATTCTCACAACAGAAAACTTGTGCACCCGTGCACGTAGCAGCATCCTCCACACAATAGTCAAAAAGCAGAAACAACTCCACGTGTTGGACAAAATGTGGTGCCTACCTACAACGGGATCTTTCCCGGCTGAAAGAAGGAAGGAAGCTCTGGCTCCCGTTACAAACCCAGCAGAGCCTTGGCGACCTGCTGTGGGAAACCAGCCAGACACTAAAGGACAGATGTCTCACTCTGCTGATGTGGGCATAGAATTGGCGACTCCGCTGCTGTAGGCAGGAGAAAGGAAGCTTCCAGGCGCCGGGAGTGGGAGCACACGGGGACGTCTTGTTTAGTGGGTGTGGAGCCCGAGTGGCTCGAGCTACATAGTATTGGCCTCATGGGTGCCCCGAACCGTATGCTTAACGTGGTCAAAATGGCAAGTTTTATGTTGTGTGTATTTTTACCACAATTGGAAAAAAAGCATCCTGCTTCTGGGGGCGAGGCCGGGCGCTGAGCTTTCTGTCCCAGGTCCCAGCTCCGGGCAGGGGCAGGATCAGGGTTTGGGTCAGGCCTCGTGCTCTCTGGCCGCACTCCCGTGCACGGCGGAGCGCTGACGCCCTCCACCAGGGAGCCTTCTGGAGGCCCCGGTGTCACCACCCGAGATTTCATTCATCCTGTAAGCTCCCTGGGCTCTCTCCTTTGGGAAGACTCACCTCTTCTACATGTTCGTCTCTGAAATCCTAGGGCATCATAGTGTAGGGAATGAAATCATTACCTACAGTAAATGATCTGTTTAACATGATAATATTTCCCCTCACCTCCCGAAGTGTGTTAAATTAGTAGTGCATTAGCAACCTTAGACTGGGGGAAATAAATAGTAATATGTGCTATTTATTGAGGGTCTGGGACAGATATTTACTGTATATGAATACTCTTATCTGCAGTGTTTCGTTTATTCCAAGGCGGAAGTGAGAAGTAGGCATTGTGCTCACCAGTTTCTCGAGTTTCACAGGGACTGATTGAGCCCACGGCGAAGAGTCCGGCGCTGGCCTGGACTCCGTGGGAAGAGTGCCACGATCGATTCGTGATGTCTGCCATGGAAGTGAAAGGGAGAAAGGGCTCTAGGTCCTGGGTGGTAGGATTTATTATTTCCATCTTACTTTTGTTTATTTACATTTATTATTTGTATTTATTTATGTTTATTATTTACATTTTGCACTCAGGCCCAGGCTCAGAAAAATGAAGCAGCTTCCCTAGGTCATAAAGCTAGAAAACAACAGAGACAGGATTGGAACTTAGGTGTATCTGATTCCAAAGCCATTCATTTACTCTGTATTGCCTCAATAAATACGCCCTGAATAACCACAGTGAGTCAAGTGCTGAAGAATTTACTGCCGCCAAGTTTCTGCCTTCTGTGACCATTGGGGATATTATAAAGCAAATTTAAAGGCATCAGGGACTAACTTTGGGGAAGTCTGAGGAGCTTCCCAGAGGCGGTGACGTTGATGCCGCCATCAGAGAGGGACTAGTTAGGGGTTTGCCCCTGGAGAAGATAGGGAAAGACGTTCTAGGAGGAGGGAACAGCATGTGCAAAGGCAAGATGGCAAGATAGTAGATGACCTCTTCAGGGATGTTGTCCAACATCCTGGATGTTGTCCAGGATAATGGGGGGTTGGGTGGGTGAGGAGTGTGGGATGGGAAGACATGAATCTGGAAAGGGACGTGGGAATTCCACTGTGAAGGGGCCCGTGCTGAGGAGTGTGGACTTTACGTTACAGACAGAAGGGAATAGCGGAAGAATGAAGTCGTAGAAAGATCCTGGGAGCCATGGTGACGTGTGGAGGCCAGCTGGCATGGGACGAGGCAGGAGGGAGCCTGGCTGGAGACGGTGGCTCTAGACAAAGGCCAGGCGGGGGGCCAGCCAGGCAGGGGCTCATGAGGACTCCCATTCTACAGGGCCTTGTTTCCGTCAGAATTTGGTGGTTAGTGGTTGTGAGCTCATTTTTTGCTGAAGTTTGGAATCCTGAGGACCTAAATCAGAGAGGCTTCTCTCCAGAGAGTATCTGTGCTTGTCCCGGCAGGCACCAGGCCAGGAGTCACCCCTGAGTTGGCATCCAGTGTTCCTGGCTCCTGGGGGTGCCCTTTGTTCTACTGTGACTCTGGCCTGGGCCTCTCCTCTTCACTAGCAGTGGGGGGGGGGTCAGCAGAGGGTGTGGTGGAGGCTGAGGTCCACCGTATTTAAACCCCTTGAAGTCTAGGAATCAGGATGTGTGGTGTTAGGTCCTTGTTGTGCCATCAACTTGCAGTGGGATCTCCGACAGTTTATTCATCTCTTTGGGCCTCTTTCCTCGCCTGTACCAAGGTTATTTCTAAGGTCCACTATGGTCCATATACTGAGTGCTCATCACTGCCCTGGGCTCCAATACCCTGCATAGTTCTCCACTGTTGTTAATTTTTTTTAAAAAAAGATTTTATTTATTTGACAGAGAGAGAGATCACAAGCAGGCAGAGAGAGAGAGAGGGGGAAGCAGACTCCCCACTGAGCAGAGAGCCCGATGCGGGACTCGATCCCAGAACCCTGAGACCATGACCTGAGCCTAAGGCAGAGGCTTTAACCCACTGAGCCACTCAGGTGCCCCTATTGTTAGCTTTTATCTTTACTTTGCAGTTAGCTCATCTTTTTCTCCACTTGCCTGTCTGTCCATCCATCCATCCATCCATCTCTTCATCAATGAATACTTACTGTGTGCCAGTTCCTGAGCTGGTGCTCCCTGACATCATTCTTCATTTCTCTACTCTGGCATTTTGTTGTCTCTGATTTACTGTGTGCTGGAAAGCTAGATTCCGAATTCATTAAGAATTCGGTGTGAAAAGCAAACACGGACTGATGAAACAGATCATGGCATGCCCATAGGACAGCATAGCAAGTAGTTAGAGAATTATGGCACCGTAACTTAGTATTTGATGAAAACGCGGCATAAGGAAGACACGACGCTCGGATTTCGCTGACAAACACGTGGAACACAAGACCTGGAAGGGAACACACAAAAATTAAATGAGTTACATTTATGGGACGATGGAGGATTCTTTTCTTTGTGAATTTCCTTTGCTACCACACCGAGCTTCGTGCATTCCTCGTGCTTTTGGGCAGGGTCAGTTAGACTGGTTCACAGGCACTCAGGGGCTGCCTGCCGGTGTCAGACGCGGCTGGGGACAATGGCTCCTCGGCTCAGGAAGCTTCAGGGCAGGAGAAGGAGACAGTGAGGTGCACGAGGAAATTGCCCAAGAGGAGAATGGGTGGAGGAGGTACGGCTCGGGTGGAGGAGATTCTGAAGTTGTAGTACGGGCCAAACTCTAGAGTCGGCGGCCCTGGGAAGCAGCCACGGGAGAGAATTTTGGCCGAGTTTATGTTAACAGAAGCCCGGCAGGGCCTCGGCACAAACACACCGAGTGCTGTTCCAGCGATTTCGGAGTGGAAATCGGAGTTCTCAGGATTTCGGAGTGGAAAGACCAACGACACGAGATTATTTAGACCCTGGCCAGGGTGTAATCCTGAATCACAGCCCTTCTGGCTTGACAGACAGCCTGCCTGCTGTCCCCTGCTGACCACTGTGCCTCAGCTGGACCTATGACTGTCCACTCCGCCCCGAGCTCTCAGTCACGTCCTGTGGGCAGAATGGCCCCCAGGTGAAAGTGAGGCAGCCTCAAAACCCCAGCTTCGGGCAAATGAGAATGTGGGCGGCTGAAGTCTAGTGTGGCTCAGAGTCGGCTCTATAGAGAAACAAAGAAAACGTGTGGGTCAACCCCGACTTGACTTTGGATAGCATTATATAGACTTTGGGAGTTTTTATTATTCTTTACTATTATTTGTACGTAAAGGGTCGGAAAGGGATGCTTAGGTTGGAGGTGCACACAGGGTGCCTGGCTGGCCTGGTCGGCAGAGTTTTTGACTCTCGATCTCGGGGGTGAGGGTTGAGCCCCGCTTTGGCTGTAGGATTACTTATAAAAAAAAAATCTTAAGAAAGATTTGAGGTGCACTTTTGCTGCCATTTATGGGGGATGGGGACGAAGGGGGAATTGGCATTGTGACCATCCTGACCTGTCAAGGTCTCCACATTCACCGTGGTGTCAGTCTCTGGGGCATTTTCTCTAAATGAGCTACAGGACTGAAGTCATTCATAATAAACGTTCAGCTCACGGCGCATTGCAGACCACACTCCTGCAAGCGCACTACAAAGAGAGTTTTTTAAATAAAGTCTGTATTGACATTTTGAATAACATAATCACATTACCTTGCACTTTTTATGTTAAAAATATTAATCTGGTTAACGTAAACATTTTAAATATAGCACAATTTTTGTATTCAAAAATTGTATTTTTGAATACAAATTTTGTATTCAAAAAAACAAAATAATTTTTGTTATTTACAAAAAGTCTTTTTTTTCTTTTTTTTAAACGTAGCTTTAGAAAAATCAGAGCATCTGAGCTTCCTCGACCTCTGGCAGCTCTGACAGTGTTCAGTGGGGAAAGGAAGGTACCGCCCCGTCCCATTAGCCAGGATGGATGCTATCAGCAAATCAGGACAGAAAAAATTAAACGCACGTCGAGGTTGAGCTGGCCGCCTTTTCCACGCTGCATTATTCCCGTGGTGCCCGTTTTAGGTTATTTGTGCTGCCTTCCTGCCCTCCTCCGGATCGCAGGCTCTTTATCGAGTCATAAAGTGAGCCCCAGAGAGGTGACACGGCTGCTCAGGGTCAGCGGGCAGGGAGCAGACAGGCTGGGGCCCGAGGCGAAGTCTTGCCCGCCGCCTTGTAAGACTGTGCCGTCATCAGCTGGGCTATTTTGGGGAATTCCTGCTCAGAGTCAGCGCTGCTTTCATCAGACCGAACACACCTCGGGGGAGCCACTTCCTCTCTATCTCCCAGAAACAGGTGGAAAAGGACAGTGCAGCCGTTGTTTTATAAAATGCCCATTCTCATTATTATCACACAGCCTTATATTTGCAAAATAGTGTTGATATCAATGAACTGCAGGCCCGAAGCTCTGATTTTTCTCTTTGCGGGATCGAGGAGCCTTGGCCCCTGCATTCTCCCAAACCTGGCTCTCACCCCTCTCTGAATCTCCCACTGTCAGGGAGGTGTCAAGTGTGGTGGCTGGTTGGTGAACCCTGCAGGGCTGGGGGTGCGCTGTTGGGTGGGGGGCAGGCCTGGCTGGACGCTGCTGCAGGTGAGCGTGAGCTCATACAGCCTGGTTTGGGAGAGCAGCACTGAACATCCTGCCTGCGCCTCCTAGGAGGCCTGTTCTAGGCACCTGTTTCAGAGAGATGCTCACACCCTTGGAAACCACCAGAATGTCTGGCAATGGGGAACTTGCTCAGTGAGCTGTGAGCTATCCATTCTTGGGATGCTATGATGGGAAGATCTCTAAGACGTGCCACTTAGTGACAAGAAGCTGCTCGGTGATGACAGGCAGGAGGTGGCTATACTTTGAGCCCTAGGTGTTAGGGGACGGGCATTAAGGAGGGCACATGGCATAACGAGCACTGGCTGTTACTAAGATGGATGAATCCAGGTGCCTAGGTGGCTCAGTGGGTTAAGGCTCTGCCTTCGGCTCAGGTCATGATCTCCAGGTCCTGGGGTCGAGCCTGCATCGGGCTCTCTGCAGGGTGCCTCCTCTCTCTTTCTGCCTGCCTCTCTGCCTACTTGTGATCTCTCTGTCAAATAAGTAAATAAAATTGTAAAAAAAAAAAAAAAAAAAAAAGATGAATCACATACCTGGACCTCTGAAACCAGTAATACATTATATGTTAATTGAATTAAAAAAAAAAAAAAAAGAAGGCTTAGGTGTAACTCTGGGAGAGATCGGAAGGCTACAGGCCTGGGCGTGGTGATGGTGTGACACAGGTCTTTCTGTGCTTGGTAGCAACACAGGGGGAGGCGGGGGGTGGGGGGCTTTCTTGGATGTAACATGGATGTATTGTAGTTTCTTTCTATTACAAACAGTGCCGTGATCAATACCACTGTGCAGGTGTCTTTACATGTGTCTGTGAGAGAAACTCCAGAAACAATCACTAGGTCAGAAGGCCACCACATGGGTGATTTGATAGACATCACAACGCCCCCCATGGTCACCGCTACACCGCTTTGCTCTCCCACCAGTCACAGGAATGGGCCTTTTTGAAAAAAAAAATAAGGGGACGTTCACATAAAATGAGCCACTTTAATGTGTACAGTTCAGTGGCATTTAGTCCATTCACCACGTTGTGCGAGGTGGAGACTTCTGTTTGCAGTATTTGAAAGTGGTTGACAATGAGAATGCGTTCGTGTGCTCCTTGTTTAATTGAAGATGAAAAAGCGTATGGGCCTCAGAGCCGGACGGCCCTGGGCCTGGAGCCGGGGGCTGCCCTTCACTAGTTGTGTGAGCCCAGGGAAATCACTCGGTCCATGTGAGGCTCAGTTCCCCCTGGTGGAGACGGAGAAGAAAGCTTACACCGTGGGGCTAATGAGAAGACTCGATGCAGGGCCATGGGAAAGCAGCCGGTTCATCTCAGCAGTAAGTGGTGGCTCCTTCCCCACCACGCACTCTGGAGGTGGCCCTGTCCTCAACAGCCCTGGTTCAAATCCCACCTCCCCACTTTCTCTGTGTCATCGTAGGCAAATGCCCAACCTTTTCGAGCCTGTTTCAGCATGTGCCACGAGGAGAGCGGGCTGTGGGGAGGGCTGAGAAGATAACACGTAAGGGGGTGCCTGTGTGGCTCTGTTGGTTAAGCGTCTGCCTTCGGCTCAGGTCATGGTCCCAATGTCCTGGGATGGAGGCCAGCCATGGGCTCGCTGCTCAGCGGGAAATCTGCTGCTGCTTCTCCCTCTCCTCTTGCTTGTCCTCTCTCTCTGCTGGTCAAAGAAATCAATGAAGTCTTAAAAAAAGAAAAAGAAGATAACACATAGGACATTTTTAGAGCAGTGCCGGCTGTCAGTATAGGCTCAGGCCATGGGGACCGTTGGGGTTCTGGCCAGTCCCTGGCCGAGTGCCCAGTGGGCTCAGTGCCTGCTGGGTGAAGGACCCCCTTCCGGATGACCGCTGCCCTCTGCTCTCTGATGCAGGGCCATTGGGGCCAACCCTCTGTACTGCGACTGCCACCTCCGCTGGCTGTCCGGCTGGGTGAAGACAGGCTACAAGGAACCGGGCATTGCCCGCTGTGCGGGGCCCCCAGACATGGAGGGCAAGCTGCTCCTCACCACGCCTGCCAAGAAGTTTGAATGCCAAGGTGAGCCGAGAAGCACGAGAGCAGGGGCTGGGGGCGGGGCAGTAGGTACAGGGTCGCGTCCCCACCGCCTGCTGCCGGGGGCCCACGGGACCTACCTAATTCTGGCAGGGCCTTCCAGGGGTTCCTGTGTTCCCATGGTGACCGGCCGAGGGGGGTCGGGTGGCAGGAATGATGGGCCTGCTGCTTGTTAGCATGGCTACCTTGTTTCTATTCCTGGCGTCCAGCAAACGAGAAAAGCCGGGCACAAGGGCTCAGGCTGCTAGGGCTTTAATCCCTCTCCCTGGTGTTACGTAAGGAAAACAAAAATAGCAGCAGTATTTCTGGACGCTCCCAGCCTCTCAGCAGTGGGAGGGCTCGGGGCTCCCTTTGGTAGGAATTGTGCGCAGCCCTGAGCTTCCACCCCGAGCCACGGGACCGGTCACTGTCCTGACATCTGTGGAAACGCAGGGCCTGGGTGTGATTGGAGACTCCGCACACTTTGCCCTGAAGCTGCCTCACCTGGGGCGTCTGGAAATTCTCCTTCAGTGGTGGATTGGCTCATTGACTGATGGCCCGGGAGCGCAGCTGAGCCGAGGGAGGGGGCCGAGGGTTGCCCCAGGCCCAGCAGTGTGCGCCGGGGGGCCGGTGGGGGCGCAGCGCCTGCCCTCTGCGAGCTCACAGCCCTCCGTCCCTGGGTTGACGGCCACCTGGCGGGCAGGCTGCTGTCATGGGGGTAACAGTTCAGAGGCATCCGGTCTGTGGCTTGGCTGTTGGCAGGAAAACATTGGTTCAGTATTTAATGGTTATTAGATGGTATTGGTAAGTTAAAAAAATTTTTTGTTGTTGTTGGAAATATAACATACATAACAGCGAGGGATCCCTGGATTTTCGCAGATTGAACACACCAGGGAAATAGCAGCCAGAGGAAGGAATAGGATCCCAGCAGTACCTGGGAAATCCGCTCATGCTTCCTTCCAGTTATTACTGAAAAGTGTTTGTCTCTCTTAAGGTTCAAGCCGCTTCAGCAGGACCGATATCTCCCCATTTCTAGAAGGAGCCTTGAGCGGAAACCTGAGTTTATAGGCTGGGCTTTCTACTTATTCTTGTGAGGTCCTCATGCCCCTCACAGGTGGTGCCCCAGGCAGCCCGGCTGCTGGCTCATCGCCCACTTCCAAGTTCAGGGAAGAGGACGTGTGAGTCCTGCAGGGGCTGGAGGAGGTCTTGCCTGTGGTGACAGGACAGGGTCCCCCCCCCCCATTCAGCCTCGGAGAGAAACAACTGGAAGGCATATAGACTTTTTCCTCCTAAGCACGGCGCCTCGCAGAGCTGTGCCCCTCCTTGCGGAGGTGGCTGCCCGAGGACTCCTGCCCCTTGGGGACAGGGCTGGGGTGGGGAGCCAGAGCCCACCTCCGTCATTGTGATTGTGACGCACTCACACTGCCGGCTTTGCCCTTACCAGCACGCGGGGGCTCCGCGGGTGTCCAGCGCCTGCCCATTGAGTGCTTTTCGATTAGCCCCCGAGGCAGGTACTGTGATTAACCTCACTTTCTAGAGGTGGGTCCGGAGGCCGCGGCCTGAGAGAGGAGGGCGTGAACATGACCCAGAGGAAACAGGGAAGGCTCAAAATCTCCTGGGGGAGAGGACTTCCACCACCCTCCCTGGGGGCCGTCCTACCCTCCTCTCCCCTCTGCCCTAACACACCCCCCCCGCCTCAGGTCCCCCCACCCTGGCGGTCCAGGCCAAGTGTGATCCCTGCTTGTCCAGCCCGTGCCAGAACCAGGGCACCTGCCATAACGACCCCCTTGAGGTCTACAGGTGCACCTGCTCCAGCGGCTATAAGGTGAGTGGAGGCTGGGCCCGGGGAGGAGGGGGGCTGCTCCTTCCAGGTAACCAGGGTTTGGTGGGGCTCTTCATGGCTTTGCCCACCGTGCCCAGGGCAGGCGTGTTAGGGGGTGTTTAATCAATGACCCAGCGTGTGAACGAGCGAATGAGTGAGGGAGTGAATGAATGAACAAAGAGGTAAGTCCCAGGCCAGGGAGGCATGCTGCTGAGGGGGCTGGCTGCCTGTGTTGGCTCCCACCAATCCCTGGGTCTCTCTGAGGTCCTCATCACTCACTTTGCCCCCCAGGGCCGGAACTGCGAGGTGTCCCTGGACGGCTGTTCCAGTGGCCCCTGCGGCAACGGAGGGACCTGCCGCCCACAGGAGGGCGAGGATGCCGGGTTCACGTGAGTTGCTTGGAGGGGCCGGCACCTGGTGGGAGGGCTGCTGTGGGTCTAGCACCCAAGCCTCGGGGCCTCCCTCCTCCAAGTGGGGTGGCCCCAGGCTCCCCGTGTCGGAGGAGGAGGTGGGGCTGTGCTGGGGAGGGCAGGCACTGCTAGAGACCCCTCCGTGCCAGGCCGGGCCCCTATTGCCCGGAGAGATGGGGGCCTGCAGACTCTCACAGCAGCATGGAGGGCTGGGGCTCTGAGCTGCGCTGCCCACCCCTGCCCCAGGCCTCTCCCTGCTCATGCTGGGGGCCAGAGGGTCTTCTGACAGCCCTGGAATTCCACGGCCCAGGGCATATGTGCTGGCAATGCTAAGGGGCAGTTCAGGGGTGTTTTAAACCCCCCTTAATTTCCACTCACTCCCATGGCCTCTTCCGAGCTGAGGTCAAACAGCTGCTTGCTGTGCCCCTGCTGTGACCCCTCCTTGGTATCAAGTAGCCCGCAAGACAGGTGGGGGGGCCTTCCCAGAGGTGGGAGCAAGTCCCAGGTGCACCATCTGGGGCCTCCCTCCATGGTTTTCTGGGTCCCACTGGTCACACCTGGGCAGCCGATGCCTACCCCGCCTTGGACTCCGTGAAGGGCCGGCCCTCCTGGCTCCCGTCTGACCTTCCCACCTTCCCACGTAAGTCCCCCCACCACCGATTCCCCCAGGACCCCTCGATGAGCCCTCCCACCTTCCCAGAGCTCTTCTGGACCCAGAGTTTTTGAGAGGAATAGATAGTATTTAGTTGCTGAAAATAAACTGCCAACTGAAGAAATCTGCTCTTCGGAAAATGACATTGAATCTACTTGGCAGGATTGGCCAAACCTATCTTTGCAAACCCGAATTGCCAGATGTAAAAAATAAAACACTAAAGAGCCTCTCACAGGTCATCCCCTTGGAAACAGCGTCCTTACGATGGTCTCCCTCCTCCTCTGGGCTTTGGCAGCCTCTCCATCGAGCACCCCCCCCAGCTAGACTCCAGGGGAGGGGTTTTAATGGAGCTTGGGGGGCTGAGAGGACCCCTCAGAAACGCCTGCTAGGCAGAGGGCGGGTGCAGCTGGGGTAACCCCCTCCCGGCTGGAGGGTGGGCCCAAAACTGTGAGCTTCGTGCTCACTCAGCCACGCCAAACAGGTGTCCTAAACTACCTGTCCTCTCGGACGTTCTTAGAGTGACAGCATTTTTCAGTGTTAGTTGAGCTTTTTATTGCAAAGGAGTTAATTTCCAGGATACTGTAAATATTAACACTACAAAAATCTCCCTTTTTAGTTCACTTGCATCATTTCCCAGGGAAATCTGAATAGCACAGCAATTTGATCCCATTTTCAAAAATCATCCCAACAAACTCATTTAACAGCTTAAGCCTGTTACCTCCTTTTTCCCCTCGACCTAGTGTTTCCATTTTACTCCTCGCCCGTTTCTCTTCCAATGTGTACGTCCTGAGGCTCGACTCTATTCTCAGCCCGCGGCCCTGCTTCCCTACCACCCGCGTGGGGGTGCGCGTTTTGGATTTTTATTTCTTGTCACCGTCAACCTCTGACAAGTATCCTTTGTAGAGTTGTCATTACGGTTGTCAATAACATACAGCCAATCAGAACATAACGCTACAAACCTTGTCGATAATTGTTACACATGAAAGGAAAATGTTAGGACTTTCAACGAGCTGGGTGGGGCTGCCTGTGTGTGCTTTTCTTCCCACTGGTTCCTGTGTCCCCGGGTGAACAGGACAGAATGACAGAAGGCTCAGCATCCAACACGTTCTTTTTTTTTTTTTTTTTTGAAGATTTTATTTATTTATTTGACAGAGATCACAAGTAGGCAGAGAGGCAGGCAGAGGGAGAGGGGGAAGCAGGCTCCCCACTGAGCCGAGAGCCCGATGCGGAGCTCGATCCCAGGACCCTGAGATCATGACCTGAGCCGAAGGCAGACTCTTAATGACTGAGCCACCCAGGCGCCCCCCAACATGTTCTTTTAAAAAATCTGTGTATGCAGCTAGAAATGCCGAGAGTTTGCACACGTGAGTCACCAGGATTAGAAGTTTTATTGTAGCACGTCACTCAATTATTTGAAACCCTTCCGAGTTTATATGCCCAGAGCCCAGACTGATCTGTCATCACAAGTTATTTTGAGTGCTCCATCAGCTGACCGTTCCGTGAGGCCTCCCTTCAGTGACTTTTTAATACACAGAACTGGAATGTCTTGCAGGAGCGTTCGTCCAGTCCCTTGGGAACCTCCGCCTTCCTAAGTGTCCCTTCATTTGGTGCCCGAGGCTTTTAGGCCCAGGCAGTCCCCACTCACACTCAGGTCGGGAGAGGTGTGTGTGTGTGTGTGTGTGTTTCTGAAGCTCTGGAGTAGGTCTGTTCAGGGAAGCGTTCGTGTAGAACTTTTTTTTTAATTTTTATTAACATATAATGTATTATTTGCCCCAGGGTACATGTCTGTGAATCTTCGGGCTTACACATTTCACAGCACTTAACAGCACATACCCTCCCCAATGTCCACACCCCAGCCACCCCATCCCTACCCCCCCCCAGCAACCCTTAGTTTGTTTCGTGAGTCTAGGAGTCTCTTATGGTTTGTCTCCCTCCCCAT
>CM053617.1:44377112-44416367 GCA_028646535.1 Procyon lotor | reverse complement strand
TATATACCACATCTTCTTTATCCATTCATCTGTTGATGGGCATCTAGGGTCTTTCCATAGTTTGGCTATTGTGGACATTGCTGCTATAAACATCCGGGTGCATGTGCCCGTTTGGATCACATTTGTATCTTTAGGGTAAATACCCAGTAGTGCGATTGCTGGATCGTAGGGTAGCTCTATTTTCAACTTTTTGAGTAACCTCCATACTGTTCTCCAGAGTGGCTGACCAGCTTGCATTCCCACCAACAGTGCATTCGTGTAGAACTTTAAGATCTGGAAATTTCTCAGACCTCTCGGACCCACCTGTCCCTCGGAAGACCCCAGGTGCCCCCCGGGGGAAGGTGCACGCCGGCTGGCAGAGCACAGATCTGCAGGACCCTCTGAGAGCTGGCTCTTGTTCCCCCTCTGGCCCTGCTCTAGCCCCACCCCTGATGCGTGAGCTCAGCGTCCCCGGCCTCTGTCCACCCTTCCCTCCTCTCGTCTGGTTGCTTGTTCCCCCGCCCCCCCAGCTAGACCGTGAGTGAGCCCCCGGAGGGCGGGGCTGTCCCACTCTCTAAGCCCAGCACCTAGCGAGTGCCTGGCCCGAGTGGGGACCGCCGCTCTGGGTTGATGATAGTCCCTGGGGGACGTGGGCTTCCAGCGGTGCCTCAGGAAGGCCGCCGGCCTGGCCCGGGCCCACCCGCCGCGCTCTTCTCACCTGCCCCCCTCAGGTGTTCCTGCCCCCCCGGCTTCGAGGGACCAAGCTGTGAGGTGAATACGGATGACTGTGGGGAGCACGCCTGTGCCAACGGGGGCACGTGCGTGGACGGCGTGGGCAACTACAGCTGCAGGTGCCCCCTGCAGTACACGGGTAAGCCTGCGGGGTTCGGGCCTCTCTCTCGGTCTGCGGGAGGCCCCTGCTGGGCCCCCGGCCTGGCAGAGCGCGGTGGCAGCTTCTCTCCGCCTTCCTCATTCTTTCCCCAGGAAGGGCCTGTGAGTTGCTGGTGGACTTCTGCTCCCCGGATTTGAACCCATGTCAGCACGAGGCCCGGTGTGTGGGTACCCCAGACGGGCCCAGGTCAGTGTCGCCTGTTCGCGGGGCCAGACGGGGCATGGGCCTCGAAGTCCCCTCATCCCTCTCCTCTCCATTTTAGTCCCGCTTGTCAAGGGGGTTTGGTCTTGGCTGCGCAGCGTCCCTGCGAGTCAGCGAGGGCACAGGGTGGTGGCGGCTGCAGCTCTGGTCAGCCAGACCCGGGTTCACAGCCCAACCCTCAGTGGGTGCCTTGCCTGCACTAAGCCTGTCTTCCCCTCTGCGAAGTGGGCCCCCTGTGGCTTCCTCCCGGGGTGGTCGTGAGGGTCAGAGGAGCAAATGTAAGGAAAGCGCTTTGCTCTAAGTCTGATAAGCCCTCTGTAAAGGGTTCTTATCTTTCCGGATCCACAGTTTCTCCAGCCCAAGTACAAAATGCACAAAACTCTGAAAACCAAAAGCCCATTTGATATCAAAATCTGGTCTGACCAGAATGTATTTGGTAATAAAACCTGACCCCCACGGTTACGGAGCTACTTAGGGCCACTAGTTTTGCCATGTAGTGTGAACGTACATAGACTTTGTTGCAGAAACGTGAACGTGTTTGATTAAGGGGCTGCCCAGATCCCATTGATGTGTTACATAATGCTTTAGGCATTGTATAACCGTTCCAAAACCCCAAAATTTCGGAGTTGCAAAACCTGGAGTTTCTGGCCCCAGGAGGTTTGGTAAGAGTTCACTGATGCCATCTTGGTCACTGGCCAATATAGAAGTGCACGGTCACCTGAAGACTACGTGAAGGTTGTGGGCTTTTAAAATGTTTCCATCTGCAGCTTTGTAAATGCAGTCCCATTTCTGGGACCCCTGCTGCACTGGTCAGGACAGCACAGGTGGTCAGGACTGAGGGCCTGTGGCTGAGGGACCCTCAGCCCTGAGCCACTCCGGCCAGGGTAGGGAGTGGCGCCTCTCAGGGAGCCCACGGTCCAGCAGGAGCCACCCAAGGACAGTGGCAGGAAGCAACAGGCGGAGGTTACCGAGGTCTGGTCTGAGACCAAGGGGTGCGTGGGAGCCTCTGTCGGAAGGCGGCAGAGGCTGTACTTGTGGCTGAGCTGCTGGGGTGGAGTTGGCATGGCGGGCCGAGGAGCAGTGGCAGGTCAAGGGGTTCGCCGGCTGCTCCGAGGGGCTGGGCCTCCTCCCCCGCCTTGGAGGGAAGATGGAGCTGACGCAGCTGTGCCGGGGACCCAGCAGGGACTCAGTACACCCACTGAGTGAGAGAGGGAGCGAGTGAATGGGCAGAGGCTCAGCTGCCGCTCAAGCCCTCGTAGTAGATTCTGATCCACAGGGCGGGTCAAGATTAATATTACAAACTAAAATGGAGGGGCGTCTGGGTGGCTCAGGTCGTGATCTTGGGATCGAGGGGCAGAGTCTGCTTGTCCCTCTCCCTGTGCTCCTCCCCTTGCTCGTGCTTTCTCTTGCAGGAATAAATGAAATCTTAAAAAAACAAAAAACCTAAAATAGAGAAACTATCTGAGCCCCATGCCATTTTACGTAGTAAGGAGTAGTACTGTGGCATGAAACTAGCTTTGGGGGGGGGGGGTGTGTGTGTGTGTGTACATGTATGTACGTGTATTCTTACTCGGGTAGAAAAGTATTTCTTACAGCTTGAAAAACTGGGAATGAAAACAGGCGGGAGCAGAGCACTTGTCTGCCAGGTTGTGTGATTGAGCTGTGGAGTTTGCTGTTTACTTTGGAAGGGTTTCCCGCAAAGATCGCTTGATGGCAGCCGGAGGGCTTCCTGCAGGAGGTGTGCTATTGGCCAGGTTGGACTGAGGCCGAGAGAGAGGAGGGGATGTTCGAGAATCAATAGGTGTGAAGGCAGGGAAGTGCTGGTGGGGTGGGGGTTGCTGCCAGTGGAGACAGGTCTGACCAGATGTGGGCCTGATGGGGGCGGTAGCAAGACAGGGGGTGTCTTGCAAGGCTGTGACTACCTCAGGTGCCACGTGCTCCGTCTGTGATAGGCAAATGGCTGCTCTCCAGGTGACAGGAGCAGCACAGTGAGGACCGGGAGCCGGGGCAGGGCCAGGAGGCTGGTCTGGTGGATTTGGGAAGGCTGAAGAGAGCTCGGTTGAGCCCCACCATGCAGAGCCTTGTTCTGGGAGCAGCTGAGCAGGCTGGGAGGGGCTGGAGTTTGGCCTTGGACGTGCTGTCAGTGGCCAGGGTGGGTCCTCCCCGACAAGTCCCCCTGCTCCTGCCACTGGATAGCCAACCTCCCAGCCCAGACTCTGCCCCCACACGAGCTCCCTTCCTGTACCAGAAAAGGGTCCCACAGGCATCTTTCTCTCCGGGGCTCTGTCTGACCTCCTGGTTGTCCCACAGATCCCACAGGTTCTCGGTCACACACACGGCCCCCGGGCCCCACAGGCTCCTGAGGGCGGGCCTGACCGCTCCCCCCCACCCCCACCCCGTTTGCCTCCCAGGTGTGAGTGTGCACCAGGTTACGCAGGCGACAACTGCAGTGAGAACGAGGATGACTGCAGGGACCACCGCTGCCAGCACGGGGCCCAGTGTGTGGACGAAGTCAACCGCTACTCTTGCCTCTGTGCTGAGGGCTACAGGTGAGTGGCCCCAGGGCACCATGAGTGACTGAGGCCTCCTAGCCTCCAGCCCCAGAGCTGGCAGGAGCCCCCAAGCACAGCTGGCGGAGGGAGTAAGGGCCCAAGCCTGGAAATGGGATCCTGGGGCTCTAACCGTGGCTCTGCCATCCCTGGCTTTGTGTGGCTTTGGGAAAGTTACCCAACCACTCAGACCATAAGCACGGGGTCCCCGAACTGTTTGGTGGAGGGGCTGGCCAGTGCCCACCACATATCTGCCCAGCGAGCCTCTGAAAACAGGTCCTGGCCGAAAGGTCACTTGTCTTCACAGCCTGGTGTCTCTGAAAGGTGAGGGTGGGGGCCTACCTCCCCTCCTTCTGGCCACCCACCTCCCGAGCTCTCCTTGAGTCTTTTTTTTTTCTTTAGTTATATTGAGCTATAATTCCCCCAGTTTCTGTATATATTTCAGTGGCTTGTAGTATACTGTCAGGATTGAGCATCTGTTAACCATAATCAACACTTTTATTACTCCAGAAAGAAACTCTATACCTCCAGTCACTCTCCACCCCGATCTCGGCTCCAGGCAGCCGAGATCTTGTGTCTGTAGAGCTGCTCATCCTGGATACTCCCTGTAAGTGGAATCACACCATCTGTGGTCTTCTGTGACTTTGGCCTTCATCCATGGGGCAGCGTGCATTAGAATGTCATCCCTTTTGGTGGGCATCGGCCAGTCTGTTGTACAGACAGACCACAGCTGTGTGTGCCTTCCTCTGCTGAGCGACCCCGGTGCTGGGGGTGTGGCCGGGGGAGTTCACCAGAACTCCCTGCTGGTGATCCTGTCCCCTTTTATTCCTTTAGCCATCTGTGTCTTCTCTCTTCTGCTTGTGTTTTTTTCCCCGTGGCAATAGTAAAATTTGCTGGCAGACTTGACTGCCGTGAGTGCTTCTTAAACTTTAGCGTGCACACGATCTTGCTAAGCAGATTCAGGGTTTCCATTTCTGACAGATGCCCAGGGAGAGCGATGATGCTGTTGCAGGGACCACAGTTGTTTCTCACCTTGTTCTCTCGGGGAAAATGCTCATTAGGAGCATCTTCTGTTGCTTTGAGGATCCAGTGTCCCATGATGTTCGGTGAATTTCCCTCCAGGACTGTGGGAGAGAAAGCTGGCCCCTTGCCCCTTCACCCGGCCTTCTCTGACCTGGGTCTTTCCCCTCTCAGCGGGCAGTTCTGTGAGGCCCCCGCTCCCACCCCCAGAAGCCCCTGCGAGGGGACCGAGTGCCAGAACGGGGCCAGCTGTGTGGACCAGGGCAGCGGCCCCGTGTGCCAGTGCCTCCCGGGCTTCGGCGGCCCCGAGTGCGAGAAGCTGCTCAGTGTCAACTTTGTGGATCGGGGCACCTACCTGCAGTTCACGGACCTGCAGGACTGGCCCCGGGCCAACATCACGCTGCAGGTGCGTCATACCCAGGCTGCCCGGTCAGAGGGGAGTCGGGCAGGTCAGAGCAGCGAGGGGCATCCCAGTTCATCGAACTGGACTTGGGTAAAGCAGATTTGGGAAGGTTACTGGGTCACAAAAGCTACCTCCGAAGAGGGAAGGAGGGAGCGGGGTCCATCTCGCCTGCTCCTCAGCGCCAGCCTCCAGCGCTGCACACTCCCCACGTGGCTGGGGCCCTTATTTTTGCCTTTCCAGGTCTTGAATTCCATCTCCCATCGGCAGTTTGTGGAGGGCAAAAAGCACATCCCACCTGAAGGGCCCCGTTTGCCCCGCAGTTCTTGGGGAGGGAGGGGAGGACGGCGACTTCACCCGACGAAGTGGTCAGGCTGCATGTGGTCCTGGGCCAGCTCTTCCTCCAGCTGCCCTCCCACACCCGCAGCCACATCGTCCTCCTCCTCCTCCCTCCAGAGCCCCTCAGCCTCCCAACATGCTCACTGTGCTCCCCCCACTTCATCACGTCTCCCAAATCCTGCCCACGTTCACTGTCTCCAGTGCAAGAACACTTGACTAAGTAAATCCCCCAGATCCTCCCGGCCTCGGGCAAGTCCACAGAGAGGTGGGGTCGGCCCTACTGTCCCATTGCAGGGCCAGCTGCGCGAACAGCAGTCCCCAACCTCAGGGAAGGTCTCTGGTTGGCCTGTCTTCAGGTACATGCCAATCCCTGGCCCAGACCGATGGGGCACTATGAAGGGTCCAGCCCTAGGAGACCAGGGAGTCAGGCTTTTACCAGAAGAAATGGGGAAAGAGGGACAAGGTGGGATCAGGGTTCCCCCAGCATCGTAAAGCACTCTCCCCCCTGAGGGGCTCCTTCCAACTTGCGGGGGTCGTGGATGTTAGAGAGCCTTCCTTTACTTGTCCTGTCGGTGGCCCCCAGTGGCCCGCAGGACGGGCTACCCCTGTCCATCGCTTTCCTCTCCGGGCAGGTGCCCTGAGGTCTCTCACCTGCCCCTCCCAGCACACGGTTTCCAGGCCTCAGCTGGCAGTGGATGGCATCTGAACCGGGGGTGCTGGGTAGTCAGGGGGGACCACTCTGCGCACAGCATTCCTCTTCCAAATGTGGGTCCCCCATCTGCCCCACCTCCCGGGGCCACGGCTATGTGGGCGAGACAGTGCCCTTGCGCCACAGGTCTCCACGGCAGAGGACAACGGGATCTTGCTGTACAACGGGGACAATGACCACATCGCAGTGGAGCTGTACCAGGGTCACGTGCGTGTCAGCTACGACCCGGGCAGCTACCCCAGCTCTGCCATCTACAGGTAAGGCCCCATCGTGCCCACCGATTCAGGGTCTCCCGGTTCAAGAGCAGGTGGTTATCGGAACCCAGTGGGAAGGGCCTTTGAACCATCTAGTGCGGCCCCAGCTTGTAGCTGAGGCCTGAGCCGTGGGTCCACCCTCCCCTCCCCCACCTCTTCCCCCCTGGGGGCTCCTTAGTGGGAAGGGAGAGAGGAGCTTTGCCCACGGAGTCCCAGGACGGGAAGCAGGAGGGACCCGTTCCCAGAGTCTACACACCCCCTCCCTTAGAGAGGTCATCCCCTGGGAAGCAGCCGCTGTACCAGTGGCCGTTCTGGGGAAGGGCCCAGGCAGAGATGGGCCGAACTGCAGCCCATTCCCTGGGATGGGGGCACTGCATCTTCTTCCAGTGCCGAGACGATCAACGATGGGCAGTTCCACACTGTTGAGCTGGTCACCTTTGACCAGATGGTGAATCTCTCCATCGATGGAGGCAGTCCCATGACCATGGACAACTTTGGGAAACACTACACACTAAACAGCGAGGCTCCCCTCTATGTGGGAGGTAAGGACCTGGCCCGGGAGAGGCTGGGGCTGGCTCAGGTGATGGGACAGCCATTCCAGGTGGCGCCTCTGTTGCTCTCTGGCCTAAGGCTTGCCAGGAGGGCTGGTGCCCAGGTCACTGGACTGGAGGGGGGGCGGTATTCCAACCCACCAGTGGATGGTCCTTCCCAGTCTGGAGCCCAGGCCGATCAAGGATGGGTACCTTGGGTTTGGTCTGAGGCCCGGCCTTGAGGGGAGCCTGGAGCTTTCCCGGCTGTTTTCCAGAGTGAGCACCTTTCCTCTTGGCTTCGGGCCAGCAGGAGCTTGCCCAGTGTTCAGGGTCCCTGCCCAGTTCCGGAGTCCTCTGAAACCCAGAGCTGCTGCACGAGGCCCAGGCACAGAGTCCCCGCATCAGCTGGGGATGTCCCAGCACACATTTCCAGGGCCAGACAAGTCAGGTTTCTGCAACAGTGGGGCCTTCTCAGTGCTGTGGAGGGCCTTGGCGAGACTCGGAGCAGGGGGGAAGGAGAGAACGCTGGGTTCTAATCCCAGCTCTTCAGGCGAGCCACTGAGTACCAGCTGGCCTTTAGCCACTTTGACCTCCGAGGGTTGCTGTGATGACCACAAAAGCAGGTGACAAAGCTCTAGGCCCAGGTCCTCTGCTGCTCTTGAAGTAAGGAGGTAAGAGCTGGTGTCCACAGGGCAGGAAGGAGCCTTGGGTGAGGGCAGCCAGACCTTAGGTACCCACGGCTTTGTCAGCTGGCTGCTACAGGCCTGGCGCGCCCAGGCTCTGGTTGTAAAGGGCGTAGGTCTTTTCTTTCTTCCGGGAAAGGAGTCCGGACCCTCCAAGATGGCAAAGTACTTAGGCCCAGCGGACCTCAGTGGTGAGTGCCAGGCATGGCCTGAGCCTGCCTCGCCCAGCTCTGGCCCCTCCTGCCCACCCCAGGGATGCCCGTGGATGTGAACTCTGCCGCCTTCCGCCTGTGGCAGATCCTCAACGGCACCAGCTTCCACGGTTGCATCCGAAACCTCTACATCAACAACGAGCTGCAGGACTTCACCAAGACGCGGATGAAGCCAGGCGTGGTGCCGGGCTGTGAGCCCTGCCGGAAGCTCTACTGCCTCCATGGCATCTGCCAGCCCAATGCCACCCCGGGGCCTGTGTGCCACTGTGAGGCTGGCTGGGGGGGCCTGCACTGTGACCAACCAGCGGACGGGCCCTGCCATGGCCACAAGTGAGCCCTCACCCCCCATCTCACCCGCGGGGTCCCGTCCCCAGGGTGAGGGCTGCTGCACGGACTGTATTTTTAAAGCCCGCCAAACTGGAACCTGTGGTCTGACACGGGATTTTTTTCCCTAGGTTTCAGTTTTCATTAGTAGGAAGAGGGTCCTAGGGACCCCTTTTGCTCTTGGGCACAGAGTAACATCCCCCAACACCAAGGCTGGGGTTGTGGGTTGCCCTAGGACTGGCCTGGCTCCAGCCCCTTCTCACAGTACCTTTTCTCCGTCCTCTCCAGGTGTGTCCACGGGAAGTGTGTGCCCCTCGACGCTCTTTCCTACAGCTGTCAGTGCCAGGATGGGTACTCGGGGGCTCTGTGCAACCAGGCCGGGGCGCCTGCGGACCCCTGTGGGGGCCTGCGGTGCCTGCACGGCCATTGCCAGGCCTCGGCCACCAAGGGGGCACACTGTGTGTGTGACCCTGGCTTTTCGGGCGAGCTGTGTGAGCAAGGTCAGGGGCCCCCCTCCTGACATGCCCTCTCCACAACTTGCAGTAGTGACTTGACTTTTTCTCCTCCAAATCTGGCAACCCTTCTGTGTCCCCTCCCCTGGGGCGTGGGCCCCCTCTGGCTGGAGTCTCCCCTTACCGACGGGACAGCCCAGGGTAACCGCTCCTGCCCAAATCTCCACATCTTGGCCCCGATACCTTGGGCCCCTGGGAGCAGCAGGAAGTCTGAGGGTTGGGAACTCTTTCCCTGTGACCAAGATGCTTCTGCTGGAATGGAGACTGCTGAGGCTGGGCAGAGGGAAGTCCAGAACTCAAGCACCTTCAGGGTCCCCCAGGCCCCCTGCTCCTGGCACAAATTCCTTCTCTACTGTTCTTGCCTTCCCAGCCACCAGCCTCCTCTTGCTCGGAGCCCACTTATCTGGCAACCCGGTTCTTCCTACTCACTGGACTGTGGGCCCAGGAGGAAGCCTGTGCATGTGCATGTCTGGTGGGGACGGAGGTGGAGTCTGAGCCCTAGAGGACCTGGTCCTCGGAATCTGCCTCTCCTCCTCCTGCCTCCACCCCCCTCCCCCGCCCCCTGGGCCGGCCTTGGCCCACGAGTGGGCCCTGAGGCTCTCTCTTGGTGTCTGTCCTATCTAGAGTCCGAGTGCCGGGGGTACCCTGTCCGGGACTTTCACCAGGTCCAGAGAGGCTATGCCATCTGCCAGACCACGCGCCCGCTGTCGTGGGTAGAGTGCCGGGGCCCCTGCCCAGGGCAGGGCTGCTGCCAGGGCCTGCGGCTGAAGCGGAGGAAGTTCACCTTTGAGTGCAGCGATGGGACCTCTTTTGCAGAGGATGTGGAGAAGCCCACCAAGTGTGGCTGTGCCGTCTGCGCATAGTGCCTGGCTGGACGGGGAGGGGTGAGGCGGGCGAGGGGACAGGGCTGCAGCGGAACTGGGTGGCCTGTAGCCGGGTTGGGGGGTGTGGGCCGGCGGGCAGCTCCTGGGCATCTGGGCCCTCGTGTGGTGGGGCCAACCTCCTGGAGCAAGGGCACTGGGGGCGGGATGGGGGCGGGGCCCGGGCTGCAGGCCGCCCTCTCCGGAAGTGCCTTGCACAAATAGGCGCTTAATAAATATTTGTTGAATGAATGTGTGCTTGAGGTCAGGCCAAGAAGTGCAGAATGGTGACACCCCCTGCTTGCCTACTACTTGGGTCTGAAAAAGGGACTGGCCCCTTCCAAACCAGCTTTTTCTTCTCAGAAGGCCCTCACCCCCTGCGGATAACCTTGAAGCGTCCCCTGGTTCAAGAGAGCCTGGCTCTCTGCCCCATTTGCTGCTGAGCATATGCTAGCAGTAGGCCAGGCTGCAGAGGGGAAGGGCCCCTCCTGCTGGCCAGGAGGGGACTGACCCATGGCCCCTGGGCTGAGGAGCCCAGCAGCCACTGCTCCATGGGGAAGGAGGCTGGGGATGGAGGAGGGTCTTAGGACCAGTCCTCTAAGTCCTAAAGTTAGGAGTCGATCACTGTAGCTTCGAGGGAGGTGGAGGCAGTGCCCCTGGGTCTGTTTGGGGTGGCGATCCCACAGGGAGGATGGAGGGGGAAGGAGAGGTTGGTTCTTGGCTCCAGCTGAATAACCACGCAGACACTGCCCCTAGCCAGGGAGGGGTCTCCTTGGCTATCAGATGGAGGGGTGGTCTGAGCGTAGGTACAGGTAATGTGGACCCTCCCACTGTGGCTCCAGAAGGGAGGCTGGAGGAGCTAGAAGACCCATTGTCATTAATCACATCGACAAGTATTTATGTCTGCTGGTACTGGGCTGCTCTAATGGACAGACAGGAACGAAACGTAGAGCATCACAGGAGTAATCAGGAGGCCTGGGAAGAGAGGAGCCCAGGGCTCCGACCACAGACGCCGGCCCAGGCTAGAGCTGCTCACCTAGGCATTTGCAAGGAAGGACTCTATGTCTGAAGAGTCACTGAATATGTGGCCATGTGACTGCAACTGCTTCTCTTCCATGCACAATGAGAACACAAAAAGCTTATCTTTAAATGCAAACTGGCTAGAAGCTAGGTCTCTCTTGCCCAGATGTCTCCCTAAGAGTGTGTGCCCCAGGGGACTGCAGTGGGCGAGGGGAGTGAGCACATCCCTTTGCTAGCTCCTTCCATCTACAACCAGACGACAGGGCTGGGGGAGCAGGCTGTGGCTGAGGTGGTCTTGTGCCCATATACTCAGCCGCCACGGGCGGGAGAGGCAAGGGAGGTGAGAGCTCTGGATGCTGAACAGCAGAGGGCTGGCGCCCCTTATAGCTGGGGAAAAGGTGTGTTCCACTGCACTGGGACTCCGGCCAGCGAGCCTGAGTCCCAGAAGCCCTGTAATGCAAAGGGGATCCTGCCCTGCCTGACTGCAGAGGTGTTCTCATGGCAGGATCGGCTTTTCACCAGGGACTTGGCTCTACTGTGGTTCTGAGCAAGGCTGCGGCGCCCCTCCCCTCCATGCACAGCAGCCGGGCCCTTGAGACGCTTCTCCTAGGCCTGCGTGTCATCCCTCTGTTACCTATGGTTTCTGGGCCCCTGGGGGACCGCGGCGAGCAGCTCTAGCACAAGGCAGGTGCTGACCTGTGGAGAAAAGCTCAAGCAGAGCTGGCTCACCCCTCACGTGAAAGACCGGTGTTCTGGGACCACTGGCCCCGAGACGCTTACCTGCCTTTGGCCATCACCGTTCCCCATCACCCTGGAGTAGATGAGGCTCCCTGGGCTTGAGGGGCACCGACCAGCAGCAACCTTTTCACCTGCAGATGGGGGACGGCTGCCAGGAGTCCTGCACTCCCAGTGCCACGGGGTCGGGAAGGCAGAGCACGGGAGGGCTTGTTCGCAGGGAGTGCCCTGTGAGCTGGCCACGGCCCCCACCCCCGCCACGACACCCCACATCCCAGCCTGGCCCCATGCTCACCCTCTTGTCAAGCTGGAAGACTGGGCTTTGCCACAGCAGTGCAGGCAGCAGGGGGCCGAGCTCCGTGGTCCAGAGTCCACACTCCCTCCGCTTACCCTCCGACCTGCAAGTTGCTGAGAAGCCAAGGCAGCACCCCGCTTGCCGGTCCACACTGAGGCCCAGGAGGATCTGGCCAGATCATCTCTGCTAAACAAGCTGCATACCTTGTCACCCCTTCGGTAAACACCTTCATTTGCTTTGAGGTCGCCACTGGCTCTCTCCATTAAACACGCACTGAAGAGACACGAGCAGGACAAGTCCTGGGGTTGCTGCTGCCACTGCCATGGCGGCCCCGGCTCCCTGTGAAGGTGTCAGGAAAAGGCCAGACTTGTCTCCTTTTTGCCTGCATTAGCCTAACCACGAAAGTATCTCTTTATACAGAATACTTAACAGATTCTAATATATATTTGTATTTCATTTTGTTATAGTATTTTTATATGTTAAAGTCAATATCTGGTGTCTCGTTTTGCTTTTCAGATGCGGTGTGGTTGTGACATTTTGTTTAGGGGTTTCTGTAATCTTGTCTGGATCACTCTTTTAGAGACACTGGTTTAGAACAGGCCCGTGAGGGAGCCACACCTGCCCTTTCCCTAGAATTGTTCTAGAACGTGCTGGATATTGTCTGTCTTCCACGTGAACACGACATTGATTCACTTGGGTTCTGCCTTGTCGATCTCTTTTTCTGCACCAAGGATGAGCCCGGGGCTGCTGACATGGCTGCCTCCCAGGACCTGGGGGTTTCTGAGCTGCCCACACACTGGCCACAGTCCAGGGATGGCCCTCAGATGCAGCACATGTAGGACATCTGCCCTTGGAACTCTCTGGTCTTCCTAAAGTGGCAAAGGAGGTGGGTTCCTCCTAAAGGAGGAAGGGAGGTCTGGGGGATGGCTCGGTCCGAGCTCCCTGGGGGTGTCGGGGTGGGCACAGCACACACACAGACACGGAGAGGCTGCTCACTCTTGTCTCCCTTGCAGTGTCTGCTGCCACACCCACATTTAACCTGGCTCTGAAGGTTTCAGTTCATCAGGGCAACAGATCAGAAAGCAATGTGGCTTCTGGAACTTTCCTATTAACCTGTCACCATGAACCAGTGGTTCACAGGGATCAGCGGAGAAAGAAGGCAAACATACTTGTCTAGCAGTTCCGCTAGGATTTCAGACTACAAAATTGCCCTTGGGAGCTTTGTAGGATGCGTGGCCTGAGCATCCTGGGGAGGCCCAGCCCTGGCAGTCAGGTGGGGTGAGGGCCCTAGCACCAAGGGGACCCAGCTGGCCCTCCTCTGTTGCCATGACTACAGACTGATTTCCCACTAGATCATGATGACGGTTACCCAAGTCATACCTCGACAGCACGTGGTCACCTTGAAAGTGGGCAGTGATGGTAACATCAGTGCCTGCAAAGCAATTAGGCATTTGGGAGGCAATGTAATGACCTGGGTATAGGAGAGAAAATGGGTTAAAACAGGATTGTAAGCTCAAGTGTCTAGACAGTGGGTCACCTAAGTAAGTCAAGCGGCCACATGCCTGCCTGGCCAATCATTTGCATCACCACTTCTGATAAAGCAGCAGGTGAGAAACCTACTTCCCTACTGTTAAAGAAAAAAGGAACTATGGCGACCTTAAAGGCAAACTTTCCAATCTACTGCGCTCCAGCTGATTCTTACCATGCACTAACTTTATCAGATCTTCACTGTCATTTTTTAAAAGAGAAGCTATGGGGCACCTGGGTGGCTCAGTTGGTTAAGCAACTGCCTTCGGCTCAGGTCATGATCCCAGAGTCCCTGGATCGAGTCCCATATCAGGCTCCCAGCTCTGCGGGGAGTCTGCTTCTCCCTCTGACCTTCTCCCCTCTCATGTTCTCTCTCTCAATAAAAATAAAAAAATAAGAGAGAAGCTAGAAACCAAAATTTTATGTCAACACTCAGTGTATAATTTTTTAAACACCAGGCTAAATAAAACACATCTGTGAGCCACCAGTTTACAACCTCTGAGTTACAGTGAAGTAGCAAATTTAACAGTTCAGAGGAAATCCCGAGCCCAAGAAATGGGCGCAGCAGGGCTTGGTTGGGGAGTGGAAGCAGCAGAAAGAACGACCAGGCTTCTAACTAGCGCAGCCGAGTTTTCCCAAGATCAGCACTAACGCATCACTATCGTCCCGATGCCCTGCGCTCTCAAGAGAGAATTTTCAAGATGGCCCCTCACTCCTAGCCAGTCGGTCTGTACCTCTCAGATATAGTCTAGTTATTCTACTGTACGATCAACATCGGAGGAAAAGGAGTCTCTTTTAACAATGAAGTCCTAATGTGGAACAATACGGTTCTCCGAATCCAGACCGAGAGGTAGCCCGACTGTCAACTGCAGGGTTATTTTTACCGGATATAGTTCTGTGTGTCAACGGCCACCATCCCATAACTTACTAATGAAATCATGGCTGAGTCCACAGCAATCACTGGCCCCCTGGACGCTTACACGGACCCTGCTCAAGCAGAACTTAAAGAATACAGCGGAGCAGGTCACGAGACTAGGAAATGCCAGCATTTCCTGCCAGCATTCTGCCAGGCCCCAACTCGGGCTCCAGGGAATGGGGCAGCCCTCCTAGGGGGCTGTGCAGATCACCGTCAAACTGAACAGTGGCTTACCTGCTTCCGCTGCTCTCTGCTCCTAGGATGAAGCACAGGCGCCTTTCCAACTCTGTGGTGGGAGTTCCCAAGGACTCGTCCATGGTGTTTTCTTGCCCCCGAAGTTAGGCATACCTCACAAAATGGCCACAGATCTGGCAAACAATGTTCCTTTAAGTCCCAACACTGTGGCTGAGGCAAAAGTGCAAAGAAGTATTGCTTTTTGTTCCTGCCGGCAACTTGTCAACTTTGCCAGAGGCTACAAGTGGAATAATTCTGTGCTTCCACGCATTCTGCTCCCTCTCCAGTAACTACACAAACACACTTTAATATCAAAGAAGTTTAATACGCTGCAATAAAATAAGCGCCTAGAAAAAGCTCATGGAATAGATGTCAATGTTCGAGAAATCCCTCCCACACACCCTCTAGCTCCATACCCCATCCCTCAAACCCAAACAAGAAAATCTGAAACAACAAAGGAAATCCTTCCAAGCTTGGATTTCAGTGAGGGCTCCTTTACCAATAACAAGAACACAGTTTCCTACATGGCCTAATAGGAAAGTAAAACACAGAAGCACAGAAAATCCACAGATTTCAATATTTAAGAGACTTGGTACATATTCAAAGTTAAAATAACTCCAACTTTTATAGCTATACATATTGTTTTAAAGCAACTTAATATATTTTTAAATTTCATATATACACTCTCAAAGGTTCTTCAGGTGAGGTATGTAAACATTGTCTAATGAAAATTTTTCAATGTTTCAAACCAACAAATTCACAGCATACATTGAATTTTCATCCATTAAAGACACAGTATTTTCCTACACTCACTAACATCATGGAAATCCAGGCCCAAGAGATACACGCCAATCATCCAGATTACCATTTGCAGAATTTCTCCAATTCACTGCTTTTGGAAAGACCACCTTCGCACAGGTTAGGAGCACACACTTGGTACCGGACAGGGACTAGGCCCTCCGGAGACTCTCTCCTTGGGCATCTGGATCACTGGCTAAGACTCACAAGACAGCAAAAAGGAGCACATCTGAACAACTACAAGATTGACCTCGGCAATGACAACACTGGGAGGAACCAGAAAGACCTTAAAGGAACGGTAGAGATTCATCTTAGAGCTCCCTGGATCCACAGCCGGATCAGCAGCCCCTGCCCTAATCTCATTCGGAAGGGTTGTGGCCTAAAAAGAATAAAAAACCCAACACGGCACCTGAGCTTCAGTTAAATTGCATGGGCCTCCTATGCCCCCCTGGCCCCTGAAAGGCATTGACTCTAGCCTGAAGTAGGACCCTGGGCTGTGCTTTTCATACGGGTTGGGGTTGAATTTCTTAGTATCATAATGCATATGGGAAAATAATGCCATGAGTTCACAAAGACGACCAATGCCTACACACGGCACTGGCCGGTGACCTTGGAGGAGCTCAATTTTGAAAACTACTTGTTCCCTGAGGGTAAACAGCAGGCTTCTATTGAGATTAAGTGAGGCTAATAAGGGGATTATTTATTACAAGGTAATAACACTTGGGGAGCCTCAGGCCAGAGTTCTATTTTACTCCCACATAATCTACAATGCCCCCTCCCCGCCCTCCCACCACCACAAGTAGTCACCTTCCCAAAGACACAAGATAGGTCAGTTTCTTTCCTCTTGCTTGCTTTCACGCTCAGCAACGGAAAGTTTTATCCTAACGCACCCACTTCAATCTAAAAAAACACTAATGAAAAATTCCAAACACCATCATAAATACAAAAGAGAAGACATATTCCAAAAGCCTAAAAAACTACATTATTCTATTCATGGTTATTTGGGTGTGGGGTATTTTTCATAAAGTTTAGGACGGTCACAGGAGAGGCTGCTAAACAGCTTAGAAAGTTGTGGAACTGGACACGCTGGGAGCCGTGGAAGAGGGACTGCCTACCTCGCTCGGATCTAAAGGGTTTTACCCCAGACATTTCAAACCCAGGCACAGAGGAGGAACCCAGGAAACGGGCTTAGCCTTCAAAGGCACAGCAGATAGACTCAAAGAACTTTTAGCTGGCAATTTAAGTTCCTAATATAAAAAATTCTTATGTTTACAGCCAAACGAGCTTTGCCTCAACTAGATTCTGGAAGCCCCACAAATTCATGGAAAAATGATCATTTTTCAATCTCCATGCCCAACTTTTGATGTGTCTGGTGCTGGCAGACTTCTCATCCATTGCTAGGGTTGCAGAACATGAAGAAGCGTGCAGACAAACAGAAGCAACAATTCAAGTATAGCCACCTCTCCGGCAAAGGCAAGAGGTCTTAGCAAGAGCTGTTCTACCCCCACCCTATCCTCTGAGACAAGGGCCAACACAGGGCCCAGAATAAATGTTATTTCCTAGGATCTTATTGCTTATGCACAACACATCAGAAAGAACACCTGGAAATCTGCTCTGCAGATCTGGGAACTGACCAGTTGTGTGTGTGTGTGTGTGTGTGTGTGTGTGTGTGTGTGTGTGTGTGTACTGACCAGTTGTGTGTGTGTGTGTGTGTGTGTGTTTTATATATAACATAACCAGATGAGAAGAGGGGGCAGTTAAAGCTTGGACTGATGTAGCATTACAGATCAAATGCCCCAAACAGCTCTCAACCTGCTGGTTTCTGTTCTTTCTCCACGTGTGAACTGTGTTATGAAAGGAAGTCCACTGCTCAAAATATATCCTTCTACAATACTACAGTGCAGACCAACACCACTCAGAACGGGAATCTGTATACAGCACACATAATAAATATTTTTAAAAAAACTATTTACAACATTTCTTCTTGTGAACATTAGATGAGAGCAAAATCTATTTCCTCCTGCAAAGATTAAAAAAGTGTTGACGGTCTAGTTCAGTGCTAAATTCCCTGGCACCTAGTTACCCATTCACATTTCATCTTAAAATCAGATTTGCTTACAAATAGTAACTTAGAAAAAACATTCTCCAGCATTACTGTTCAAGTGTCCTCCTCATTTGTTAGAAAAGACAAAGAGAGGCCATTAGAAAAGATGCAAATGACGGTTCAAGTGGAGGACAAAACCCCCTGTGTGTCCAGTCCCAAGCGCTCTGCGGTCCCGGGGCCGCAGCTCCCAGTGCAGCCAGTGGGGCGGAACAAGAATCATGACTCAGACAGAGGTGCCCAGGAATTGGGCGCAGGGAAGAGGAACGCGATCATAAAGCCATGGGTTCCATTACATCTAGGGGTGCTGTGAATCGCAGACCGAGACTCCTGAGAAGTAAAGCTGCACACATCTTAGAACAGATGGTCTCATTCAGTAACCACGGGTCACAGGTGGGACGGGCCCACGTCTGCACAGATGCTTGAGGAGACAGGGCGGCGGAGGGGGAGGAGGAGCACAAGGAGGAGGAGAGTCGAGGTGCCCATGAGTACTGCCAAGGATGCAGAAGCAAACACACTTATCTCCCATGGTTTATGAACGTGAATAGGTGTGTGTCTTTCACAAACACAAGAAAGACTAAAATCTATCTTAATGCTTTCTTTACGCAGCCAGTGGTTTCTCCATATCCCACAGGTATGGGTTTGGATTTCCTCGGGGTTACAACTAAGGCTCATTTCCCTGCACAGGCGGTTGGACAGTCACAAGGCATCAACTGTGTATGCAAAACGTGGGCGGCTTGAGGCGAGCCCTGCTGCCATGCCTGGCACGGCCATACCGGTGGCGGGAGACCCACTTTGTTCTGGGATGGGATGACAGTGCGGGGAAGCACTCAGGTTCCTAATCCACATTGCATATGCCCAAACAGAGGGACGTTTCAAGGCTGCACCCTCTGCCCTCACTATGCTGTTTGGGGGTTTAATGGATGAGCACGGTAATTGGGGAAGATGGGTGGCTAGAAAGAACACTTTTTTGGAAAGCCCTTTGACAGTTAATTTTTTGTTGTTAAAATAAATACTTTCTATAGAAGCATTTGAACAGGAAAATATCACTATTTACACAGTGAAATAAATTCCACAGTGGTGGGTATAACTATGTATTATATTACATATTTTAAACCATAGTCAATAACAGTCTCCTGGAACACTGGTGAAACTAATACCCTTAAGCTACATTGGCTCTAAAACAAATCCCTATCTGTGGTATAAATATACAAAATTATGCAGATCTTGTTTGTAGAGCATCTTTCCCACAAACAACCTCCCTAATACTACATACAGCTTCAGTTGCGGGACAGCAAGAGGTGCAGATTATAGAAAACAAGTGGGCTGAAAAAGTTGATAAACTGAAGAGCATCTGACCCAATGGCTAAATTCTAGAAGGAAAATAGAGTCATGGAGAGAAAGATGCTTCCAGTATGACACGCCTGCAGTCAGTGACGTGCTCGGGAGATGGGAGACCGTCCCTGAGAAGACACTTCCTGGAAGGGGGCCGGGTGGGCTCAGGAGAAGAGGGAAGAGTTGAGGTGTCGAGGACAGCTCCCCCAAGCGAGCCGAGCCAGACCAGGGGCTCTGAGCTGCTTCAGTCCACAGCTGCTGGTGTGCCAAGGTGCCGCCAACACGCTGGTGTTCTCAAGAGAGCTAAGAATGGCTAGGCTGGATTCGAGGTTCAAACAGGCACCGGCCGGCCAGTTATATTCGCAGGTAGTGACCAAAGCTTGGGGAGTGAGCTTGCAAATATACTGTACACAAAAAAGAAAAGGAGGGCTCTAGAGGGTAAAAGGAGCCCACTTATGCGGGCCAGGAAAGGTACTATTTTGGCTGTAGGTCCATTACTAAATTGGTTTGCCACAGAGGAAGATTTGAAAGACTTTGTACTTCTAGTTGTAACTACTCATCCTAGTAGATAAGACCATGATTCAACTAATATTCAATCAACGAAGGGGGATATTTCCTTTTTCTTTAGTGCACAAGCATTACTCAGAAATAATGTGCGACAACAGCTGTGTGCCAAGACCAAATGGCAAGACACCCTCAAATCCAGGACAGAAACGGTGCAAGGCTGGATTACAGGAAAAACGTTTGTGCCTAACAGCATAACTGACTTTGACTGACACACTACAAGGGTCGGTAAACCTTTTTTGTGGTAGATATTTTATATTTTAGGCTGTGTCAGCTACACAGTAGGTCCCCGTTATTATTTATTTTTTTTTAAATATAATCCCTTTTTTTAAAAAAAGGTAAAATGCATTCCTCCAACCTCTGGTATATTATAAAACCACAAGCACCTATTTTTTGCTGCTGCTGTTGCTGTCTGACGGGCAACCTGTACTTTTACGTACCTTGCCTACTGCTGAGTACCTTGTGTGCCAGGGACCGGTCTCGGGCAGGGGAGAGAGCCTCTGTGTATCACTGTGCTTGCCAGGCGGGCATAATCACACGACTGCCCCTCTGAACAGCGAAGCCAAGGATGTCTCCTGAGCACTGAGCGGTAACACCACCAGCGCTCTGGGAAAGGGAATACCAGACAGATAGGAGGTAACAGAAGGAACTGACCAGCGTTAGCTCAATTCCAACAGCAAAAGCATGAGCAAGCATACCGTCTGCAGACGTGCCCCAGGTGGTCCTCTGGGTCCCCCAGTACAACCTGGCAAAGCCCGAAGTCAGAAGCAGCATCAGAGAGCTCTGGGTTTCTGCCTGAGTATGACTTAATATCATTAAAGGAAAGAGGTCAGACCTTCAAGTCTTCCAATCCATCCACTGTAGATCAAGCAGTTTATCCTGACATTTCAAAGGATGAACTGTACTGAAGGTTGCCTCAAAAAGCTTTCTACAATTGTGCTTGTTTTAAATACAATAATCTTTTTATTTTCATTTCTTCCCTGAAAAAGGATCTGGGATCAAGCCGGGGGAAGATCACTTACTGCTGGTTGTGAGGACTGTCTTCCCAATGTGATATACAGACATGATTTCATACTTGTGGGGAAAAATTCCAGTATTTCAGTGGACATCAAGCCATAAGAAAACAAAAATTAATAGCTGGGAAGTCAAAATAATAATTATCTATTTCAAAATAATTGAAACAATCACTGTTCTGGGGCCACTGACAGAAAATTTTTCACAAACACGACATTCAACTTCAATTGTAGAATAGACTAGAGGCTTCTCCTTGCGCTGTGGGGGAGAGAGACCAACAGCCTGGAGGCTGATTGGATTTGATCCAAAGACATAATCGACGACTTCGCAGTCACACTCAGGCTCTAATATGCTCTAATTTTCTATTCTTTTCTAAAAGCATGTTCAAAGCAAGCCCCTATTTTTTTATTTGTTGGCTTGCCTCTAATGAAGTTATTTTGAAAGGAGAGTATGTGACTGAAAAAAATATCATTACTGATACATTTTTATTTTTAGAAGCTGGTCAAAAACATTACATAATGAATACTTTGGGTTAGTGACTAGCCTTTATAATTTCCTTCTGTGAAAAGGCTTTTTCCATATCTAAATATGGGGCTCGGAAAACTGAGCCTCCAACTAAAGTATTCTCGACTAATTTTGAAAAAAACCCAAATCTTGGCTTGCCTTAGTAACACTCAAGCCGTGAAGCCAGAGTCAGGTCTAAGATAAGGACAGTGTGAAATGAGAGGCCCAGGCGGCACGGAGAACTCTGAAGCCCTCTTCGCCCGCGGGGCCTGACTCTAGCAGCTACCGGAGGCCTCACTGTGGGCGGCTCAGAGAAGGAAGATGGGAGGCTGCGGTAGCTCGCGTCAGGAGGCGTAGTGCTCTACAGCGTGCTCTAACAACGTACCCCGTCTCTTCTCAACGTACCCCGTCTCTTCCGTAGCAAGGAGAAATAAAGAAATGTAAAAGGAAGAACAAAACTGAGGGAAGATGAGGAAAAAGAAGAAAAGAAAAGAAGCAGGGGAGGGGTGAGGTAAAAGAAAGGGGAAGATGAATCAGGCAAAATTTATTCTTGAAAGAGGATTATTTCCTTAAACAAGGAGGGTCAATAAACTTTTTTTTTGAAAGGCCCAGGGAGTAAATCTTTCCGGCTTTGCAGGCCATAAGGTCTCTGTTGTAGATACCCCACTGTGCTAGAAAGCAGCCATGAAAAATACATAAACAAACGGGCATGGCTACGTTCCAATAAATTTTATTTACAAAAGAGTGACCAGCCCATATTCTGCAGACCCTTGATAGGGCGTCTATAAAAAAGATAGCTTGTGTGGGCTGACAGGAAGCCAACAGGAACGGGGGTAGCTCCTGGGCCCAGCACCTTGGGAAATTCCAATACCGTCCCCAGTGTGGTGACAGGTCACCAGACTCGCTGATGGTGACGTCTGCACTGTGTTGCATACAGTCCTTTCCTACTTAGCTCTCAGGTCCTTCAGCCAGCAAGACACAGCCCAGAGAGGAAAGCAGCAGCTGCAGTCTTTACTACAAAACCCACTGCAAAGCAGGAAAGAAACCAAACTTCAGTTCAAAGCCACTGTCTTGAAGTGATGTGTTTCACTAACGTCCCACGTGAATAGTGAAAAATGCGCAGTGGAGCCCGTCAGGAGCACCATGTCTGTGAAGGGACTGCGACCTGCACCTCTCCTGTCCACACTACCGAAAGAGCCAAACCCACAGCCTGAGATTCTTGTTTTGGGAGGCTTGTGTAGAAACCTGTACTGAGACACAGACGCGCCAGAACTGGCCTACCTACCGGACCCAAGGGGCTGGCAACTGCAGATTTACACACACCAGTGACACTCCTACGCAGAAAGCCTTAAGGGCAGAGTAAGGGGTGGCTGACTCCCCGCATGCCGTGGCTTGCTAGGGGTCTCAGGGAGTGCTGTGGGTGAGGCTCCGGGCCCTGACTGGGGAGGGTCTCCGTGTTGTCCTCCCACACCCAGGGAACCTTAGGGGCCAGGAAGTGGGAGCTAGAAGACGGGTCTCCCGAAGAGAGCCCAGCTCTGCGGAGCGAAGGCAGAGCTCAGAGAGTGCTTCCCAGGCCCCTGGAGCTCTCCAGAAGCTCAGAGGTAATACCAGTGGTCTCTGGTCAGCAACTTCAGCTCCGGTGCTGGGACAGTCACTGCGCTGAGCATAGGCCTGGGAGCAGAATTCTTTTGTGATTTGGAATCTGGAATGTGGGACAGACTGCCTTTGCATCTGGCCGCCAGCCATACTGTGAAGACAGCTGTACAGAGGATGTCTTTGCAAGACAGGGAAAACCAGAGGAGACTTGAGTCAGTTGCAGGTCTGGCTTGGAGGTGTCTAGGAGATAGTTTCGCCAGCATCGCTATTAAGTGTAAAAGGGCGGTTCAGAGCCAGCCCTCAAGTTCATTTTTTCCTTTCTTCTATTAGCAAAATTAACTGAATCAGCAAAAATGAGATTCAACAAATATAAAAATACTTCTAAGCTTTTTAAGTGTTCTAATTATGTAGAATCCCAGTTTATTTAAGTGTTGTTACTACTATAAAATGTAAGTTGATTTTAAAGATGATCCACTGCAGTGTATATATATATAAAAAAAAAATGCATACACATACACACCTTTTCAAAAATGCTGCCTACAATGAAAGAAAAGGCTATTATCTTGAAGCAAGCTTTTTAAAATGAAAAAGAACTTGGGAGGGTAGTGGAATGAATTATGAGCCCGGAACTGGAAGGGCCGCACCGCTCACGGCCTCACACCTCTCCCTAACCTCACCCACGCGCCGCTACAAGGCAGTCTGTGTGCAGCTAAGGGGGCACCTGGAACACAGGTACAGGAGCCAGCCCACGTGACCTCGGCAAACCTCAGCTTGTTTAAGCCACCACAAAAACAGTATCCAGTGACGACTATATGAAAATATTCTTAAAGAACTTCAAAACCACTTTTCAAAGATTAACTGAACCTACTCAAAACATACTAATGCTTCTGTGCAACTTAATGCTGAGAAAGGGCTGCCCAACATACACACTCAGCAGTTTCATTCATATAGGTAGCTCTTGAATGGCCAAAGTCAGAGATAATAAAATGAACAAAAGAGACTCATGGGATAGAGGAGACATAAGGAGAAAAAAAGTCAAGGCTTCATTGAAGATAGTCTATGAAATCCAACACAATTCTCAATTTCCCATGAATCAAACGTTTCTCTCCAGTCCTATCCAGTCAGCAGAAGTTCTCATTATATACAGCAAACCTTTAACAGAATGGGTAGAAGGCCTGTTTTAGCATGATTTGATGGAACTGTGCATGAAAAAAGTCCATCTGGGTTTACCTAAACAGATCTCAACAATCTAAATGGAAACATTTTAGTAAAAAGGACAGAGTAGCCCTGTCCATAAAAGCCTACCTCCGTGATGGAGCACAGTAGAGAAGCCAGTTGAAGCTCTAACAACCAAGCCGTTTTTCGTAGAGTGGCCCAGTGGAAATGTGGAGTACACGCTGTGTAGTAATGGAGCAATGTTACAGGCACCAAGGTAAAACCAATGCAACCATGCCAGGCGTCACTCGGGAAAGGCAAACCACATTAGTAACAAACACTGCAGCTCTCACCTTTGAGCCAAGGAACAGAGCCTGCCGGGAGAGAGGCAAGAGTGATACTACAAGCATTAACTACCAGTATGGTGCTCATCAATCGGAATGCAAACACCCATTCTAAACATGGACATTCACATTGGGACAAGCCAACTGAACATCCGCTCCAGGTGGAGGAGGGGTGTGGGCCCTGCTCTGAGAAGCCAGAGCTGCTTCCTCCAGCTGAAAGGTTGCTCTGACCTTCACGTAACTCTGTGCTGTGTACACCTTTCTGAGTCTGATGCCAAACTGATTTTGCGGATACTCGTACAGAGACCCTGGGCCACATTTAAACCATCTGGCCTGTGCTAATTACGCAGCTTGTGAACACCCTAGCACACTACATGGGGAAGAAAGAATTTTACTGTAGAACTGGGGCTGGGAGACATCTGTGGCTAATAACCACAGGCAGATGCACCCAAATGCACATGCACACACAAAACTCCTACTAAACTTTTCTATTACTGGAAATAACAACTTGGCATTCTTTGAATATGGAAGTATTCAGGGTAAGAAAGAATATTAGAGCAGTCACTCTCATCCTAATTGTCAAGTTACAGTTACAAGAGGGAAAAAAAAAAAAATCCTACATTTTTCCCCCCGAAGTCAGGTGAAAACCTTGTTAGAGTGCCAGCAGGCTTGCAAGGCCAAAAATGAATAGGATGGTAAGAATGAGTAATGCAAATCACCTGGGGGATGTAAATAATTTTTAGAGGTCCTAACCCAATAGTAACACCTCGTGATACATCTTTTGTCCCATGGGCACATAATTTAGAATACATTTTTTAAATGACATAAGGTCAAAAGTGAGAGGAGTGACCAATAATGAATATGATTATTTAAAAAGGAGTAAGAGAAATTTTCATCTTTCATAATAATTATAAATTCCCTCTGCAATCTCCACATACCATAAAAATGATTTGGTTTAGCTTTCAAATATCATTTAAACAAACAAACAAGACAGAGAGGGAAGTTCACTGCTCGGGTTTGCAAAGAGGAGCATCTGTTCATGGACAGACGCTGCAGGGCGGCTGCTGAAAAGCTACTTTTATGTGCATGATGGTGGTCTTCTCGGCTACAGTACAAGTGCTTGTGCATCAAGTATAAAATACAAGCCTTTAATCACATAGATCAGCTTTTTAGCTTTCGTAAATTTAAAAACAAAAAGGATAAATAAGGCACTGTACTTTTAAAAACTAAAACTGCTTGGTTCCAAGTTTAAAACCCAAGGAACAACCAGAATATAATATATAACTTCCCTTACTCAGCCTCAGAGAAAGACTCTGCAAGTTCCCTTCTCCATCTGAGAGGCATTTTCTGACATCTTCAATTGTGGTGTTCTCCGTTAACTGCAGATTTGAAAGGCTGGATAAGCTTATAAAAGCAGATTTAGTTAATGCAAAATGAAGGGTTACTTCCGTAGGACAGTTTAACTCATGGCTGCCAGCCTTCCGATCACTTTGCATCCAGCCGTCTCCGTTTGCTGTGAGAAGAGTCCAGCTTTGCCTTTAGCTTTCGCTTTCTCTGGGCCGCACTGCTCTCCAGGGTTTTCGTCAAGGGTCTGGCCCGAGTCTTTCCACTGCTCTGCTTCCTGTTGGTGGCTTTCTGTGGCCTTGAAGAGGATTCACCTGCCCCCTTTTGCTTTGCAGGTTTCGTCCCTGTCTCCGAGGCAGCAGGCTGTGTGGGTCTTTTGTTTGTGTTCTCTTTTTCCCTCCTAGAGGGAGGGCAGCTCTTCCCAGAAGACTTTTTAGGGAGCTTCACTTTATTCTCTTTCAAGGATGTCTTTCTGGGCAGTTGGCTGATTCTGTCCCTTGCAGCTGGTTTCTTGGCAGCAGGGGTTTTGGTGGGTCCATCGGGATGCTTGTCTTTGCTGGCTTTCACCACAGGTCCCTTGTCCTTCCTGTCCTGAGTGCTGCTGCTTTCTGTCCTCTTGCGTTTATTCTGCACTTCTGCTTTTGGCAAGATTTCAGACATTTGCTTCCCTTTCTTTCCCTTCATTCCATCAGTACTCTTGGGCTTAAGAGGAAACCCATCAGCATCCACTTGTAGGGCAAGCTTGGGGGACATCAGAGGGTTGATGCAGACACTCTTACAACTCTGTTTACTTTCCACAGCCTGCCCAAACGGGCTTTCCATTTTCTCATTCTTGATCAAACATTGCTGGGCTCTGAGCTTTCCTCGAATATTGGAATATTTTCTGAGGATCCGGGTACTGGCTGGGGTGGGTGAGTTTGTGGGAAGATGGCTACTTCGACCTTCCTTGACTTCCTCTACGCTGTCTTCAGAACTGGGGCCGAGGCTGACATCACTGCCGTCCTCTGGCTCCACCTGGTCAGGATTCTCTCGAAACTTGGCCCAGAGCTTCTGTGTTTTCCAATTGTTCCTAGCAGGAGTAGCTCCAGGAAATTTCTTCAAGTGCTTTTTTAAGCGCTCAGCCTGTAGTGAACTGGGGTACAGGCTGGAAGGAGAGTACTTCTGAAGAGGATGCTTGACAGGGGGGATGTCTCCCGGAAGACGAGTATTGAGCTTCTTCACAATCACCAGAGACCGGGTTTCAGTAGTCTCTAAGAACCACTTGCAAACATTAGATAATTTAAAATTCGTCATAAACAGCATCTGAACAGGAGAAAACTTTTGAGCCTCCAATGAGCCCCTGCATTTCCGCGACCTTTTCTTGCTTTTCCAAATCTCCTTCAGTTTATCTGACTTGTTCCTTGATCTTGGTGTTGGCTGGGCTTCTTTCTCCAACTGGATCCAGCCTTTCTGAATTCTCATGTACTGGGCATTAAAGTTGGCAATGAGCTCTTGGTTCTCCTCCTCTGCACACCACTCCACAAACTTCGGCTGGTCGTCTACAACCGGGTCCACATCCTCCTCATCTGAGGGATCTCCACTCTCCGAGGCTTCATCTTCCTTTGGCATTGGGTTTCCTTGCACTGCTTCCTTTTCTGAAGGCGCTTTCGCAGTATCCGAGGAGTCCAGAGAATGAGCATGTCTTAGGTTGTAGGTTGAAGAGGTCAGTCTTGTAGGCCTCTGTGCCCATTTTGGGGCCCCGGCCGCGTCACCGCTTCCACTACTTGACAGCCCTAGTGCACTGGATGGCAGGTCACTATCGCCATCTTTACACTGGTTGCTTGAGGTGCCAACCTCACTCACGACCTCCTCCAGATCTTGTGCGGGAACTGGTTCTGGCTTCTCTTTTGATTGTTCTGGGAAAATACAAGGAATACTTCCTGAGGGGTCATGAGCATTTTTCTCCCCTAACTTAGACTGAACATAGATTTCCAGTCTCTCTCCAGGCAGGGGCTGGCCAACTGTGGTTATGGGATCACTGCTGGGGAAATTAACTCCTTCTTCCCCCTTGACTTCTTTCACCAGCATGTTTTTTAAAGTCTGCCTGGTGATGATCCCACCTCCTTCACCCTCCTGCTCAGCGTCTTTCTCAGAGGGATTTTCATCGACACATGGGTTTTCAGTGTCCTCCAGACCTTTTGTATGGAAGCTGTCAGCCCGAAGGTCCTCGGATGCTGTCTCCCCAGGGCAACCTTCTTTTTTAGAACGTTTCATACCAGGATTTTTAGAAATCTTAATCTCAGGACAAGCAGAGGAAGAATCTGAACTTTGACTTCTTAGGCACCTATCGGCAGAGGAGGGATCTGAAAGCTGACTCCTTAGGCACCTATCAGAGGCCTCAGGGAGTTTTTTACCTTTTTTCTTCTTGTCCACATTCTCTTCAGGTGAATCAATGTTTTGATCGCAAGTATCTTTTTCTGAACAATGTTTTACATCACTGCTCTGTCGCTCTGATTTTCCTGTCCCATCTGCTGTCTCACTATCCTCAATTTCGCTAGGGTTTTCATTAGTAAAAGTGCTGCTTTCCTTCGAGAGTGGGTAGGGATCTAGCTCCTGAGTGTCTTCTTCAGTCTCAGCCTCAGTACTGATGCTTTGGCTGTCTTCAGCTTTTCCCAGACTCAGGGGAGGCTCCAAACCCACAGGCGGACTCTGACTTTCTGAGCACAGAGGACCTTCCTCTCTACTGACTGTTTCAGGAGAAGAATGAGGCCTAGAAACCACATCTTCACTGCCTCCCTCAGAAATGCTCTCAGTAGAGGAAACCAGGTGACAGTCTTGGGTGACAGTCCCCTCCTTGATATCCAGCAGTTGGACTGACTGTTGGTCTTGTTCAGGGGAAGCCATCCCACTTGCTGTGGGAGTTGAGACCATGGAGCTTCCTTCTGGTGTGCCCTCTTCAGGAAGGTGAGCAGGGAGAGGCGACACCAAGCTAGAGGTTGTCATTTCCTCTGACCTAGGAGAGCTGCTCGGATTTGGTTTATTTGTCATGGGGCAAACCTCAGGCTCCTGAGACTCCTTTTCAGAGGAAGCTTCTCTTTCTCCTTCCTTGAGGGAGGTTATTTCTTTACTAGGTTCTTCATGGTCATCTTCTCTGGGATGCTGCACACCCACGGCAGGTCCAGGGGCTGAAAGTGTGAGGTTCTGCTTGGCAGTGACCACTGCCTCTGGCCCCACTGTTGAACAGCTCGCTTTTTCTTGGGAGTGTAAATTTCGGGCCAGTGTGCGAACAGTTGGCAGTTCACAACAATCACCATTGAAGAAGTATCCTCGAGTACTCTTTCTGGCTGTTTTCCGAGAAGATAATATTGATCTTTGATTCTCAAAGTGGCATTCTGTTATTGGCTGACTGATATAAACGACATCACACTGGTTATCATAATCGTTTATCCTCAAGCCTGATGCCCTCTTACTTTTCCGAGCTGTCTTAATGGAGGTTGATATCATCTTGGTTCGTGAATGTCCGTTAGATGCTTTGTGGACAGCTGGCATGGGGCTGGGGGCTAACCAACCATCTTTGGAATGATCAAACTGACCCTTATCACTGGGATGTAAATGATAACTCAACTTATTTCTTCCTAGTGAGTGAAGATGGTTCTCTTGCTTTGGCCTTGAATCTTGTTCACTGGACTCTAACTCCTGGCGCAGAGGTGTTTTTGAGCTACACAGTAAAGCATTCTCTTTGTCAGCAGTTCTAGGTGAATTCCCAGTAAACCCTGAGTCCCAAGCCTCTTCTGATAAAGCTTTGAATGAATTTCTCTGAGAAACAATACAGCTGTTGCTCTCCTCACTATTCTCAGCTGCCACTTTCACTGCAATCAGACTTTCTACTAAAGCTGAGCTCTGCATATGGTTTTTCCCATCCTCACATATTTTCACATTTGTGTCTTGCTCCTGTCCAGTGGTTTGCCCCTCCAAGCTCTTAGAGGTGTGGTGGAAGCTTAATGAGGAAGAATTAGATGCAGTGAGGTATCCCAGAGTAGAACTATCCATTAAACTACCAGAATTAGGTTTAGTGGTTGGAAGTTCAGAGGAATCTTTCTGGATAACACTCAAGGCATTCTCTCTTCCATCTGCGGAATTTATCTCAGGAGGAGGCTCCTTCAGGGCTTGTTCTGTCAAGTGTGGAGGGCTGTGTGAGTCTGATGAGTCTACGAACAAATCTACAGAAGTAGGAGACTTCGTATCAAGACACGCAGCATCCTTTTCCTTATGTTTGGTGCCTAGCTGGGCACAGCCAGCATTGCAAGTGGATGCATCCATCGCTTCGGAATCAGGCTGCAGGTCCTCGGTGCCTGGCTGGGATTCAGTGTACAGATCGTTCAGGACACGGATGAACTGCTTCTGGTGATGAGTGCACAGTTTGACCATAAACTTCTCCAGTGGGGACTTCGACTGACTGTTAGAATCTACTGCTATAGGCTCTGTTGAGTTCTCACTAGACAGACAAAGAAAAAGGAGAAATTAGTATGGTCATTTTCCCAAGAACATTTTTACATTATGAAATTCACCAGATGTTACTCATGCTATAAAGAGAATGAACACTCTAAAACTGCTTCTAAGTGCCTATATGAATTTAATAAATGAGTATTGACCTAATTAAAATATAATGCCGGCCCTGATATATTCTCAAATTTTAGTAACATTCCTCATACTTTTTAAGTGATCATTCACAATAATTTTTAATCTTATAGAGAAGAAATATCATCGAAAAGAATTTTTGAGAAAATAAAATTTTGGCCACATTATTAACTCTAGTCAGTCAACATATACTTTTGTTTAGGCCTGGATATTCCTGTTATTAAACAGTCATTGATTTTAATCAAGCCAACACAATGACAAAAATTCAAATGCACTACGTTACAAATTTTGGAATTAGAGAAATTGTAGTTTTAACATAGTTTCTCAGCATGACAAATTGGCTGGACTTATAATTCTGCAAACATAGGAATTCTTCTGCCCCCTTCCTGGGGCAACGAGATATACAGACTGGTAATTTCACATTTCAGACACAAGGACAGATGAAGTTACAAGCAATTGTGGATTCTTAGGCTCTAAGCAAGGAAACAGGAAATTCCACTGTAAACTGCACGGATCTGTCCCTGCAAGGAGGCAGCAGGATGTCTTCTCAGTCAAGCCCTGCCTGCTACATTCTCCTAGACCTTCAGAAGCATTTTACAGTACTCCCCAAGACGGCCTTCTACATCAGACAACCACTTCCATGGGTTATCCAGGACAACTCTGAAGTTTAACCTGGACAGTGGGCGGTGGCGGGCAAGGAGGATACTAGATTCAAGACAAGCTAAAAACAAGTCCCACTCAGACAGCTGAGTGTTGTCAAGAGCTGCTCTGTGTTTCTGGATGTCTGGGTCTTACTAAGCCCAAGCAGTTGGGAGAGCTCCAATTTTCTGGGGTTTTTTCGTTTGTTTTTTAGTTATTGATTTGAGAGAGAGTGCGAGTGAGCCCAAGCCAGGGGGAAGGACAGAGGGAGAGGGAAAGGCAGGTTTCCTACTGAGCAGGGATACTGACCCAGGGCTCAATCCCAGCACCCTGAAATCATGGACCTGAGCTGAAGGCAGGTGCTTCACTGACTGAGACACCCAGGGACCCCATCGAGTTTTCTGGAGTTTTATTTAACTTGTCAATTTCTCTCTCTCTCCCTGAGTCTTCCTCAGGAGTCTATTATCTGACTATGAAATCATCAGGGCACTGAGGGCAGCTTAATAAGCATGTGTTGAATAGATGTTATTTGATAGTATCTTCCAGCTAATTCTTCTTTTCTTCAATCTCTGACTTTATCTCTCAGCCATGAGGTGCCTTTCCAGGAAACTTACCTTAGGCAGCCTACGCTAGCCTCCTGCCTTCCTCTCCCCCCTTGTCACTATGTGTGTCAGGGGTACCAACAGCATCACATGTGTAACAGGATACAGTACTGTAAGACAGTCGTGAGTGTCCTGCCACTTACTAGTTGTGTAACCTTGGCCAGAACACCTAACCATTTTTGGTCTTAACAAAGGTGCCCCCTCTTCCACTAGGATTAGTGTACAAGAAAACAAAAACCTATGAAGTTATCAGTCACCATTACTGTCAACCAATCACATTAAATATACTTTGATTAAAAATAACTCAGAGATGTGCATTAATGCTTTCTCACAACCGAAAGTGAATTTTCCACATAAAGTTTACATTTCAACTACCAAACATTTAAATTTAAATATATATATATATATATATATATATATATATATATTATGTATTTTTTAGATTTTATCTATTTGACAGAAAAACAGCGAGAGAGGGAACACAAGCAGAGGGAATGGTAGTGGGAGAAGCAGGCTTCCTGCCGAGCAGGGAGCCCGATGCGGGGCTCGATCCCAGGACGCCGGGATCATGACCGGAGCCGAAGGCAGACGCTTAATGCCTGAGCCACTCAGGTGCCCCAAATTTAAAAATATTTTTATGGAAGCTTTTTAAAAATTATATCCTCCTCTCTACATAGTTTATTCTTTCTTAATGACTCAGGGTTGTAACCATTAAAGTTCAGCTATTATTTTTTTTTTGAGAGAGAGAGAGAGAAAGAGAGAGAGAGAACATGTGTGAGTGGGGTAGGGAGAGGGGCAGAATGAGAGAATCTTAAGCAGGCTCCATGCCCAGTGTGGAGCTGAACGCAGGGCTCGATCTTATGACTCTGAGATCATGATCTGAGCTGAAATCAAAACTTGGATGCTTAACCTACTGAGCCACCTATGTGTGCCATAGCTGTTGGTTTGGTTATACTGAATCAAAATAGATAGATAGCTTTGGGGCTATTTAAGTAAATCTGACTGCCTTAATACAAAAAAGTCAAACTGTCAGTCTGTATGTTATTAAAATTCTTCTTCTTATTGGCAGCCAAATAGCAGCTGTGTTTAGAAGCCTTATTTCAAGTGCCAGACTGGTACTTTAGGTAAAAATAAAGATTCTGAATGAAGGCTTCAGGAACAGCTTTATGAGTAAAGTACATGGATTTTCTAACACCTTCAACTGCTCAATGGCATTTATTTCTCAGTTTTTGGTTTTTGGAGGTGTTCCTGATGTTTCTGAGAGAGGTGACTAAAAACAAGTGGAATATCACTGCCTTTTCAATGCATCAAAAAGTGCATTTTAGAAATATATGAACAAGATAAAAAGGTTGATCAAGATTTATGAAAAAGATAAAGAAATATCATATCTTACTGCAGAAAAAAACTAGAGATAAATGTTTCTCTCCATCTCAAGAAGCACAATAATCATCAAAGTGTGAAAATCTGGACACTGCTCCATGCCTATGGCTTTGCTCTGGAAAGCAGGTTTTAGTATTTGGGGTTAACATGCTTACAGATTAATGTAATCAAGATGTATACTCAAAAGAGGACAGGAAGCTCTGAAAGAAACTGAGAAAGCACTTTCTTCTAAAGCGATGCTCACACAGAATAAAAAACTGATTAATAATCAATCCACAGGTGATATCTAACCTCTTTTATGGTTGTGAGACATCTGCTACTGTTCCATATTTCAATAATTTAATAGTGCTTCAGTATTTTAATTAGCCTCAACTAATGTAAGATTTCCAAAGGGCCATGAAACCATCCCTAAAGCAATGGTTGTGGCAATATGGCTTAGTTAGTCCCAAAAGACAGAACAGACAACTACAGGTACGTATGAATCTGTTTCACAGCACTACAGAAAAGGGAAATGGGGTCTTCACAACCAAGGCATACATACTGCAGAAACATCAGTACCAAATGAACCCTAACCTGGAACAGCAGTATAGCATTTGGATGCTGAAAACACATCAGAGAGGGAGTCCAGATGAAAAGATTAAAACCGCGAACAAGGGGCGCCTGGGTGGTTCAGCCAGTTAAGCGTCTGCCTTCAGCTCAGGACATGATCCTAGGACACTGGGATCCAGTCCCACATCAGGCTCCTTGCTCAGAAGGGAACCTGCGTCTCCTCCTTCCTGCCCCTCCCCCTATTCGTGAGCATGGGCTCTCTGACAAATAAAACCTTTAAAAAAAAATTAAAAAATAAATAAAACTGCAAACGACAACCCTGCTTAAAAGAAAGAGACATCAACAAAGGGTCATTTGTAGGTGAGTTTTCCTGGCAAAAAGGATCAGGGAAAACGTACTGGTGAACCACAGGTCATCAGAGCAAGAAGTACAGAGCTCTTCATTGGTTATATCCTGGGCTACCTCAAAACACACTCACCTGGAGTGACTGCATCTTTTCCTGAAATCCTAAGCCATGGCGGTTTGCAAACTATATTGGCAATCATAAGGAATCACGTATAGTTATCCTATACTTCTTATATCTTGTCTCTTTTACTGACTTGTCTTTGTCTTAGCTTTCCAAGCAAATGTAAGCTACTTGAGCTACTTGAGATGTAAGCAACAAGGTAGGGATCACATTTCATGCTCTTCTGTTTTTTTCTTAGCAAAAAAGAGGGGAGAGAAAAAGAGCATCAAGAATGCTTCCTGGGTTTTCTTCCTGGGCAGCTTCATTTGCTGAGATAGGAAAACAGGGACCAAAGCTGGGGGCTGATGATTGTTGCAATAGGTATGTGTCTGATGAGTTCCTTTTCTTACACATTGAGTTGACGTGTTTATAAGATTCTGAATCTGAGATATTTGAAAGGCAACTGGACCGGTAGCTTCACTTGAGTCTGAAAACTTTCACATTAATACTAACCTTTGTCCAAGTGTCAGTAAATGGCCTTGTTATAATAGCTAACTTTATAACTATAGTAATAAAATCACTTTTGACAGTGCCTCTAACTTATCAAGTTTCCGACCTTGTTTTTCTCTAGAAATTTTTCAGTAAGATCTTAGGTTTCGACAAATTTTAATTTCAGATTATTTGAATACTTAAGTTAACCTCAACTTCCTGAAATTTAATGCTATTAAAATTTTTTCATGTTTTTTTTTTTTAAAGGGGGTGTTTTTAAAAAACTGGCTACTTTCTGCCTGAGTTTTAAACAGCTAGTCTTTACCTTTGCTTTAGTTATTCCATTTTTTCCTATAGTCTCAAGCCTTTGAGAGAGCCTAAATATGCATTTGCCCTGATTTAGAATACTCTCAGGCATTAAGGTTAAAAAGAGAGGGATAAGCTTCTCTCCTGCAGCCCATTCCCTCAACTTGACTGAAGAAGCACTATGTTATAGATCAGTGACCATGTTGGTATGACAGCATGTCCCTCACACCTGACTAGATAAGATCTTTACTAGAACATTCATCACAGATTTCAAAACTGCTTGATTTCATGTTCTACTCAACAACAAGAATCTGTAATAGTTAAGTAAATTATTTATTAATCAGAAATACTTCACCACCACTAAAGAGCTGTAAGCTCCCAAGGACGACTGGTAAATGGGAGGCAGGACTGTAGAAGAAGAGGGACACTTGACTTCCAACTCTCTGGATTAGTTCTGAGTATCTCTCCTTGAAGAGAAAGAGTTTGCATGACCTTGACTCTTTCTAGCCCCAGCTCAATGTCTAATTCTTAAGGGTGTGGTCAAAGGATAAGATAATATTCATAACAACTTTGAAAGGCATGGTTTAAGAGTGATGTGTTGTTTCACAACCCTATCTGTAATGATTTACTCAATGATGTTTTTCCAGATCAGAGGTTAGACACAGTTGAACTTGCCTACTTTGTCAATACTGTACTACTTAAAACCCCAAAGAAAAGCATTCCTGTGTTTAATGTAAATGGTGGATTGTCAATGCTTATTTTATCTTAGGGTAAAAGAATAAAATGAGGGATGCCTGGGTGGCGCAGTCAGTTAAGTGCCTGCCTTCAGCTCAGGTATGATTGCAGGGTCCTGCTTCTCCCCTTCCCTCTGCTGCTCCTTATTGTATACTCTCTGTCAAATAAATAAAAATAAAATAAAGATTAAATAAACAAAATAAGAAGAGGGATGGCAGAGAGCTGAAAGGACAATTTTAAGAGTCTAAAATCTGGGGTTGAGGGATTCGAGTAGTCTCTCCAATATCTGCTAACTTCTACCAAAACTCATGTTGGCAAATGCACCATCAATTATGACCAAAATAACAAAAGATCAATAAAGATACTGCATGATGTCTGGGTGAGCTGATCTTAGCAGAAAAAGATAGTCCTGGGAAAACAGAAGGGGAGAGAAAGCTACAGACAACACTTGACAGAGTAGACCAAATAGTTAAGAGATGTAGATTAATTTGGCTTGATCCTTCTACTTAAATATAAGAAAACATAAAAATGCATCATTAGTTCCCCTCAAGGCAAGAAGAGCTGTATTTCTTTGCTAGACAATAACCTGAAATTATGTTCCCTAATTCCTTATTTTCTGGTCCTTTGAACGTAGAAAATGTGTTTCAAGAGCCTAGATAGGTCTGTTGACAAGTCCTTGCTCTGTACTGGGAAATCTATCTACCCTTGGTTGGCTATTTCACATCTGTGGATCATATATTTGGATATAGGAATATTCCAAGTGCTATGACAACATTTACTGTGTGTATGTATGTGTGGAGTGGAAGAGAAGGTGAGCAGCAGGGGTATGGTGATTTTCCAAAAGACATATATATAGTTGAACCACTAAACTACTGAACAACCAAGTTTTCCTTACACAGAACTGAACTAGGAGAAACCATAAAAGAGTATATAGTAGAAAAGGTGACAAAAAATGTGAGAAATAAGATAGTAAGATCACAGAACAGAAAGTGACGTCTTAAAATCAGGCAGTTTAATACCTGACTTGCAGGTGGCTGAAATCCAAACTAGAATTTAGATGGATTTAGACAGAAAAAGTATTTCTCAAGACTGCTGTTAAGGAGAATGATCATTTCCCTCAGAGATGAAAATACAGAGGAGGGGTGTGTGTGTATTTTCAAACCCTAGGTGACTGCTGATGGCAAAATAGTATCCTGTTCAGGTGTGAAGTGGAAAAATAGTGAAGAACTACTGATCTAAAACAAGACACGCAATCCCTTTGTAACAGCGTTCTAAATTTACTGTGTTCCTAGACAAGTTTACCAGAAGCAGGGCAGAACAAAGATTCCAAAAACTATGAATAATCTAAACCAGAGGAAAGGAGAAATGCGTCAGGGTCTGCTTACTGAGCATGAAGCCATAGCTTGCTAGCTTTTCTGTATTTCGGGGCTTGATACCTCTGATAAAAAGTCAATTATTCAGAGTAGATCTAAATACGATAGAAGCCTTTTAAGGCTTGTAGCTTCTATTTCTTTTCAATTTAACCAAATTGTCACATTTCTTAACTTATAATAAAAGTTATATTTATCAAGGAAATTCTTATTTAACATATTTCCACCCCATGGGAAAATGTACCCTGGAAGCCAAAATATAATCAGAAAGTTACTTGGCAAATAGAAGTCAGAGCAAGGGGTCATAAGCACCACAGTCCAATGCCTCTGTCTCCTTTCTAGGAATGTACTGAGTTCACAGATGCTTCTGTCAAACTACTTACATCTGATAAAGTTTTTTTTCCTACCAGATTGATTTTTGTTTCTATCATCTCAGCTAAGATTATGCATGTAAGACCAAATACATGACATTTAGATGTTAATTTTCACAAAAGGAGGGAAGCTTCATAGGCTATGAAAGACAGGATTTTTGGACTGGAGGCCATGAATTAAAAAACAATAGTTCCTTGAAGTGAAGGAAGAAACATCCCTAAGTGATACTGCTAAATACTGGTTTGGTGAGAGCACAAACCTAAACTATTAACCCGAGGAGAACTTTAAGAATTCTTAGAAAACACTTTAAAATAGACTTTAGGAAATAATATAATAATTTCAGACCAAGAGCACAGACCTGTCTCAGGCTACTTTGAACTGGAAAAAAAAAAAAAAGTGTGTCACTGGACTGTGATAGTAAAGGCAGAGTGAAGAGAGATAGTACAAGCATAACTGACATTTAGGAGGTCAGGATTACATGAGAGCTCGTGAGAGAGCAAGGCTTCCCAGGCGCCCAGACAAGATTCCATTACGAGGGGAGTATATTTCTTTTGTACTAAGAGTGATAACAACAACCATCAACTCAATACCCACAACACCACTTTGCAAGGCAGTGTGTACTGACGGGGGCTCTAAAGGAGGCATGGGGGGTACATAAGGAGGCATAAAGGAGGCACAAAAACAAGCAAGAGGACATTTAGCAGTTCACATGACAGATCCCAGCAACAGAAATGTTCTTTCCTCTCCAGAAACAGGGTGATAGGTTTTTAGCAGATACTCTTAGTTTCTTTTTGGGTGAAAGGAAGAGACTAGCAGATTATAATAAGCAGCAGATACTTGATAGTATCCTGAGCCTTTTAAAATTGTTGGGGATCTTCTAGATCCTAACTTTTCTCACATTCTCTTGAGGTTCTTAATCTCCATTCTTGAAACCATACAAATCTGCAGTATAAGCCTTAAAAGTGGAAAACTCTACTTTTACTGTCATATAGTAAATCACAATGGCATTCCTAATTAACTGTAATCATTTAAAGATCAGATGACTTTGTAAAATGTAAAACCTTGGGGCGCCTGGGTGGCTCAGTGGGTTAAAGCCTCTGCCTTCTGCTCAGGTCATGACCTCAGGGTCCTGGGATTGAGCCCCGCATTGGGCTCTCTGCTCATCAGGGAGCCTGCTTCCCCCTCTCTCTGCCTGCCTCTCTGCCTACTTGTGATCTCTCTGTGAAGTAAATAAATAAATCTTTTTAAAAAAGTAAAACCTTAAAAAGGGATTCCTAATTTTATGTCATTTACCACTTGTTCACCTCATAAATATTAGAGGAGGTATAATATTTAAAAACTTAAAGTACAGGGATAAGCAAAGCATTTTTATATCTACCATTCTGGGATACTCTTGGAATTAAGTCCTTTATCATCATTCTCCACTCCATCTCTGTGGAAAGTCAAGTCTACTGTTGGGAGATGTGCTGGAGTGGGATGAACTAAGCAGAATCATCTGTATATTCAGGTCTTGACTCAGGAATATTGAAGACAAAAATGTAACTAAATGTATACACTCACATACACACATACATACTCAACTTAGGTATTTATTATACCTCACTCCCTATCCCTAAGTTCCCCGTTTTCTCTTGCTTCCAATCACTATCCAGCTCAACTACACTGACTCTACTTTCCTTGGGGAATACTGTATTCTAAGCTCCCTGCCACTAGTTTCTCCTCATTTTAGAGTTTGCTCCATTATCCAGAACTGCCATCTTCTTAAAGTCCAAATGTGAACTTTTTTTTTTTTTAAAGTAGGCCCCAACATAGGGCTTGAACTCACGACCCTGAGATCCAGATCTGAGCTTAGATTAAGAGTCAGACACTTAACTGAGCCACCCACGCACCCTGATCTTATCACCTTTTTTTTTTTTTTGCATAAAACCTGTCAACTTCCCACTGCTCATACTCCATCCTCCTTAGCACCTTCTCCCTGGGGGCTGTGTCAGAATTTCTTACTCTGCTCCCACGGTTTGTTTCTATCTTTCATTAAATAGCACATACACCGCATGGTAACATAATGGCTGACATGGCTGTCTTCTCGCTGGTTTGTGAAGCTTCTCTAAATACAGGACAGGACTTTGTCCTTCTTAACTCAATGGCTTCACTGCCTAACACATGGGGCTCAGATAATTTCAGGCATAAGTAAGCAATGAATAAACTAACCAAATAAATTACTATGGTAGTGAAAATAATTTCCCTAAGACATTTTTCAAGGGAACAGAAAACATAGGAAAAAAGAATAATCTTCCAATGAACATGACTTCAAAGCAACGAGGCAGGGAAATGAAGAAAGGAATTTTGAAGATCAGACAGTAAAAGTTGTAGGCTCTTAACTGTAAGCACACAGGAGGTTGCTAGCATGCTCTCCAAGGTATCAGAACTACTGGGATAAAAAGTTATGGTGTTTAGAGTTTTGACTGCAAACCAGAACAAGATATACTTTTTACAAAGTGACCAAGTACACATCTCAGTTTGCATTATCTATGATGAAACACACATTTCAATGAAACGGTATTTATCCTTATTATAGGCTATGTGCCTTTTCTCTTTTCTTTTTAAAAGGGTAGGACCCAGGGGCACCTGGGTGGCTCAGTGGGTTAAGCCCCTGCCTTCAGCTCAGGTCATGATCTCAGGGTCCTGGGATCGAGCCCCGCATCGGGCTCTCTGCTCAGCGGGGAGCCTGCTTCCTCCTCTCTCTCCGCCTGCCTCTCTGCCTACTTGTGATCTCCCTCTTTCTGTGAAATAAATAAATAAAATCTT
>CM053617.1:44326593-44377012 GCA_028646535.1 Procyon lotor | reverse complement strand
GGCAAAATATTTCTAGTTGATTGAATAGATGCTGGAATGAATACGTCTACACTGTGCTATGATCTGTTTGAAACTGCTCAGAACCTCGAGAAGAGTGTAGCTAAAAATCACTAAATCTTTGGCAGAAGATTCCCCAAATTCTTTCCCTGGAAAACTAATGGTCTGATGATTAAACACATATGCACACACACGTGACCACTCCCACACTTGGCTCTCATATTGTTATTCAAACTACCACCACGTAAAGAAAGAAGTCTTCAAAATGTGTAAAACTTCAACCTTGACTGTACAGAAAACTCAGTATACAATGGAAATGCAGATAATTTCTATCTATCTTTGTAATTTTTAATCTTAAACTTCTACTTTCTTAACAGTCTTTGAAAAGAAACGAAGAATGACTAATAGTTTGATAATATGCCCGCGGAACAGGACCAAGAAATGCAGAAAAGCAGCATTCCAGGTTTTAACCACAGTTCCAACACTTTTAGGTCTCTGACTGCAGTGTCCCTAAGACAAACTCATCTGCCTCCTTCAAAGTTCTAATCAATACAAATGACTCCCTCTACAACTTTCAATGTCATTTTCTCACCTTCCCTATCCCTCACACTAAACTCCTGCCAGATGCTTTTACTCTTTGCATTTTTTGAGTATTTGCAAAGAGCCCAGCATAGTACTAAGTATCTTACATAGAGAATCTCATTTGAGCCTCAGCAATCTCTGAGGCAGGTGGTATAAGCTTCCTTTTACAGATAAGAAACCGAGGCTCAGGAAGTTTGAATAACTTGTTCAAGATCATGTACAAAGAAATTAGAAAGGCTGGGACTTTAAACCAGGCCCCATCAAATTCTGTCTCTTAAACTTGAGATACTCTCTCCTCTCTTCTCCATGCCTTACCTACTCTTCAAGATTCACTTCCTCAGGCACTGAGTCAACAACTCTTCTATTTAACAATAAAGTTTATAAGCTTCTAATATAATTTCTTAACTGGTAATTTCATAATATAGATGTAATTCTCTTCCTAAAAAGAAGTGTACGTCTCTACAAGAATGAAACTAATACTTGAGATTTAATTAACTTATAATTCAACCTAAAAGAAAATTATTAGCAGATTAAATGTCTCACATTCTAATTCTAAGGTTGAATCAGGAGTGCCAAAGTGGTAGAGAGTTAAGTATAATGGTTTGGAATCATGAGTATTAGCGTAAGTCATACTATGTGAGGAGGGCAAGTCCCTTAAACTCCCCACATTCCACATTTTTCATTTAAAAAATGAAAGATTAGCATGGGACAGTATTTAATCAATGGGGGTGGGGGCTAATCAAAAGTTCCTGTGGTCACAACAATGTGAATATACCTAACATTACTGAACTGTATACTTAAAAATGATTGAGATGGTAAATTTTATGTGTCTCTGCCACAACTAGAAAAAGATCTACTGAATAAACTTTATTTTAAAATACAAAAAAAAAAACAAAAAAAAACAAAAAAACAAAACAAACCCAAAACCTCCTGCATTACATTCTGAAAATATACAACAAGTACAGGCCTCACACTTATTAACTGATTCAGTGGATCTGATACAGGACCCAGGCATCTGCATTCTTAAAGACTGATTCTAATTGAGGCTGATTACATCTAATGATCCCCCAGAACTCTTTGTGGTCCAACATTCAAGACAGAACTAGCCTGTACACAACCAAAATAGAAATTATAAATAACATACTTTGAAATTAACTTAACTTATAATTTTTATAAAAGTATCATCACATACAGTTCATTATAAAAACTTTAAAAGATAGACTTGTTTTAAATAAAAGCCAACTAAAAATGAGACCCAAATTTATTTGTTTTTCCCTTAGAAAATGCTATAATGCAAAGGGGAGACCTAAGGTTTATACCTTATTATTCAATAAAGGATTGCTACTGTATTTCCCAACGTTAGAACAGATATAATTTGTGTATTTGTGTTACATTTAATAGAAGATTGCATTTACCAGACTCAGGGGTGAAAAGAGGCCTAAACGGCATTCAGGCTGCTACTATGATTTTCCAGATGAAAACATGAGTGATCTAGATAGAATACCAACTTGATAGAAATTTAAAGTACCAAATAATCTCTTATGGCTCCATATTACTGATTAAATAAGGCTGGCAAGAGTACACTTAACATCTTAAAACAACTAGTCAATAAACAATAGTTTTTTTACATGCCTATAAAAAGCCTCAGACTCAAGATTTAATCCTTATGAGTTTTTTTATATATTTTTGCTTACTTCCCAGGTTCGTTCTTTCCAAGTTGCACTCCAACGAAATCATGGCTTAAACGATTAACTATTTTTCTAGAACATTTCTTTTCCACTAATGTCTGAAAAATAGCCTTTCTACTCCAATTGTAAATGCAGCTTGATACATTTCCAGTTCGATACATCATTTCCTCCAAAACACAGCGAAAGTCCAGAAACTTGTAAATTGAATAGGATTAATAAAATCCTGTGCTAAATGTTTACCACTGGAAGCAGATAATGATAAAGTGTACATGTGGAATACAAGAACTGTTATCTACCGCACTAGTTAGTAAATTCTATTAAGAAAAAAAGATTTTGGAAAATAAAAAAACTTGAAATGAAATCAATAAAATCAATATTATTGAAAAAAAAATTTTACACTCTTTTCGGCTGACAAAATCTAACACCATATGATGTAGGTATATTTTTACATTTTAATACAAGTGAATTCAATACAAGTGAATGGTGAAAGAAAGGGACAGTTCTTGAGGAAAAATATAACAACTATACAACTTGGGAAATCACAGAAAGCTATCCCATTTTCCATTTCCCCACTCCATTTCTCTTATGCAATTTCCCTGATTCTGACACCTTGTTAAGACAGAGAGTCCTTGAATTAATTCCAAAGTATCAACAGAATCAGAGAAGAAAATTCTAGATTAGAAAAAGTCCTTTTTAAAGTTATAATAATTGAAGAACTAAGTATCAATTTGAAAACAGGAACATTAAAATGAATTCATTTATGAGATGCCAGATCATAAACCTACTATATTGACCCAGCCACCAGTTTAGAATGGATTATGGCAAGAACCAGTAATTATAGCTTTGAAATTTCCAAGTAGGTAATTAGGTTTCCAGAAAAATGTTCTATAAACACGTAGCATGACTAAGGGGAACAAATGAAGCCAATAAACAAGCCTACAGTACCAACAAAATTTCCAAATTTATAAACATCAGACCAAAAGCCAGAGAAATAGATAGCCAAAGAAATAAAACAAAAATACTAACTAAAAGATAATCTGGAGCAACTACCAACAATAGCATCACTTTTCAATATAAAATCCCATTAGAAATGATTAGAAACCACTTCAACGTTCATTAATTACACATATATCAAAAGCTTGAAAAACTTCCTCTAATATTTTGCTATACCATTTCTAATCTTTATCACTATAATTCAGCTGTTCTCCTCACCACTTTACAAGAGAAATCACTTAATAATCCAAAACTTCTTTATACACCTAGTCTCTAAAAACCGCAATTGAGCAACATATAGGCTGCTCTTTATTTATCCAGGTAAAAGAAAATGCCAGTACCTTCCCAAGAATCAGAACAACTATAATAACCCCAACTAATTGACAGTGTTGCTTTCCTACTTGTGCTTCAAGAAAAGAACAAACAAAACTCAGTAAATCATTATTTTAGCAAGCAACTCCAGCATAAAGTTTTACTCCGCGGAAATTATGATTTTTCAGAAAACAATTGCATAAGCCCAGCAAACAGATATTACAAAAATATCAACATATATCTCGTCTAGCTAAAAAAAAAAAAAAAAAAAAATTCTAAAGTGAATAATCCAAACAAAGAAAACTGAGGTAGAGGAGCATCAAATTAGTAAAGGCACAGCGTTACAAAGCAGTGTGGCACCCAAATACTGAAGCACAATTTTGAAACAGCAACTTCTAGTTATGTAAGAGGTCATCTGGAAAGACTTTACCATTAAAAAATTACCAACTTCGATTACCACAAACATTTACGGTATACCCAGAAATCTTACCCCTTTTGTGGATTTTTTAAAAATGCATTAAAATCTTAAGAAGTAGAAACCAAGCTTTTAAAACAGCTTTTCACAACAAAATTTATTAGAAGAATAGTGGTTTTGAAAAGTCTAGCATCCAGTGAGAACTACCATACACAACATTACAGCTGGGAATGTTTCTCCAAAATGTCATGGTCAAATAATACAATGGAACCATTAAATCTTACACATGCACGAAAGAACTAGCGCGTCTGACATACAATGCAAAAAAAAGGGGACCACATGGATTAAAGTTTTAAGTACTCATCACATACATTAAGACACAGCTTATTTTAGTCCAGTCAAAAATCAGAACTGCATTAAAAAATTTAATGTAGTGCAATCAAACCAAAAAACTTAATTTGTGATCATAAGTGCTCTACTACATAAACATTGATCATAGCAAGAAACAAAAAGTTCAAATCACACAGTACAAAAAAAAAAATCTGTAAATAAATATAAACTACAGTACAAGAGAAATATTAAATTATACAATTCCGTCAAACTGTAAACAGTATATTGAAATGAGGTCCATAAGAGTAAAGGGGGTTCCTGTTTTGTTGCATGACACTTGAACTTCTAGAAATCTGAAAGATGCCATTTTCTGTATCTTCAAAGGCTATGGGTTTTATATATGGAGAGTTCCTTTTAGATGTAAGATATCAAATATTAAAGCAGAGGAATAACCTATTTTGTTAACCACAGATAGTACTGTAGAAAACAAAAGGAGTCTTAAAAGAGTAAGACCTTTAGTAGACAAGTCTTAACAGTAAAGATGTAAAGGGCTAAAACACTGGAATTAGAACTTCACATCATTAGAAACTTGTCACTGAGGACTTCAAGACAACAAAACATACTGACAAAATTGTCTGCTGATATGCAGACCTAGACCTCTGCTAATTTTTTGACATTTACATACTCATGTTACAACACCAACTTTGGCAGAATCACTACTAATAAACTCAAAGCACTACTGGCCCAATGGTTCCATCACAGTGGCCAGTGCACAGAATTCTCTAAAGACATTGCATAAACTAGAATGTAGAGGTCAGACACCCAAGGACCAGTGCTTGAATTTAGTAGTAGCGTGGTGAAGAAGCAAGAGCCACATTGAGGAGGAACTGCATCTGTTACAGTTTACAGAAGCAGCAAGGAATGTCATTTAATTGTGCTGGCTATTAGTAGCATTTAAAAACATACAGAGTGTGTGTGTGTGTGTGTTACACATGTGCTGGTTATACGTTTATGCACATTTTGTTTCTTTAAATACACTGTTAACAGGAACCCCCATATTATCTGCTCAGTAGTAATAACTGAATATATAGAATGCCACTATAAGAGTGTGAGGCACCGTGTGCTGGAGAGTTATATGCAGCTTTAAAATCTGTTTGGCTGAGTTATACCTGGATACCTGAACTGAGTTTTTAAGTTGACATTCATCAAGGATGTGCTACCAGCACGTCAAAATAAAAGCAAAACAGAAAAATACAAGTCACTGTTAGGTTTAAGAATAGCATCAAAGTACCTGAATTGAGTGAGAATAGTGTGTAAACTGTCCCTGAGGGTTTTTAAACAGTGTGTACAAGTTGGATTCCTAAGAACATTAGTTTTATTTAACAGTGTGGACTGATAAAATACCAATGTCTGACAGTTTAAAGTGGAGGTTATAAAGAATTATATGCAAACACTCCAAATGTATAGTTTATACATTTCTTCTCAAAGCAGCAGTAAGCTACTGTAAAGTATACATCCCATCAGAACAAGCAACATGTGGGAGTCAGATAAAGGTTTCTATCTTAGTCTGGTTTTCTGACAGCACAGCATATCAATATCCAATGACTATTATCTTTCCTATATCAGAATGTAACTAATTTCGACTAGCAATATAGGATTAGACTTTTAATCAAACACTTTGCTATTACATACTAAAATTCCTTAAACTTACTAATGCTGGTATACTAACCTAGTTAATTATCCCCCCTCATTTTAGAAATATACCCTTCCACAACTTAAAAACATTAAGATCCATTTTCAGTCCTCTGATGTAAAAACCATGTCAGTGAATTAATATTAAAAAATTTACACAGTAAAAAGGCTTGAATTTCAGCCAAAGATTCTAAATACTGCTCATTCCCTGAAGACTTAAAGGGAGAGAGAATCCCTACCCATTTTCCTAGTGATTTATTTTTCTAAAATGGTCTGACACAATTTTTCATGTTGGGGAATTTTCCCCTCACCTCCTCTCAAATTCCAAATTCTTAAGCCTGAAATGCTTAATGAAATGGGAAACATGAGGCAATCATTTGGAATTGCTTGAAAGGTACAGAATGTTACCTTTTTTTTTAATAAGACAAGAATTATTTATATAAATGTGATCTGACCCCGTGTCATGTAGTTATGTTTTATATTTTTAAATAATCACGCTAAAACTTACAGTACCTAAGACTCTGAAGATAAATTAAGACTTTAGTGTTGTAACAGAAAAAGTGCTGAATTATCCCTTTTCTAGTACTTTAAACATTTCAGACAAGTGCTTTCCTAGTGACAGTAAAGTTTACTATATACCCTTCCACCAAGCAGGAAAAAAAAGTTACCTGGATGAAAGAAAAGACGTTTAGGAGTGTAGCACCGGGTATTTACCAAATAATAGATGTTGTTTCACTTATTCTGAGGGGGTAAAAATATTCTAGACTGAAATACTATTTGGCTATTGAATGTTAAAAATCCCTGCTCTACTGTGTCAGTGTCCTGTGGCCAACCCCCCCACCCCCCTCCCCTAGTCCCCTTACACACTATCCACTGAGAATCTAATCTCTAAAGAGATTATTTTAAAATTTATGTTTTCAGGACATACCTGAGAAAGGGTGCAATTATGCAGAACAAGGAACCCAAGACTGCACTAATACTGGTTACAGGTTCATAAATTCTTTCCCAAGACAAATCTAAAAAGTCTAAGAGGTATGGATCTTCAAATACGTCTTACTGCTTTAGATTTTTTTTGGTATGTGTGTAGGGTCATTTCCAGTGTTGAAAAGATCACCTTGAGTCTGTTCAAAGACAGTTCAAGATGGGGTAAAGAGTTCATTTCCATAGTCAAACTATAAAGATTAAATATTATGATTATAATATTTGCTACATCCAATAAATCGATGATTAACTAAAAGTGCTTGTTTTTCAGCGTTTATCAATACAGCTCTAAATGAACTGGAAACCTTAAAATTACCCCCCAAGTAGTTGCAGAAATAACTCATTAACTCATGTTTTATTGTCAAATCAAAATTAATTAGCCTTGATTCTCATTTTCAAACCACCTAAAAGATTTTTCTGACTATCAAATGAAGGTGGCTCAACTTCACCACATTATCTATCCTGCGACTCATTGTTAGTACTGTAGTACAGAATCTTTAGCCTCTTCTCAAGTCTACATACTTTCCCATCCTACTCCTTACCAACCCCCCCCCATCTCCTTCATAATGTTTAGGGCACACAGCTACAGGGCTAATGTCTGCTTTTTCAAAAGGCAACTGTGAGTTTATTTGGGAACAAGAGAGAGGACATGCAGAGAATTTCCTCTATTTTCCCTTCAGTCACCATGTTCACAAATCCTGTAAGTCTCAAGGACAGAATGAATAAAAAACAAAACAAAACAAAACAAAACAAAAAAACTAAGACAACTTTAGAGGTCTGCATTCCTTGTACCAGAATTATACTTCTTTCCTTTTCAGTAGAGTTGGAAAGCAATCAATTTTTAAGCCCCTATATAGCTTTAATAGTCTCCTAAATGGGCCGTTTGGCTAAAGCCATTAAGTTTCTAATAACACTGGCCTGACCACAGTATTAATGAAGACCTAATTACAATGAAAAGGTAACAAGGAAAACAATTTTTGATATCATGAGTGAAGGTCAAAATTTAACCTATAACTTTCAATGTCTTCCATAAAAGATTAAGGGGAGCAATTCAGTCTATTGCCATATTCTATCACCAATGACAGCAACCTGAATATATAGAAAAGGATGGCTCATACAAAAACGACCTCTAGCATTTAAAGAAAGAATAATTACAAAAGAAAAAATATGTGGTTTCAGAATTAAATCTACAGGGAAAGAAAATGACACCGAACAGTCATTTATCTACTGTAATTACTCAAAATAATTTTAGGCTCTGACATTGGGTTAACTCATTACTTTGTTTTATAAAAATAACTGAATCCAAGCATCACTATTATGGGTCAATGAAATGTAAGAGAATCACAAAGGCTTAGAAACAGGCCTTGCACCATGTGCTTACTTGGGCAGGGGGAGAACACCTAGCTCACCAGCAGCTCAAAGGCTGCTAAGTACTGCCTAATGACAAAAGGTAGTTATGATATGGGCCTTTGCAGGTAGTCATTTTTAGTCTAATTTAGAGTTCTCTCCAGAAAATTGGGAACTAAACTTCTCATTGTGCCTTATTGTTTTACTATCTGATCCCATATAGCTCCTATTATAGCTCAGGTAAAATGTTGGAGAATGAAAATGCCAATTGGATGAGGTAATGGTTTATAAGATAACCAGAGTTCTAAAAGCACTTCAATATTGTAAAGTAAAAGTGTACCAAATAAAGCTAATACACACTTCACACTTGTTGAACTTGCTCACCAGAACTGAACAGTAATTAACTTCACAAAAGGACCCCTATTATCACACAAAGCCTTACTCATATTCATGATCTGCTGCAGCAAAGGTTTATCAAGCAACACCTAAACTTCTGAGTAACAACAAACTTAATATTAAAAAGTATTATACACAAATATAAATTATGTTTCTTGAAAGAGAGACCTTGTCCTTCATGGTATTTAGGGAGCAGAAAAAAGTGTATAGCTCATCACATAGTTCAGAGTCACTTGAAAGCCTACTGAACAGAGTAATATAGTACATTACTGTCAAGCTTCATGACTCAACTGTCTGAAAAATGAGAAAGCTAATAATAAAAATACCAACTAGATATCCTTCCATAGGATTATTCAGTATTTTTGACTTTATAGTGCCGTATCTACTCTATAATATCAATATTCTCTCATTTAAAAACAAACAAACCCACAAGAACTGATTTTCAACACATTATCTAACATTAGTTTGAGTAATGTCATCATCTGCCTACTGGAAAATGAGAGGAGAAAAGGCTTTTGTGACAAAGACAGCTGTGAACTATACTTTCCCATACCATAAAAATGGTCAACTGTTGTTTGGGCCATGCAAAACTCTGATTAGCAGAAATTAAGCATGCGAATAGACCAATCTCTATTACACATTTATGAGGACGTCCCCAAACTAGAATATCTACACTGAAAGTGCCAATACAGAACAGTGGCAAATCAAGAAAGAAATCAAATATTAAAAGATCACTGCGGCACCAAGACTGACAGCCAGCCATGTGATGAGCCACCTCCAAGAAATACATGGTATAATGGAACTCTGAACACAAAATTTAACATTAAAAGTGCACCTGAATATTACCAACTAACTTTACAAAACCTACAATAAGGTAAAATATATATCTTTTGAAATATTCAGCAGCTTTCTGTATTTTTTTTTAAAGATTTTTTTCTGAGAGGCTCATGAAATTTAAAAGGGACCACTATCTAATTTCAACCATGCTTCACAAAACAATAATGGCTATTTTATATTGCAGTTACCAATGTAATGCAATTAGTGCTTTAAAATAATCTACACTCAAAAAAGAAAAAGAAAAAAAAAAAGAGAGAGAGAGAGACCGACCGACCTTTGGAGGAAATATGCTTATTCAAAAGCTTCTTGGAAAAGAAAATTTACCTGAATATCAAGTCATGACTGATCTCAAGTGTAATGTTTAAAAGCTTCACAGACATGAATATTACAATCTTCAGGTCTCAGGACTTTTAATCTGAGAAAGTTTAGAGTTTGGTTTGTTTTTAAATTCACTTTCTAACCAAAACAAATAATAGAAGTACTCAAATTTTCACTATTTACAAGTCTCAGCCTACAATCTGAAATGACACAATACAAGTTCTCTTATTTAAACTGCAGCATTAAAGGGTAGGCACACCATTCTTCTGCTGCTCGATTGTCATCCACTGAAACACACATAGAAAATATTTATGTTAGTAAAATGATCACTCCATGTACACTACAATGACAAAATTTACATAACTCAACTCATACATCACTTTATAGACTACCACACAGGATTAAACCTCTCTGAACAGTAAAACTACAAAAGTTGAACTTTTAGGGCCAGATTTTTAAATGGGCCTTTAATGATGCCTTTCTGAGAGGAGATAAAAGCAAGCACAAATTAATTGCTCAAAGGACCTTTCTGCAGCAATTTGGGCTACCAAATATCCCAAACGTCAGGCAAAAAGATACCACGGCTGCAATTAATTGTGTGTGACAAATTACTGAGTGTGGAACAAAGGAGGCATTCCTTCACAAGCTTAGCCCTTTGCTTTCAGCAAACTTTCTACAACTTCCTTCAACTGCAGATGAAAACCATATATTTCATAAAATATTTTTATTGCAACTTCTAGCTAGGCTAGAAAATATTGCAGAGTCATATACTGCTCTGAATTCAAGCTGCTTTTTCTGTTGAGACTAGAAAGCTAAGAGGAAACAGGCTCAGTCATCCACAGATTAAACTGCTACACAAAATAACCAAACCAAAAGAGGAACCCAAGCCCAGGCTATGTCAAGAATGAGCAGTGCATGTATTTCAATAACAGCAATGGTGTGCCTAACCTTTGAACACATAGGTTGCTGAGGGAAAACTATCCTTAACCTAATTAACTGCTCCAAAGTTGCCAGGCAAGAATTTATGCCTTGGGAATATCTGGACCTACTTCTCTTCAAACTCTTAGTATCCATCTGAAATCATCAGCCTCAATTTAATGCTCCTAATTTATTTTACTTTACACAAAAACTCCAAATGACTTTTTTGTTTGGTTTTGGTTAAGCATTTAGAAGGGTCTGACCACCTTTCTCAGCAGATTAGGTAGGGTGTATGCGGTATGGATTTTGTTTTTGTACCAAAAGTAATTTTAATTTGGTCACAAGGCAAAATTAAATTTCATGGGCTTTATTTATCGGTTTTCTTGCAAAAAACTGTAGGAAATAAATATTCTGAATTTGATTACTGTAATCAAAAAAAGCTTAGATGCTCTTCAAGGAGTGCTTATATAAACATGATCTGCAAAGTCCTGAATTGTGTGCTAAACAACCATAAAAATCAGCTAAATATCAGAAAAAGTTAAGAAGGGGATAGAAAACAGGATGCCAAAAAGGAAGGAAGGAAGCAAAGAAGGAAGGAAAATGTTGAAAGCAACAAATTAAATAAAAACTAAAAAACAACCCTTCCCTCCCCCCTCCCTTGTTCTAGTATCTGGATTAGTTAAAAAAGAAATTGACTGAGCTCGACTGCTGATTTAACGATCACTAGATGTGAAATGCAACCTAAATCACATTAGGTTACCTTGGGGTTTTTTTTTCTCTCACCATAAACATGGATCCTTCATTCTTGTGGATATTTGGGCAGGCTACTGAGGCTGTAAAATCTAGATACCACTTTTAAAATATTGTAATTACTTAAACAAACTTCTTTCCTTACTTCTCCCTTTTCCCAATAAAAAGATCTTGAATATTTTAAACTAGTTGCTGCAATGATATCCAGTCGTTAGCACATGATCAAATCTGTAAAAGGTTTTAAGAATACAAAGAAACTTAATTTGTTAAAATGAGGCATCCTCTATTGTTTAATGTAATGTACCCTGACTGCTCCTGAGTAAGAACGGAGCTCGTCCTCCATGAGATAAGGCTATATCCTCACTTGTTGGTGAGACCAAATTCTACCCTTAGAAAATACCAAATAAAATTACAGCAAAGGTAGTGTTACAAAGTAATCAACCGAAGCATTTCTGAAGGTAGTGTGTGCACATTTTCCACCTCCTCTCCCACTGGGTGAGCACTAGAGAGATTGCTGATTTGTTAAGTAAATTTAATAGAAGAAAAATCATAAAATTCAAATTGACCTAAATAATCACGTATCACTGAAGAACAAGACTTTTTAAATTTAAAGGTTCATTGTTCCTAAGATTTTTTTCTTTAGTTTAATCCTTCAATTAGTTGAAATGTAGAAGATAAACATGAATGATTTAATAAGATGGCTTTCCAATTTGTAATGATAAAGCTCCCAGTATGACAGAGGTGGCTTCTAAAAGGGGGCTTTTTTTTTTTTAAATAAAGGTAAATATAACTTAAAAAAAAAAAGAAAGAAAAGCATGCAGGCTCTACAGGCAAGGAGTCCACTTCCATGTATCTGTTCTCTGTGAGGTAACTCAATTCTCTTTTGTAGAGAAACATGCAAAAAGGCCAAACAATATCTCGAGCCATACTGCACATGAAAATTTTAAAATATGCAACATTCAGAATGCACCGTTCACCTCTGTACACACAAGTCAATGCAAAATCTGCAAAGAAACAAGTGTCACAGTAAATGAAGTCAGGTGTAAGCAATGATAGCTGAACAATGCAGTAGTGCTCACCCAGTTTGTACAGTAATTGGCACTCTACAGTATTCCTACTCATTTTTTGATTCATTTGCACTTTGTGCTGCCTCTCCCTGGGGATCTAATTCAATCTTTACAGAAACATCTGGCCCCTCCGACCTCATTAATTTCATCTTTTTCTTTGGAGGGTTTTTCAAAGTGCCCAGCCTCTCCTTTACTTTGTACTCCAGTGTACTGTGGGGAATCCCATAAATACTCTGAGCTTTGGAAACACTCATTTTTCCACTCATAACCACTGAGATTGCTTCCTCCAGTATCTCACTGTTGTACTGTCTGTAACGCCCTCTTTTCTTCCGAGGCTGCTTGGAGCCAGGGTCTCCTTCTTGATCCGATGTGGGATATGGCTGTCCAGAGGTAGACTGCTCAGCATCTGAGCCCCAAGAATCGGGTCCAGCATCTAACATGCTTTTTCTATTTTGTTTTGGAAGAATAGCCCTTAACTTTTTACTAAGCGCGCTCTCCGTTTGTGAACCCATTACCAAAGAGCTATAGCTGTACTGATCACCAGTGCGAGACTCCCAAGAAAGATCCATTCCTCGAACTTGTGGTATCTTTAAATCTACAGGAGATGCATGGCTCGCATCCTTTTTTCCATCTTGTTTTGCTTGAAGTGCCATTTTTGGAAAGGCAGAATTTTCTGCAAGAAAAGGAAGGTCACTGATGTTGCTGAGTGCACCATTTCCCCTGAACTTCATACGGCTGAGGTTGAACTCATAATGTGGTTTTGCCCAAGAGGCTTCCCTGGATAATATTAAGTGTTGTCCATGATTCTGTAATCCAGATGGCCCAAGGCTGGCAGCTGTGGACAATTGGTTTCTGCTCAGTAGTTCTTCACTAATCTGCAGGGATCGAGCCAATGGAACTTTGAGTGATGTGGAGTGTCCAAAACCTTCCCTGGTTCCATCCTGTAAGCTTCTTGGAGGTACCCCATCACCACTCCGAAGTCCGTCTGGGCGGTACTGGCTGGGTCTCCCAGGTCGCCTAATTGGATGGAAGGAAACTGATGTGAGCAGGACTTGCACAGGTAGGGAGGGATGGGTGAGGGGACCACTCCTTTATTAGAAGGCCTTGCTTGGGTAACATCACTTTGTGTTATTTATTTATTTTTCTCTAAAATTAAAAAAAAAATGGTCTCGGCAGTTAGTTTTAGAACTTGTTCACAAAAAAAGAAAAAGGAAAAAAGAAAAAAGAAAAAAAAACCAGGAGCTTTTTGGGCAAAGAAAAATTAAACCTGTCAGCTGGTCTCTGGTTGGGTTCACAAATTTTCGGAGAAAAAGTTTCGCGCAACTGTCTGAAAATAGCACCTTAATTATTAATTACAAAGTAATCATCAAGTCTCCATAGATCTACACAGAATTGTGTTACCAATGTGACGTTACCACTAAACAAGTACAGTAATAAAAGAGTAAGCCAAATTATTTATTTTAATGCAACATATTCAACATTCATGACAACCAGCTATAAAACTAGAACCTTTTACAGTGGTGGAACCCATAGGTAACTGCTCATTTATCCCACAAACAAGTTGATGTCCATTAGCAAAAACCAAACATGTTCAAATAACATTTCTTATTTTTCTTGGGAAAAAAAATATGGCTACCAGCCCCAAGGGGGGGGAAACCCAAACCAAAATACCCATTGCATTATAACTTACCACACTTCTTCATTTTAAAACACTATTAGTTGCAGACACATGAGTACCACTAATTTTCCATTTGAAGTAATCAAGTCTTTAAAGAAACTGCCCTTTATTTTCCCCAAACTTTGTTCCTTAAGTTCTACTCAAAATAATTACTGTCAGAGGTATGCAATTTATAGCAGTTTCCTTTGTTAAAAGTGTCTCTTCTTAAAATATCAAACATCAATTTTGAAATTGTAAGTGGACAGCTTTCATATGTTTAAAAAGTCAACTACTTACACAAAGTTAATTCATAGGGTTTCCATTTCCACAATAGATAAATATTATCAATGATAAAACTGGCAACTGGTAAAACATGCCCAAGGGTAATAATTACATTTACTAGGCACAAATGTGGAACTTTGAAGAAATAATGATAAACCAGCTATGTTCTCCAAAAGTCTACAGGGATTCTGTGTGTTATCAGTAAATAACATAATAAAGATAACAATGAATATTCAACTAAAAGACGGGCAGTCTTATCGGTGCTTTTGTCTTCCAGAAAACGATACCACATAAAAAACACTTTCCATTCAGAGGGGTAAACCATAGCAACTTCAACCATATTATGCATGGACTTGGTAGCCAAGTTTAAAGTAAATCTTAAGCAAGGGATTCATTTATGCACACCACACTTAGGACTCTCCTACATGTGTTCTTAATCACACAATTCAAGTTTTCTGATATATAAGTGGAACCCAATGATTTGGGACCACAATGACTTCTAACTAAAATAAACTATAGTGAAAAGAAGGGCTTGAGAAAAAAAGATTAGTAAACTATGCAAATTGGCGTTAAATCAATAAGTTACTTTCAGACTGAATAGAGGAGAGAAAAAAGAAAATGATGGAATTTTAGAGAAAATAAAGGCAGCATTTTAGGAGTCAGTAAAGGAATTCTTCAATTTGAAGGTAATTAAGAGTAAGTTGAATAAGGTTATTAGTCCATTTACTGTGTACTTATTCCTTTAACATCTAAACAACTTCCTGACGTTGGTACTCTAAAAGTTAAATAAGCCTATATATTAACTAATTTAACTTACCACAGTTATTTTTCATATATGAGGTTGATTTTTGGTTACAATACAATTTTATGGAAATACTTCCCAATATGGTATTTAAATGTCTTCATTAATACTTGACTTTTCTAAATGGCTTCTATGTACATGTAGAGAAAGAATTAAGAAAATTCTTATACTATAAAATTAGGTGGTCAGAAAATTCACTTTAATTTGCTAAGAGTTATCAAAACTGAGCATGTAATAATGTCTTGGTAGCGTAGGATGGTTATCCCAACATCTATTGTCTTAACCACTTAAAAAAACAAAAAATACATACATTTTCTGAACTGCTACAAAGTTAAAACTGCAGTTCAAATCAACAAATGAAACCAAACCAAACCAAACCAAAACAAACAAGAAAAAAATGAACAGCCCCCACATACCCACACACTCAATTAGAGATACCAAGTTAAGTACTGGAGCCCAATTTTCATTCAACAACTTCAGCACACATAATACTGCCTTACATGTGAACCCTGGAATTATTTAGGTTGGGTTTCCCATTCTCAAACACTCAACAACAAAAAAGGCCAAAGACATTCTTGCCATATTTTCATTCACTCACTATTTGAAGTGATCTGGCAAAACTGATCTAACCTAGTCAATTCTGGACTTCACAGACTGTGCTTTTACTTGTGAGATGGACTAAGTAATTTACTAAAGGCCCACTTACAAGAGTGTTACTTTGAAGACTTAATTTTTAAAATGTACAATGGAGATTTGCACCAATATTTGATAAATTGTCCCCTATAAAACTGTGGAAGGCTACAAATATTTTCCCTTACCCGTTCCCTTGAGTACTGGAGCAGCCTGGAGAATGGCTCAGGGAAGTGCTGCCAGCACATGGACTTTTCTTAGTGGACAGATCAAGTACACCGTCTGCAGAGACACAAACAAACACCTGAGGATATTAAAAACTAGGAACAAACGTGGACTCAACAGACCAAAAATGACAAAGCAATAGGCCTAGTCAACCATGCAGATACACTAGCCATATATGAAGTTATGAAGTCAATTCGTTAATAGAATCAGGATTATTTTCCCTCCTAAAGTGACATACATTTAGCAAAGCTTGATCTAATATCTCCAAGGGTTAAATATTTTATTAATAGCGCCAAAAGAAAAGGTACAGCATATCACTGGAGATGTCAGGATATAGTGAGGTATCAGAAATCACAATTTCCATAGTATGAAGTTCTGTAACAGAACTATTAGACTCAATTTTCTAAATTAACCTTTATCAAAGCATGTGAGTTTTTAATGCCACATCATACTAATTATAAAACCAAATTCCTCAAGAGCTAAGTCTACCTGAAACACTGTACGTACATAAAAGTTGGATTTAGAAAATTTTATATAACACAAATTGTTTTAAAATATAAGTTTATATGGTTAAATTACATGTATATACAAAATAGTCTGTAAGATCAATCAGATGTTAACTGTTTATAATTTTCAAGAGTCCTAATTACTGTTCAGACACATCTGCAAAAATCTCTGTATTTGGATTCAATCTTTTCCAAAAAAATCTACAGAAATTCTTGGTATCTACAAAGGCAAGGTTTTTCAATTAGTACGTTATTACAAACTAGTGAGCAAAGTTTAGGGAAAGAAGAATGAAACAGGTCTTGATACTGATGACAACCTAGATGTTTTAGCCTTTTTTTTTTTTAACTAGACCATATAAAAATTCACACCATTAAAACATAAAATTAGAAAACCTTCTTTTCCGACAAAGACTTTTTTCCCGAATAGGCATGTCTAAAAAGGAAAACTCATCATCTGGACAATTTTTAAAGTGCCATTCTATCCAAAATTAACAAAGCAAGCTAATTCTTCATGCCTCTGAGTTTCAGTTGGTCATCAGAGGGGATTTTTTATCTAGTTATGTTAAAAAATGCCCCAATATAGAACCCTACATAGGACTTGTGTCTGAGGACAGTCACTCATGATTTCATGCTGTTAGAAATAAATACATGAGTTTGTAAACCAAAAATCCCACACTCACATAGAATTAAGTGTTGTCCTTTAGAGTTACTAATATTTCTAAAAATATAATTGTAATCTTATAGAATCAAGTGTCCTATTAGACATCTTAACCCAATGAGTCATCTAACAAGTAAATACACTGCTTAAAATATTTCCAACAGAAGACACTATTAAAGACTTCCAAATCTGTCTAATCAAACAGGCAATGTATTTTAAGTCTACTTAAATATACTAAATATACTGTGATTTCATTGGAAACACTTGAAAATTCATTTGAGAAATACTTTAAAAATTTTGTTTCACTTAAAGACTATACACTATAATCCTGTCATCTAGCTTAAATTTCTGTTGACAAGAGCATATCGTCAGTACAACATATCTCTTAAGCATTGCATCAACTAGAAGTTAAATTAGACTAGGTGGTATCTTTTTATGTTGATCTCCACAATTAATACTTTAAATACAACCTTTATGCTGTCATTCTCCTCAACTGAAGTTTTTAAGGAAATATTTTCAGCAAGGAGTTTTTTAATGAAAGCTACCAATCTTTGGTAAAGATAATCCTCAACAGAAAGAAAAAGCACAGAAAAGCACAATTTTGCTTTTGGTAACCAAAAGTAAGTACGCTGATCGATGTGAACATATGACAACGAAGAGTTCTACTAGGAAATCTCAGAATTATGACACTGTGATTGCTATTCATTACCTCTTACTAGGAAAAATAATCAGCTACCAATTCTAAGTAGTTCTTAGCTACTAAGAATTACTAATTCAAAAATACATTCTTTAATAAACAACTAAAGCCAGTCCATTAAGTATAAATCCCTCTTAAATTACTTACACAACAAGCAGAAGAAAAGTCCTTGCAAAGAGATTCTTCCAATGAATTAAACTTTTTGCAAAATGAGCCTCTCTTTCTCACCAATAAATCTACACATCTTATAACTTTTTGCACACTCTTAAGAGATTTCTATGACAAGGAAATCTAATTTGAACAGACATCACCAATGGCAGATTTCAAATGCTCACTTTATCTTTGTGAAATTAAAAATGAGATCACAAAGCAACAAAAATATTTAATCTATTTAAGAGAGTAAACTTTTCATAAATTCAAGAAATATGAATAAGCAAAGCAAAACTGATAACTTCTTAACTTTTTCCCTTAATTAGGATCCTCAACAAATTAAAATTACCTTTTGGAAATATTCTTAGGTTAGTTCATAACACAGCATATACACGTATGAATGTGTGTATTTATAAAATATTGAATACACTGAACCACCTGGTGTGTCTAATGTCTTCCTCATTGTATCTGACCCCAGGAGTTTCTTTTTTAAAATGCAAACAATACACACTCTTGCCTTATAATTTCATTTGCATAGTATAACTTCTACCTAATGAGACATATTTTTCTCAGGTGCTAATCCTAGAACACTGATGGACAGGGGGAAAACTTAATTTTTCACAGGGCTTTTTAAAACAAGGGACATGGCAAAGCTTTGGAAGTATAAAATACTAATATAAATATCAAGTAAATTAAAGATCAGCAATGAGGGTGCCTGGGTGGCTCAGTCGTGAGCCTTTGGCTCAGGTCATGATCCCAGGGTCCTGGGATCAAGCCCTGCATTGGGCTCCCTGCTTGGTGGGAAGCCTGCTTTTCCCCTCTCCCACTCCCCCTGTTTGTGTTCCCTCTCTCTCTCTGTGTCTCTCTCTGTCAAATAAATAAATAAAATCTTAAAAAAAAAAAAAAAAAAAGAATCAGCAACAACTGTAACCACCTAACTTTCCAGGGTGGTACATTAATCATGACTACGAACTATTGATACGTAACGTAGCCATTTTATCTATACTTCTCTATCACTGCAGTCAGCAATAATTTAAGGATCACATTAGTTTTTTTATCCTATTATTGTTATTGGTGGCCTACTTGCCGATAACTTTTTCTCCCCAAATTAAAGTATTCTGATTGGACAGAGGAGACCTTGACATCAAACCATACCTTGTTCGCTAGGTTCTGACTGAGACTTTCTGACAGTAAGGTCCAGAGGTGAGTCTTGGTCAGCCATGAGAAGTTTGCTGAGCACAGGGTTCTGAGTAGTTGCAGCCGTGGGAGAGGTGGTGACTGGAGATGCTTTCGGCAGGCTTTGGTTCTTTGTGCTATTGGGCTGGCTGGGGTCCTGAGTAGAGCTATTTTTTGAGGTATATTCAGCAGCAAATTGTTGGATCATTCGCTGCATGATCTCACGGGCCACTAGGGGAATATTGGGGTCGGAGACCCAGGGACTGTCTGTAAACAAAGATTTATTTACTTTTAAATTGGGACAATGTACTTTAAAAAAAAAAAAAAAAAGACAGCTTTCAAGCAAACATAAAATTTCATTTTATCTTTTTTCTTATAATGCAATACCCTAAAATTAGTATTCCCTCTCAGAATTGTATTTTTAATCTCTAAGCTTGAGTTCCAGATTTTTAAAAATAAAATTTTCATAAAATCATTTCTAAACACCACCCCTCAATATTATGAAATTAAATAAAGGGATAACAAATAGTGTATCTTCTGGGCAAGAATCACTTACCTGATACAGAAATCTCAAACCCTTCTTTTATGAGATAATTACCCCTCTGTTTACCACCTACAGATCATTTCTGGTTTCTCCTAGACCTTCCTCAGCTATCTTTTCCTAAGTTGCTGAAGAATGGATTATTTAGTTCATGAGTGCTTAATTTACTTTCTGTTAAAGACTGAAGGCATATCAAAATTATAAAAGGAGATACTTAATATAAGATCTATGATAGAGTGGGGCAATAGCCTCCCATTTTCAAGCTCACTAGAATCATTCTGAGGGCTTATAAAAAACAGATTGCTGGGTCCTATCCCCAGAGTCACTTATTCAGCAGTTCTAGGGTGAGCTGAAGGACTGGTGTTTCTAAGTTTTTAGATGTAACTGGTTGAGGGACACAATTTTAGAACCCCTAGGCTAGGAGTTTAAAGACCAACTCTCAAAAGCTTAAGCCCATATATTTTCCATGAGTTCCTTAAATACATTCTACCAATCATTAAACAGAACAGCTAGTGAAATAATGAAATAAACAGCTAATGTTAATTTTTAAAACATATGAATTCATTAAATCATAGAACTTTTAGCACTGGAAGGGACCTTGAAGGTCAAACAGGCGAAAATAAAAGGGAAAATGTTTGGTATGCATATGTATGTCATCACATCTCCACCGTTACTGCACTCTCAGGGAGACTAAGCTTCTCAAGAGCAGAGATTATAGATTATGTTTGTTTCCCTCTGTATACTCAGCACCTAATCTTGCCTGACATAAAGAATGCATTCATATTAGTTGAGTAATAAATGGATCAGTTAAATCAATCAATCCTTATTAAGTTTTGTTCTTCAGACAAATGAAGATGATGTATCTAAATAATAAGTGGCCTCTTCAAATTTGTATAGATGATTAGTGGTATAGACCCTAATTAAAACTCTCCCTGTGATCTTAATGTTCCACCTGTGACCTTTACTTCCCCACCACACTTCAGAGGTTTTAGGAGACAGTTCTCAGAAAACCCGAGTTTCCTTGGTCTTTTAAAGATTTAATTATAGAAGGTAAATTACTTTACCCATAATACAGTTGGACCTAGAAGGAAATTAGGTTGATTTATAAATTTAGAGAAAAACTGACTTATTAAAATCTAAAATCTCCACAGTAAACATACACACACACACACACACACAATCAAAACCTCATGGGACTCCAAGAACAATTTTTGTTTCCTTGAAAGATAACATTCAATACCAGAAGATAGTCTAAAATCAGAATATTTAATTCTCTGAAGTCTAATGAGTTTTGCTTTATCAATAGTAACATTTCTGTTCTACTAACAAGTACTTCTGACCTTATGTTTCTCCTCTATAGAGTATGCTAGGTGGTTTAAGAATTAGAGTGTTCGATTAGGTAAGGTTCAGAAATTACTACAACCACTGACAAGAGTTCCTTAAATGTTTTAATAAACGTTTTAGCCACAACTGTTTAAATCTCCTACCCACTGAATATTCTTATTCATATTCATTTAACTTTCCACTTAAGATCCATCCTCCACATGAAAGATTGAATATAATTTCAAGTTTAAATATATTAGTGTTATCTTCTTATCCCCAGGAACACAGAAGAAAGCATCCAAATAGGAAGCAAAATGAATTTATGAGATGTCTGTGTTTAATTAGATTTATAAATATAATTAAAAAGATTTGTGAAGAGTCAAAGATTTTAGGATAAAGACCATAAATTGCTATCTCTGAGCTTTAAATGCTTGCAGTGCGTCTTGCCTTTTTTGAATGAAGAGCATAATCATAAAACACAATTCATATTCACAAATTGATGACATCTCTGCCATCTGAATTTCTACAATCTTTTGAAGTTTCCTGAACACATTTCATTCTTTCACTTACATAAAACACAACTTCTATAAACCTAGATATGCCTTGAGGAAGATGCACAACTTAGTCAAATAAAAACAAATCAAGTCAAAATTAAAACGACAGGAAAACAAGTAAATGCTATACCACCACCCACCCGTGTGTTTTAAAAATGCAAATCTGGGGAGCCTGGGTGGTTCAGTCAGTTGATAGATCATCCGACTCTTCCTTCCCTCGAACTCTCAAGCGCATGTGCACAAACGCTCTCTCTCTCAAAATCTTAAAATAATCTTAAAAATAAAAATTTAAAAATTTTTTAAAAATCTTGTCAAATTTTCTAACACAGGGGCACCTGGGTGGCTCAGTGGGTTAAACCCTCTGCCTTCGGCTCAGGTCATGATCCCAGGGTCCTGGGAATGAGCCCCACATCAGGCTGCCCCCTTCTCTGCCTACTTGTGATCTTTCTCTGTCAAATAAATAGATGGAATCTTTTAAAAAAAATTTTCTAACACAAGTGGCAAAGCAAGCTGAAAGAATATGATAATGACAGCTGTAGAAGGTATACTGTTCATAAGCTGGAATTTATTATAGGGTCCATACCACAAAAGCCTACTTTTATTACATCTATGTTCCTACTTAGCTTACAGTAACTTTCCATAGTCAATTATTTAAAACATAAAATTTTGGGGGTGCCTGGGTGGTTCAGTCAATTAATCATCCAACTTTTGATTTCAGCTCAAGTCATGATCTCATGGATCTTCAGCTAGGCATGAAGCCTACTTAAGACGTTCTTTCTCCCTCTGTCCTTCCTCCTTCCTCCCGAAACAAAAAACATTCATTTGCAATACTTATTAACAACTAAATCCAAACCTCTGATTTATTTAAAAAAAAAAAAAAAAAAATCCCCTGCAGACTAAATTGCCTGTCATATCTCTTCCTGTTATACATTTTTGGTATAACCTGAAGAGTACTAATAATCATCTTTAAGACATTTTCATGAAGATTAATACAATATCTAAAAATAACAATATTAATGCATAAAACAAAGAGGAAGGAACTTACAATAACAAAGCAATACTTTTTCTGAGCATCATGTGCCAATATACAAATACACAACTTTACATACAGTATTCTCATCTCTTGAAGTCTACCCTAAGACTGATGCAGAGGTAAAAATACCCTCACGTGCCCAAAAGTGTAATGTTTAAATAGAAAACTTGTAAGAAATTTAAGTTATTCCTACATGACAAAGGGATAGGACTAGCAGAGAAAGCAGCTGGAATTCTCTTTAGGAATATGCTTATGATTGACCTTATTAATTCCTTCTAAGCAAAGAAAGTTCTTTCTCCATGTATATTAGGGAGAGGAGTTCCTCTTTTTAGATAATGAAGTTTGCTGCAGCATTAGACCCATGATTCAGTACACATCTTAAAGTAGAGAACAGCAGAGGAGCTATAAAGATATTTTATATTGTTAATAAACTGACAGAACTGACCTTTTATACTGTAAATGTGAATTACTTTAATAAAACAATCAAATGTTTGTAAAACTAAGTCAATTACTATTTTGAACATATTTAGAATTTTAGAATTTAAAATTTTAGAATTCAGATAAAGTGGGCAATTCAGATAAAGTTGGGAGCTTTAGGTCAGAGGGTGCTTGAGGGTATGAAAAGAGAAGTGAGGATGTACCAAATGATTTAATTTTGTATAAGGATCTGATGGAAGAAAAAAGTGCCACAGAAAACAATAATCCTCACTCCTTAATTTTATATGACACCTGACTTCATACTCATTTTGAAAATATTGACCACATTAAGTAGAACATCAGCTGGTCTCCAACTGTAAACAACTAATTAGAAAAGCACTTATCAGACTTTCAACCAGTGTATAGGCAAAAATCACCCTCGTAACTTTGGAGGGAAGGTGGGAATTCCCAGGAGAATGGAGAGGTGTAAAAAGAATATACAAAGAAATATTAAAGAATCGCTGAGTCTGCTGGAAGATTAAATAAAGAATATTCAGGATTATGAGGAATTTGTAGGAAACTGTTAGAACCTCTCACAGTAACCTCCATCTTGGAACTAGAGGAAAGACATAGTTAACTGAAGAATACAAATCCATTCAGAAAGTTTCTGGAAGGTAAAGACTTCACTAGAATGGATAATGGAGGGAAGCTTTCTGAAGGTCTAAGCTGATGGCAATTATGGTTTGTGAGCAGAGAAAAATGTAAAACATGTCTACAAAAATTTCAAGGAGAAAGAAAAATGGAAAAATCTAAGAGGTGGAGCTATTAAATACCATCTGAAATATATGGGATATAAGTTTTACTATATAATACTGAATTTCTTTCTCCAATTTTAATAATTCTATGAAATTTTAGTGAAATAAGATTGTATCAAGGAAAAGATGCTTGCAAATCTAATTTTAAGATATAACTTCACATCTTTTTTCCAAATAAATTTCAGTGAGGAATTACTAAAATTTTATACCATTGGTTTTATGGTAATTTGTGATTAAAACTGTAACTATGTAAGAATATTTGATAAAATACTATACTGCTGAAACCTTAGGATTTTCAGGTACTCATAATACTTTTGGGAACTATTTAACTAACAAAAACTTGTTAGACACCATCACTTCAGAAGGAAAATGAGGGAGAGGAGTTGCCTTACCTATTTCAAATTTAACTTGACCAAAGGAATATAAAGTCTATTACCAATAAAGAAAAATATGTTTTAAAGTGACTTTTAAAAAATGACATTAAAATTAAGGAAATTGCTATAAGACACTAAATACCATGATATAAGATACTAAATATATATAAATATATATTTATATTTATAAATAATATTTATATATAAATAAATATATTTATATTTTATTTATATATAAATATATGTTTCATATATATTTATATATAATAAATAAATAAGGATATAAGATACTAAATGCCATTCTTTGCTAGAACCAACCTTTTCTATAAAAGACTGCATTGAGGAACTCTTCTGCTTGTCTCTCGAATCGAATGATTTTTGCTTGCTCTTGTTTAAGTAGAGCTTCTTGCCCAGCTCCCGAAGCTGGTTCATCCAGACCGACTAAGAGTCCCTGTAAAAATATTTGGTGAAATATTTGCACAGAAATCTTTCCCCATTCAGTATTAAAAGCATAGATACAAAATCAAAGACAAACGTTAGTAACAGGTCAGACAAATCAGTTTAATACAATTAAAATATTTTAAAAATTTGAACCAGGATAAAATTTATCTCCACAAACGTATAAAAGCAAAGTGAGTGTAAAAATACACTTTGGGTGGTTTTATTTATCTTATGAATTATGTTTAAAATTTAGAGATAAACTCTAATATTACTAAAGGAAAATTTTTCTTGAGAATTCAAATGTATCAGTTATTATACTACATAGCATAGTTCACACACAATTCAACTCAAACAAAAAGATACCTAAATATTATCTGAGAATTATGTTTGTTCTCCAAGTTCAAGATGTTTTTTCCAGACACAGAACATTTTTAAGAGGGCCAGAAGAAAGGAAAACTCAAAGAGATTAAGTTCTCAAAACTTATAATTCTGTCCCTAGAATACTATTTCATAAACTACAGCTTTTAAATGTTTATAGAGTTGTGAAATTAATAGGTTAAAACTACTCTAGAAAAAATAATTTAAAAATAGAGTGCATCACATGTTGTAAACACTTCTGTATATGCTTAAAAATGTTTACAATATAAAAATTTAAGTCCTGATCAAAAAGTTTCAAAATGCTGAAGTAGACTCATCCCAAACATAACCAGACTCTGTTCTCAGACTTCAGGAGCACTAGACTAGGTTGTTAAGGCTTTGTACTTATTTTCACTTTTGTAGCTAATAAACAGGAAACTATAATAGAAAAATAAAAGTGTAAAGAAAAGCAAAGTACATGTTTTTAAGGGTTCTTTGAGTTCCAGCATATATAATCTACTTCAAATCACTGAAATGTATCACCGTGTGCATTTACTTATGTCATGGAAAACTTAAAAGTACTCTAAATATTAGAAAATGAGGACATGGCTTGACACAATGAGAAGGAAGTAATAAACAAGACACTGAAAGACTATTATAATTCAGTTTTCTTAAAGATTTCAAATATACCCAATGATATTTGAAACCAGCTTTTTATAATTCTCCCATCATCCAAACTGTTGACATCACATTTAGCATCAATTATACATTATAGTTTAATATAAAGAACTCTCGTATAATTAAACTAATTATCCCACATAATTTCTATTAGACATATTAAGTCTGCCACATAAAGAAAATATTGTGTTCTAAAACATTTTAAAAACCTTTATTATAGTTGTATTTGACAACATTCTCTTTTGTGGCCTAAAGAAATTAAGTAACTTTTTAAAACGAATCACAAAATAATGTAATTCTGATACAGATTTAACATCTAAAAGGTATGAGGAATAGGTATTAATTAAAGAGTCCAATAAAATCTTCAGTTGCATTTTTAATGCCATTTCATTGTTTAGTGGTTTTTAAAATAAGACATTACATGACATGAACTCCTTAGTCCTGCATTCAGTTCAGTTAGACTTTGAGCAGAATATATGTTTATTTTTCATGTTTAGAAACACTTGTATCTTAAACAGAGAAGATGTTAGTTGAAGGATGAAATTATACAGTGTAGTTCCACTGGGTGATTCTACATACACGTTTACAAAAACGTGTTTTTTTTTTTTTTTTTTTTTTAAAGATTCTATTTGACAGAGAGATCACAAGTTGGCAGAGGCAGGCAGAGAGAGAAGGGGAAGTAGGCTCTGTGCTGAGGCTCGTTCCGAGGACCCTGAGATCATGACCTGAGCCGAAGGCAGAGGCTTAACCCACTGAACCACCCAGGTGCCCCCAAAAACATTTATTTTTCCCCTCAAGTTTTTATTTAAATTCCTGCTAGTTGATATATAATGTAATATTCATTTCAGGTGTAGAATTTAGTGATTCATCAGTTTAAAAGAACACCCGGTGCTCATCAAAAAATATGGAGCATTTCACGAATCTGTGTGTCATCCATGCGCAGGGTCCATGCTAATCTCTGTATTGATCCAATTTTAGTGTATGTGCTGCCCAAGTGAGCACAGAATATCTACATTTCAACCATGTTTAATGTTCCATTCAGGCTACTGTCTTATTTAAATTAACTCATAGCAACTAACAGCACTCAGAAGGGAGGTGCTACCAGTTTTTTCTTGAATTAAACAATTTTAACCAATTTAATCAACCTGGACTCTGAAATATATAGATAACTTCCATTTGGTTCACATTAATTACAGTCACATCTATCTGGTTTTTTAATGGCTTTACTGAGATATAATGCACATACAACTCACCCATTTTAGTTTAAAATTAAATGGTTTTTTGGGTAGGTTCATAGAGGTGTCGGACCACCACCACGATAAATTTTATAACCTTTTTGTACCCCAGAAGTAAACCCTGTATTCATTAACAGTCAGCTAACTCCCCATTCTCCCATTTGCCCCAACCTAGGCAATGACTTTATTATTTTTTGTTTCTACAGACTTGCTTATTCTGGGTATTTCATACAAATGGAATTGTGCAACATCCGCGCGCGCGTGCGTGCATGTGTGTGTGTGTGTGTGTGTGACTTCTTCCTCCTGGAATGTTTTTAAGGTTCACCACATTGTAGCATGTACCAGTATTTCCTTCCTTTTCAATGCCAAACAATATACCATTGTATAGATAGAGCACATTTTATCTAATCATCAGTTGATGACCATTTGGGTTTCTACTTTTCGGCAACTATGATACAAATAACACTGCCTTTAATGTTTGTGAGCAAGTTTTTGTGTGCATGTATATTTTCATTTCTCTTGGATATGTATTTAGGAGCGTAATTTCTGTATCATGTCTTAATTATGTTTACCATTCTAAGTAAAAAAAAAAAAAAAAAAAATCTTCCAAAGCAGGTACACCATTTCATATTCTCAACAGCAATGACGGTTCCGACTTCTCCACATATTCAAGAATACTTACCTTTTTTATTACATTCATTCTAGTACAAAAGAAGTGGTGCCTCATGGTTCAGATTTGTATTTCCCTAATGACTACTGATGTTGAACATCTAACTGGTCATTTAAATACCTTCTTTGGAGAAACGTCTATTCATATGTTTTGCCCAGTGTTTAACTGGGCTATCTACCTTTTTAATGTTGAGTTTTAAGACTTCTTGATATAGTCTGAATATAAGTCCATTATCAGATGTAAGATTTGCAAATATTTGCCATCAATGAAGTTATCACTTCATTGATGCTACTACTGTTAGCAGTACAAAAGTTAAAAAAAAAATTTTTTAAAAGATTTTGTTTATTAACATAGAGCACAAACAGGGGGAGCAGCAGGCAGAAGGAGAGGGAAAAATACGGAACCTGATGCGAGATTTGATCCCAGCACCCTGGGATCATGACCTGAGCTGAAGGCAGATGCTTAACTGATTAAGCCACCCAGGCACCCCCAAAATTATTTAATTTTAATAGATTTCAATTTATCTATTTTTTTTTGGGCATTTGTACTTTTGGCATTATGTCTAAAAAAACTAGTGGCTAACCCAAGGTCATTAAGATTTACTCTTATATTTTCTTCTAAATGTTGTATAGTTTTAGAACTTACTTTTAGGTATATGAACCATTTCAAGTAAACTTTTGTGTATGGTATTGGAGAAGGTCCAAACTCTTTTCTCAAGAATCACTAGCTGGGATAACTGGGTGGCTCAGTCAGTTAACCATGTGCCTTTGGCTCAGGTCATGATCCCAGGGATTGAGTCCTGCATCGGGCTCCCTGCTCAGCTGGCAGTCTGACTCTCTACTCGGCTTCTCCTCTTTCTTACTCACTCACTCCCTCTCTAATAAAGAAATAAAAAATTCTTTGAAAAGAAATGAATCACTAGCCATAAATTTTACTTCCGGACACCCAATTCCACTGATTTACATTTCCCATCTGTAAGCCAGTAACACAGTACGGTATCTTGTATGTATGGTAGACTTGTAGTAAGTTTTGAAATTGGGAAGTTTAAGTCCTCTCTTCTTTTTAGAAGACTGTTTTGGCTGTTCATGCATCTCTTGAATTTTCATATGAATTTTAAGATCAGTTTCTCAATTTCTGCAAAGTAGGCAGTAGAGGCCTTGATAGAGAATGCACTGAACCTGCAAGCTATTTTGGGAACCAATGATATCTTTTTAACATTAAGTGTGTTCCAATTCATGAACATGAGATACCTTTCAGTTTATTTAGATCTTCAATATGTATTTTTTTAGTTTAAGTGTACAAGTCTTAAAGATCTTAAAAATTATCCCTAAGTGTTTTATTCTTTTGGATGCTATTGTAAATGGAACTGTTTTAATTTTCACGTTGATTGTTCATCGCTATTTGTCTAGAAATACTACCATTTTTTAAAAATGCTATATTCTACAACCTTGCTGAACTTAACTCTAATAGTGTTCTGTAGATTCTTTAGTATTTTCCATATACAACATTAGTTATCTACATATAGACACTTTTCATAATCTGGGTAATTTTGGCTTTCTTTTTTTTTTTTTTTTTTTAATGCCTAATTGCCAAGGCTAGACCCTCAGGTACAATACTACATAGAAGTAATGAGTGGACAACTTTGTCTTGTTCCTAATCTTAGGGGGAAAACTGTTCAGCTTTCCACCATAGCTATGTACTCTTGTAAAGTCAGGCTAAGGAATTTCTCTTCTATTCCTAGTTTGTTGCATGTTTTTATCATGAAAAGGTACAGAATCTGGTCACTTTTTGAGGGGGCATCCATTGTGATGATCGTATGGTTCCTATCACTTATTCCATTAATGCATTGTATTATATTAACTGATTTTGTGATGTAAACCAACCTTGCATTCCTGAGATAAAGCTCACTTGGTAAGGGAGTGCATAACAGCTTTTATATGTTGATTTGGTTTGCTAATATTTTGTTGAGAATTGTATTGGTGTTGTTGGTATAAATAAGTGATACTCATTTGAAGTGTTCGTTCCGTTCTTGTGACTTCTCTGTCTGGTTTTGGTATTCAAATAATACTGGCCTCACAAAGTGAGTAAGTTTTCCTTTGTATTTTAGATAAGTCTGTGAAGGATTGGTATAAATTCTTTTTAAAATATCTGATGGGGGGCACCTGGGTGGCTCAGTGGGTTAAAGCCTCTGCCTTCGGCTCGTGATCTCAGGGTCCTGGGATCGAGCCCCGCATCGGGCTCTCTGCTCGGCAGGGAGCCTGCTTCTCCCTCTCTCTCTGTCTGCCTCTCTGCCTACTTGTGATCTCTCTCTGTGTCAAATAAATAAATAAATAAAATCTATAAAAAAAAAAATATATCTGATAGGAATCACCAGTGCAGATATCTGGCCACGGCCTTTTCTTTGATGATAGTTTTTAAATTACAAATTTAATCTCTTTACTTGGTTCTAGGTTGCATTAGTTTCCTAGGACTATGGTAATGTATTACCACAAACTGAGTGGCCTAGAACCACAAAAACTCACAGCACTGCAATCTAAAAATCTGCAATGGAGCCATGCTCCTTCTGAAGGCTCTATGAAAGAGTCCTTCCTTGCTTTCTCCTAGATTCTGGTAGTATACAACAATCTTTGGCATTTCTTGGCTTGTGACAGCCTAAGTCCAATTTCTACTTCCATCTTTACATGGCCTTCTTCCCTATGTATCTCAGTCTCTAAATCTCTCTTCGTATAAAGATACCAGTCATTGGATTTAGGACCTACTCTAATCCAGCATAACTCCATTTTAACTTGATTAATTTGCGAAGATCTTATTTCCAAATAAGAGTATGTTCAGAAGTACCAGGGATGAGAACGTCATGTCTTTTTTGGGGGGTGTTTGGGGTGGGGGAGACATTTCAACCCACAACATAGCTTGGGGTTGAAATGTCTTGGGGTAGGGGAGACATTTCAACCCACAACATAGATTTTCTAATTCTCCTTATGTCAGTTTCAATAGTTTGTGGTTTTCTAGGCATTTGCTTATTTCATCTAAATTATCTAATCTGCTAATATATATATTATCCTTAAATTCTTTTTATTTTTAGTAATTTCCTCTATATCATTTGTAGTTTAGTAATTTGAGTATTTTTCTCTTGATCAGCCCTAGATAAAACATTTATCAATTTTGTTATTTTCAAAAAGCCAACCTTTGATTTTGTTTGATTTCCCTATTTTTCCATACTATTTCATTTATTTCTGCTCTAATCATTATTTTCTTCTTTCCACTTCCTTTGGATTTAGTATGCTCTTCTTTTTCTAGTCTTTTAAGAAAGGGTTTTGACTAAAATCTTTTTAAATACAGGCATCTGCAGCTACAAATATTGGTCTAGGTGCTACTAGCTACATCTCATAAGTTTTGGTATGTTTTGGCTTTGTTTTAATTTATGTAAAAATATTTTCTAATTTTCTTTGTGATTTCTTCTTTGATCTGATTAGCAGTGGTATTTAATTTCCACATGTTTGTGAATTCTTCGTATTTCCTCTGTAACTGATTTCTGATATCATTCCTCTGTAGTGGGAAGACATATTTTATATGATTGCAATCCTTTAATTTTTTTTTAAGACTAGCAGAAACTCTTTCCTGGAGAATGTTCCATGTACAGTTGAGAAGAATTAGTATTTTGTTCTTTTTTGGTTGGAGTGTTCTATATAATTATCTTGCTAGGTCTAGTTGATACGTAGTGTTGCTCAATTCTTTCTTCTTTGTTGATCTTCTGCCTAGACGCTTTATCCATTACTGAAAAGTGGAATATTAACATATGCAACTATTGTTGAACTATTTCTCCCCTCACTTCTGTCACATTCCACTTCATGCATTTTGGGGCTCTGTTGTTAGGTAAGGATATAATTCTGTCTTCCTGATTAACCCTCTTATCATTAAAAAATGTCCTTCTTTACCTCGAGGTCCAATGAAGTCTACTTCACTAGCACTGCGCAGTCTCTGATACCACTTCTCAGGGAATACTGTCTTGAGCATGCAGTCTCCCTGTCAACCAGGAATCACTGTGGGTTCAGTCAGACCCCGTCAGTTTCTTCCTCAGGTCTTCCCTTTAGAAGCTTCTTGCTGATCTGCCCGTAGTGGTAGCACACATCCAGCCATTAGCCTCTACTAATTTGTTTCATTGGTGTGTTTCTGCCCCACCATGGCACATGAATTCTACCACTCTCTATGCCAATAAAAGAGGGGTCTCTCTGCCAGTCTTTGAGGCTTGGGATTGGCCAGGAGGGCTCTTTTAGCTATCTTTTTTTTTTTTCCCTAGTTCTCTCTTTCCTGATAAACATTCTAACTGGTCTGCCATTTCACTTGTTGCTACTAGAACCATGGACCTAACAGCTGCCTCTTAATTGTTCACCACAAAAATCTTCAATTTTTTGTAAGCTCTCTTCCAAATGAAGTCAGTTCCCTTAAGAGAGCTACAGAGTTCTCTGTTCTCAAAGCCTGCCTTTACCTTTGGAAGAAACTGTGCCACAGCACAGAAACTGGGGACTGGGACAATGACCCACTTCTCTCAGAGTGACATCTGTGCTTTATGAGAGGGGGTGCTGGATGAGTTGCCTCTTCTGGCATAGAACTTCTGCCTTATGAATGATGCCTGGCCCAAAGCTCAGTATTCTCAATCTGCTGCACCTGGAGTAGATGTCCACTCTGAGTAAAGGATGAGTGAATGAAGGGAGCACTAGGCTTTTCAACCTCAGCTGCCTGGAAGAAAGCATCTACAAGAAGCTAGAAAGTATGAGAAAAGCCCAGTCTGCTCCTCCTGCTCACAGCAGCACTTCCCCCAAGTTGAGCTCAGTGAGGTGGGTGGGAGTGGGTCACATGGGTCAAACGCCAGAGTCCCATTGTTCCTACTGAGATTTAGGTGGTTTTTTTTTTTAAACAAATGATTCTCCATTTGCTGTATGCCCTTAAGATAGTTATTTCCACAGCTTAAGTGGTTGTTTTAAAATAGTTTTCACCAAATGGTTATTTCAATTATTATCCAGAATAATAACCAAAGATGAAAAATATAACACAATATCACATACTTTTTTCGACTGCATCTGGTCACCAAGTTAAAAATTTATAGCACTGTCGTGGGGATCTGGGTTGGCTCAGTTAGTTAAGTGTCCAACTCTTGGTTTCAGCTCAGGTCATGATATCGAGCCTGCATCAGGTTCCATGATCAGCATAGAGTCTGCTTGAGATTCTTTTCCCCTCCCTCTCCATGTGCTCCCCACCATACTCTCTCTCCCTCATATAAATAAATAAAATCTTAAAACCAAATTTACAGCAATGATGTACAAACAAAATACAGGTCATTCTCCCTCACTGTACATACTATATACCAAAATTAAATGAATTTTGGAAGCCCAACAAGAACAAAAAAGTTACTATGAAACAGAGCTAATAAAGTTAACACAATAGCTAGGAGATACGTAAAAAATTAATGTCATTTCCCCTCCGTCATATCTGAATTTTAAAAGGAGTCATTATATATGGTATGGCAAAAAAATAATAAATGATGTGACATACTTTCCTGTAAATAAAAAACCAGTTATAAACTCTACTTATTAAAAAAACAAGTTCTTGGCTCATAACATAATAGAAATAAAGATGGAGACAGGAATTGGAACTTATATCCTCTAGGAATTGCTTCCTTCAGAATTCAGGAATTGGTCCCCCTGGACTGGTATGTTCATAGCTACAGGTAATTCTGTCAAAATCTACTCTGAGCTTTTTTTTTTTTTTTTTTTTTTAAGATTTTATTTATTTATTTATTTGGAGAGAGAGATCACAAGTAGGCAGAGAGGCAGGCAGAGAGAGAGGGGGAAGCAGGCTCCCCGCGGAGCAGAGAGTCCGATGTGGGGGCTCGATCCCAGGACCCTGGGATCATGACCTGAGAGGAAGGCAGAGGCTTTAACCCACTGAGCCACCCAGGCACCCCCTACTGTGAGCTTCTTAAAAGCATCTGTACCTAGAACATATTGTCAAAGCATCTGATTCTGTAGCTCTGCAGTAGGGAGTAGTCATTTTTTTTTAAAAGCTCTCTCCCTAATAAAGAACTGAGAAAAGCATCATCACTATCATATTTTTAAAATTACTATGTATTTATAGTAAGTCTTAGTATTTGGGAAGGCAAATTGCTACTCGTTATTCGTATTTTCCAAAATGTCTTGGCTATTCTGACTTTATTTTTTCAGATTATATTTAAAATAACTTAGTCAACTCTTTTCCCACTACCACCAGCTCCCCAAAAAAGACATTGTGGTTTCGATCTGAATAGCATTATACGTAGGAAGTATTTCAAGAAGAATGTAACACCCTTAAAAATATTCAGTCTTCTCTTTTAGGAGCTGCTTTACATTTATCCAAGTAGGCTTTAATGGATCTCAATTAAAATTTTGTTGTTTATTGACATTAGTTCCCACATATTTATTCTTTTACATTTTTATTGTCCTTATGAAAAGGATGTTTCCTGTATTTTCTAACTGCTAGTGCTGGAATAAATGAAGAAAAAGTGTGTGTGTGTGTGTGTGTGTGTGTGTGTGTGTGTGTGTGTGTGTATAAAAGTTAATTTTCTATGTAGCTTTTAGGGAAAGTGTAGGTCATCTATTTTCAATTGCTATGTTTTCTGGTAGCCTCACAAGTTTGTGCCAATTTTCCAATATTCTTCTAAGGTAATTTCTTTTAAGGGAGCTGTGAAGGTGATAAGGAGAGGTAGAGGAACTGTAGAAGCTGACACTTTGTGTGGTATAATGACCCATCACCCAAAGCATGAAAAGACTTAATACCCAATGGGTTGCGATCTTCAATAGAATAGACCAAGTTCTTTATTAAGCTTTGGTTATCTCTATCTACACAACCCATACACTATACTCTTTTATTATCTTTTACTACCTTTTTATCTTTTACATTTTTGGGAATGGCAATAAAACAAATATCCAAAAGATGTTTTCAAATGTGTGTGTGGTTTTTTTTTAAAGATTATTTATTTGTTTGTTTGTTTGACCAAGAAAGGGAAATCACAAGTAGGCAGAGAGGCAGGCAGAGAGAGAGAGAGGGGAAAGCAGGCTCCTCTGAGCCACCCAGGCACCCCTCAAATAAGTTTTTACTTTCCCCTACAATTTAAGACTCGCTATCTCTTTGTACTACCAGAAACACTCAAAGGAAATTCTTCAGACTGAAGGGAAGCAATACGTCTGAGAGAATTTAAAGAAGATATAAAGATGATATAAACTATGATCCTAAACTAGAAGACTCAATGTTGCTAATATGGTAATTCTCTCAAAACTGCTCTACAGATTCAATGCAATCTTAACCAAAATTCTAAAAGGCTTTTTCAAAAATTGATATACTGATTCTAAAATTTATATAGAAAGACCTAGATTATCAGGACAAGCCTGAAAAAGAAAAAGTTGTAGAACTAGTACTATTTGATTTTCAGACATAAAGATAAACTAATCAAGACACGGGTATTGGGGCACCTGAGTGGTTCAGTGGGTTAAACCCTCTGCCTTCGGCTCAGGTCATGATCTCAGGGTCCTGGGATCAAGCCCTGCATCGGGCTCTCTGCTTGGTGGGGAGCCTGCTTCCCCCTCTCTCTGTCTGCCTCTCTGCCTACTTTTGATCTCTCTCCCTCTGTCAAATAAATAAATAAAATATCTTAAAAAAAAAAAGGGGGCAAAAAAACAAGACACTGGTATTGGTGTAAAAACAGACCTATAGTTCTATGGCAAATAACAGAGCCCAGAAACATATCCACAGTATACCTGTGGTATATACATATACTGTCAACTGACACAACAAAGATACCAAGGAATTTAATAGGGGAAAGAATATCTTCCCAACAAATGGTGTTAGAACAACTGGATTACTTTACAAAAAATAATAAATCTCAACATTGCAATCACACCATACAGAAAAACTATCTAGAAATGGATCATATATCAAAATATAACAGTCAGCACTAATAAACTTCTAAAAGCAAGCACAAGATTTTCTTGAACAGGACATAAAAAACATGAATTTTAAAAGAAAAAAATGACAAAGTGTTATATAGAATGTATAAAGAACTATTACCACTTAGTAAGTTTTTTTAAAAAATGGACAAAAATTCAAACAAATGTTTCACATACGATATGTATCAAGATGCTCAACATCACTAATCAATAAGGAAATGAAAGTTAAAATCAGTGAGACAGCACTACAGACCCACCAGAATATTTAAAGTTAAAAAACTAACAATATCAAATGTTGGCAAAATGGGAAACATTAGAACTCTCATACACTGCTGATGAAATCACAAAATTGTTAAATTTGGTGAACCATATGGCAGTATAAGGTTAAATATACAATTATAATACTACCCAGTAATTCCAATTCTAGGTATTTATCCAAGAGATAAAAATATATATGTCCAAAGGCTTATATGTAAGTCTAACAGCCAACATCTGGAAACAATTCAGAAATCCATAATAAAGTGAATGGCAAAACAAATAGTTGCAGATAAATGCTATGGAGGCTTACACAGCAATAAAAAGGAATAAGAGTATATACAAAAATAATAAATATCAAAAAATTATACTAAACAAAAGGAGTCAAATATAAAGGACAACATACTGTATGACTCCTATTATATAAAAAGTCTATCTAAAAAAGGTAAAACTTGAGTGATTGAGTTAGAGGATCCAAGAAAGGAACTACAAAGGGACATGAGAAAGCTTTAGGGTGAGGGAACTGTCCTGATCTTGACTGTACTGATAGTTATACAACTGTATATATTTACCAAAATCTACTAATCTGAACTCTTAAGTGGATTAATTTTGCGGTATATAAACATTACCTCATAAAAAAAATCATTAAAAACAGTTCACGGTATTAAAGATAAAAGATACTGAACATATCACTGATTTCTGGAACTTGAAATCAAATAAATGATGCTTACTTACATTTTCAGTTTCACGAAGAAATGGAACACTTATTTTCAAAGTCTCATATAAACATTGTTCTCAAGCAAGCATATTTTTAGGTTGAAAAACAGTATTTTTTACTTGCCATCTATTTTTTGCATTGTAATCTGGATATACTGTCAGTCACCATGGACTGCTGGCCTTTCACTGTTTTTCACTATTTTTGCTGTATCTTAAGATACAAATCAAGATAAGAAGGCTGAGGGCGCCTGGGAGTCCCACATCGGGCTCCCTACTAAAGTTGAACAAAAGTGTATCCCATGACCCCATCAATTCTAAAACATGCCCAACGTGTGTAGCCACAGGTGCACCAAAATTCACAAACAAGAATGTTCACTGGGGGGGCGCCTGGGTGGCTCAGTCGTTAAGCATCTGCCTTCGGCTCAGGTCATGGTCCCAGAGTCCTGGGATCAAGCCCCACATCGGGCTCCCTGCTCGACAGGAAGCCTGCTTCTCCCGCTACCATTCCCTCTGCTTGTGTTCCCTCTCTCGCTGTGTTTCTGTCAAATAAATAAAATCTTAAAAAAAAAAAGATAAGGAGGCTGAGTCTTGCCCAAAAGCTGGTCTCTGTTAATGAAGCTGTATGCAGACTGGCCAAAAAAGGGGATACATGCATCACCAAAAGAACCAGATCTCCCCCACCACCATCAAAAAAAATCCAGTATTGGAGCAGGGAAAAGACAAGATGAATGTAGAGTATCCTGCTGTACCAATTTTTAAAGTGCTCAAAAATTACGGGACATGTCAGAAGGACACAGTAGGTGGCTTGAAGGGGCTCTCACTAATCAAATCTGGGACACTGAATGATATATTTCTAAGAATTTTGATTTCAAACTGACAGAGGGAATGAGAAAACTCTTCTTCACAGTATAAAGAGAACTAAAAAATGTAGGGAAATAATAGAAAAATAACAATTTTCAAGGCATCAGGAGAATGACTGATTTCAGCAAGAAATTACCACCAATACCAAAACTAAAGTGGATAAAAGTTTAGTAAAGAAGATATATTTACATTGTCTCAAAGTATCTCTTCACAAATAACTTATTAATTACAAGGAAGAAAAAGAACCACTTCAGTGGAGAAACCTAGTGAACATCAAACCTTGTCAGACGATCAAAGTAAACACCACCTATTAAACTAACACTGTCGGGCGCCTGGATGGCTCAGTTGTTAAACATCTGCCTTAGGCTCGGGTCATGATCTCAGGGTCATGGGATTAAGTCCCGCACTGGGGTCCTATCCCTGCTCAGCGGGAAGCCTGCTTTTTCCTCTCCCACTCCCCCTGCTTTGTTTCCTCTCTCGCTATGTCTCTCCCTGTCAAATAAATAAAATCTTAAAAAATAAACTGAAAAAATAAAGTAACATTGTGTGCTTCATGATGTGATGCACTGACAAGGATACAATAGTACTTATTTAATACCCCTGCTAAAAGATCATCACATAAATTTAATCATGAAGAAACATCACAAAACCTAAGTTGAAAGATATTCTACAAAACAAATGACCTGTACTCTTCTAAAATGTGTCATTAAAAATAAGTAAATCTTGAAAAATAAGATGAAAACAGCAAAGAAAGCAAACCATAAGAGACTCTTAACAATAGGAAATAAACTGAGGGCTGCTGGGGGGGACGGGACTGGGGGGATGCGATAATTGGGTAATGGGCATTAAGAAGGACACTTGAGGGGAGCCTGGGTGGCTCAGTGGTTAAGCTTCTGCCTTCGGCTCAGGTCATGATCTCGGGGTCCTGGGATCAAGCCCCACATTGGGCTCTCTGCTCAGTAGGGACTCTGCTTCCCCCCACCCTCTGCCTGTCTCTGTGCCTACTTGTGATCTCTTTCTCTCTGTCAAATAAATAAATAAAATCTTTTAAGAAGAAGAAGAAGAAGAAGGGCACTTGAATGTAATGAGCGCTGGGTGTTCTATGCAACTGATGAAGCACTAAATTTTACCCCTGAAACGAACAGTATATGTTAACTAAATTGAATTTTTTAAAAATTAAAATAAGTAATAAATCCGTCTGAAGAACCATTCTAGATTAAAGGAGACTAAAGAATAGAAAACCAAATTCAGGGGCGCCTAGGTGGCTCAGTGGGTTGGGCCTCTGCCTTCAGCTCAGGTCATGATTCCAGGGTCCTGGGGTCAAGCCCCGCATCAGGCTCTCTGCTCAGCGGGGAGCCTGCTTCCTCCTCTCTCTCAGCCTGCCTTTCTGCCTACTTGTGATTTCTCTCTGTCAAATAAATAAATAAAATCTTTAAAAAATAATAATAAAATAAAATAAAACCATTACTCAAAAGAAAGAAAGAAAGAAAGAAAGAAAGAAAGAAAGAAAGAAAGAAAGAAAGAAAGAAAGAAAGAAAACCAAATTCAATTAGTGATCCTAAATTGAATTTTGAACTAATTTAGAAACTATAAAGTCACTGGGACAACTGGTAAAATTTGAATGAGAGTCACAGATTAAATACCATATTAAAGTTGACTTGCCGGATTTTGGAAAGTGTACTGTATAGTTTAGTAAGTGGATACCCTTATTCTTAGGAAATAGGGAAGTAAACAGAGAAATATTGAGGAACAAAAAAAAAGAAAGAAAAAGAAATACTGAGGAACACACAGGTAGGAGGAGTATGAGGTCTATAACTTCTAATATGGTTCAGGAAAATGTTTTATGTAATAACTCAGAAAGAATGAGAATGAATAGTAAGGCAAATGTAGGAAAATGTTAACTGGTAAATCTAGGTGAAGGGTATTTAAAAGTTTTTGTACTCTTCTTGGGGCACTTGGGTGGCTCAGTTGGTTAACCGTCTGCCTTCGGCTCAGGTCATGATCCTAAGGTCTTGACCGCTCAACAAGGAGTCTGCTTCTCCCTCCCTCTTGCCACCTTCCTCCCCATTTGTGCTTTCTCTCACTCAGTCTCTCTCAAATAAATAAAATCTTTTTTAAAAAGTTTTTATACTATTCTAACAACTTTTCGATAAATGTGAAATTATATCTGGGGCACCTGGGTAGCTAAGCTGGTTAAGCGTCCAACTCTTTTTTTTTAAGATTTTAATTATTTGACAGAGAGATCACAAGTAGGCAGAGAGGTGGGCAGAGAGAGAGAGGGGGAAGCAGGCTCCCCGCTGAGGACAGAGCCCAATGCAGGGCTGGATCCCAGGACCCTGAGATCATGACCAGAGCTGAAGGCAGAGGCTTTAACCCACTGAACCACCCAGGTGCCCCAAGCATCCAACTCTTGATCTCACCTCAGGTCATGCTCTCAGGATCTGAAGTTCAAATCCCACACTGGGCATGGAGCCTCCTTAATAAACAACTTTTAAAAAGTGAAGTTATTTCAAAGGAAAAAGATAAAAAAGGTGGACAAATGCTAGCCATACTTTTCTCCCACAAGTCAAGATCTCCCTTGTGTCTCCCATCCTCTCCTTCATAACCCCTGCCCTCTTGCCATTAAATTTTATCTGCGTGTGTTATGAGCTGCTCCAATACACAGAAGAAAAGCAAAGAGAATAATAAGATATGGAAGTTAACAACTTTCAGGCTTCTCTTAATATCTCAACAACCTGAAGAAGATATTCAAAAGAAAGGAAGACATTTCCTATCAAGGGCCACACAGTAAATATTTTAGAATTTGAAGGATATATATACATTTCCCCCACCCCCTTTAAGAGGTCTTTAAAGAGCTAAAACAACTCTTTAGCTTGTGGGATTACAAAAACAGGCTGTGGGCTGGACTTGGAGACACCCATAATTTGCTGACTCCTGACCCAATTTATTAGATTTCTCCAAATAACAAAAGTAGTTCCAGTAGTCCCTGAAATAGCAAGGATATTATTGAATAAATAAAGGAACAGAAGTATGTCAGCATGGAAGTTCGTTCTTAGGGCAATAGTTAATAAAATTAAACTTTAAACAAAATATAAAGATTAACATTTCCTTAAGTGTGTTTCGTAACTCTAACATTTGTTACCTTACGAGTTTTGATGTTTTGGAGAATAAGAATGAGGAAGGACACTTACATAGTTGCTGATTTTATGAGAGAGAACACCTCAGGAAAGGAAATGGAATAAATAATGACAAATTTCACTGGGGAAAGATAATGGCCTAGAGTTCAGGAGTATTCATACAAAACTGATGAGGTAACATTTTAGGACTATCCCTATTTAATTCAAAGACCATTCCTTGCTCTGTACATGTGTTCTCCAAATTTAAATGATTTTTTAAAAAATCATATAATATTGTATAGAAAACCTGGGAATTAGAAGAATGTGTATATATGTAAAGTTTTGTTAATAACTATGTTAGCAAGCCTACCCTAGTAGATCATGGGCCTATAGCTATAGTCATGTCTGCTACCTATGGTTTACTGACATTTCAAGCAATGAAATAAAAAGAGTTGACAAGATGCAACTCATTGATTTAAATGCCACTCTCCTACATCTTATTATCTTAAATGCCAGCAAGTCTTATGGAAAATGGCTCTACCATTTTAAATGCTCATATTCTTTAAGGTCAGTTTCTAAGGTTTCTAAAAAGAAACCTTACTTCATGTAAATTATTGCTTTTTACACCAATAAAATAAAAAATGCTGTGCTTAATAGAATTCTTACCATATGTCAATTTTGTTAAGCAAACCATCAAGCTAAAGAATAGGAAAAAATAAAGTTTCAAGTTTGACTACACATCAGGAATTAAATATAGTATTCAAAATATACAACAAACCTACCAGGAATGATTTTTTTTTTTTAATCATGAATGATTCTCATCTGTGTATCTAATTGTTACTACTTTTTCATGGAAATTAAGCCTAAAATGCAAGTAGCAAATGACTATTATTACCACTATATTTAATTCATGAGTATCTATAGTCAGCATCTGCAGGTACAGCTTTCCTTCTTTTACATGTACAGTCATTAAAAATACTGAAAGACAAATGCAAACCACGGCCCCAGTCAACACCAAAGGTTTCTTATATCCTTCCACTAGCTAAAAATTACAAGTTTATACTGTCCCCATTCTCATCCACAACTCAGAAAACTTCTGAATTTCAGTCTGTTCTCAGTAATGACTATGGCTGTCCCTATATGCCCAGACCATTATAAACAGAAGGCTATCCAACTGCATATTTGGGACAGTAATAATATGAAAGCATAGCTAAGGGTAATCTTGTCTTTTTCTGAACTCTTATGCACAGTATCTATACCACTCTGACAATACTAGTTTTATGACCCATATTATATAATTATATGTGGGGACACCTAGGTGGCTTAGTCAGTTGAGAATCTGCCTTTGGGGGTGCCTGGGTGCTCAGCGGGTTAAAGCCTCTGCCTTCGGCTCAGGTCACGATCTCAGGGTCCTGGGACCGAGCCCCGCATCGGGCTCTCTGCTCAGCAGGGAGCCTGCTTCCCCCTCTCTCTCTGCCTACTTGTGATCTCTGTCAAATAAATTAATAAAATCTTTAAAAAAAAAAAAAAAAAAAAAGAATCTGCCTTTGGCTTAGGTCATGACCCCAGCACCCTGGGATCATGTCCCACATTGGGCTCCTTGCTCAGCGGGGCCTGCTTCTCCCTCTGCCTGCTACTCCCTCTGATTATGCGCACTCTCTTTCTGACAAATAAAATCTTTTTATTTATTTATTTTTAAAGATTTTATTTAATTTTTTGACAGAGAGAAAGAAATCATAAGTAGGCAGAGGGGCAGGCAGAGGGAGAGGGGGAAGTAGGCTCCCCACCCAGCAGAGAGCCCAATGCGGGACTCGATCCCAGGACCTTGGGATCACGACCCAAGCCGAAGGCAGAGGCTTTAACCCACTGAGCCACCCAGGCGGCCCCAAATTTAAATCTTTTTAAAAAAAATTTGTGTGTATATATATTTCTTACCTCATCTCCTCCACCAGACTATAAATTTCTTAAAAATAGCATCTGTGACTAAGACTACTTTTTAATCATTCACAGTACCTTTATTTCAACCACAGCAGCTGGTACTTTTGACATAATAAAAACGAAATACATAGCTACTGATTTTAACTTTAGAAATAAGGAACTGACAAAATTTTCAAAGAAAAAAAGCAGGCTAATATTGTTAAGATGTCAATGCTACCCAAACTATCTGTAGATTTAAAACATAACCATTATCAAAATCCCAATGGCATTTTTTTGCAGAAATACAAAAATTCCATCCTAAAATTCCTATGGAAACTCAAGGGACCCCAGAGAGCCAAAACAATCTTGAAAAAGAAAAAAGTTGGAGGTATCACACTTCCTAATTTCAAAACCTATTACAAAGCTACAGTAATCAAAACAATATGGTACTAGGACACCTGGGTGGCTCAGGTGGTTAAGCGTATGCCTTCAACTCAGGTCATGATCCCAGGGTCCTGGGACTGAGTCCCACATAGGGCTCCTTACTTGGTGGGGAGCCTGCTTCTCCCTTGGCCTGCTGCTCTCCCTGCTTGTGTGCTCTGACAAACAGAAACAACAACAAGAAAAAACCCCAAAACTAAAAAACCAGTATGATACTGGCATAAAGACAGACACATTAAATAATGGAATAAAAGAGAGCCCAGGGGTGCCTGGGTGGCTTAACCAGTTAAGTGTCTGCCTCTGGCTCAGGCCATCATCTCAGGGACGTGGGACTGAACCCCGTGTCAGGCTCCCTGCTCAGTGGGGAGTCTGCTTCTCCCTCTCTCCTGAGCTCATATGGGCTCTCTCAAATAAATAAAATCTTAAAAAAAATAAGAGTGTACACCCAGATATAAATGACAGAGTTCCAAGACCACTTAGTGGGAGAAAAAGACACTATTCTGCTCAACAAATGGTGTGGGGAAAATGGATACCCACACACAAAAGCATGAAAATAAATTCTTACCTTATAGCATACACAAAAATTAACTTAAAATGGATCAAAGACTTAAAACCATAAACCCTTAGAAGAAAACAGAGAGGAAAGGCTTTATAACACTGGATTTGGTAATGATTTTTTAAATGAAACAAAAAGGTAAAAATAGATAAATTGGACATCAAAATTTGAAAAGCTTCCATGCATTAAGAGTGTAAAAAGGTTAACCTACAAAACAGGAGAAAATACTTGCAAATCAATTCTGATAAGGGTTTAATATTTAGAAAGAACTCCTACAACTCAACAACAAAAACCCAACTTGATTTAAAAATGGGCAAAAAAAGACTTGACAGATATTTCTCCAAAGAACATATACAAATGGTCAACAAGCATATGAAGAGATGTTCAACGTTACTAATCATAAGTATGATTAGTATGAATGCAAATCAAAACTACAATGAGATACCACTTTACATCCATTAGAAGAGCTACTATAAAAAAAATAAACAGGAAATAACCAGTGTTAGATAGGATGTTAGACAGAAGTTTTATGCACTACTGGTAAGAATTTAAGATGGTGCAGTTGATATGGAAGAAAAGATTGGTAGTCCCCCCCAAAAAAAATAAAAATAGAACTACTACATGATCCAGCAATTCCACTTTTGGGTATATACCCAAAAGAATTGAAAGCACAGTCTTGAAGAAATATTTGTACCCCAATGTTCACAGTGGCATTATTTACAAAAGGTGGAAGCATCCAAGTGTCTACTAGTGGTAGAACAAACCCAGATGTCCATTGTTGGATGAGTAGAGAAACAAAATGTGGTATGTACACACAACAGGATATTATTCTGCCTTTAAAATGAAGGAATTTCTGACATATGCTGCAACACAGCAAACCCTGAAGCCATTACACTAAGTAAAATAAATAAGCCAGTCAAGGAATGAAAAATATCACATGATTTCACTTATCTGAGTTACCCAGTAGTTAAACTCAGGCACAAAAAGTAAACAGCGATTACCAGGGACTGAGAGAAGGGGAAATGGGGAGTTATTTTAAGATCTGTTGCAATTTTAAGATCAAATTCTGGATTTTGGTTGCAAAAAAAAAAAAAAAAAATTGTGAATATACTTAACACTACCGAATTGTACACTTAAAAATGGTTAAGACAGTAATCATTACATTACTATACATTTTAGCAAAATAGGATAAAAAGAAATACAAAAGGCACAGTCCAAAGGCAAAGGACAGAAATCTAGGGGCATCTGGGTGGCTCAGTGGGTTAAAGCCTCTGCCTTCGGCTAAGGTCATGATTTCAGGGTCCTGGGATTGAGCTCCGCATCCGGCTCTCTGCTCAGCAGGGAGCCTGCAACCTCCTCTCTCTCCCCGCCTGCCTCTCTGCTTACTTGTGATCTTTCTCTTCTCTGTCAAATAAATAAACAAAATATTAAAAAAAAAAAAAAAAAAGACAAATCTAATAAAGAATAGGGGAAGCGTGTCAGGTTCTGCACTCAGCACAGGTTCTGCTCCAGATTCTCTCCCTCCTCCTTCACCCCTCCCCTTCTCCCTTGCTCCTGTGCTTTCTCTCTGAATGAATAAAATCTTGCCAAAAAAAAAAAAAAAAGGAATAGAGAAGAGAAGCAGGACAAATATGCTCTAAGAGGTGAAAAAAACAGAGAAAGACTAATATGCAAATACCAGTTCATAAGAATTGAAAGGGAAAAAGAAGACCTGCAGCCACGGCCAGAAAGAATGACTGACTCAGCACAAGACATTCAAATGAAACACTGAGGGGGCTCCATCTGATATGATTCTTTCTAACCTAAATTTTTATAGAACCAAGAACATTCTAAACTTTTTCGGGGCTTTGATAAATTTTAAAAATCTTCTCAACAAAACCAAACCAAACAGGGATGCGTGGGTGGCTCAGTGGGTTAAAGCCTCTGCCTTCGGCTCGGGTCACGGTCTCAGGGTCCTGGGATCGAGCCCAACGTTGGGCTCTCTGCTCAGCGGGGAGCCTGCTTCCCCCTCTGTCTCTGCCTCTCTGCCTACTTGTGATCTCTGTCAAATAAATAAAAAATCTTACAAAAAAAAAAAAAAAAAAAAAAACTCAAGATTTCAAAAACAGATTTTTCAGAGAATGATAAAATTTTAGAGTTGAAAAGTAGCTCAAGATCTATTTAAATACCAAAAAAAAAACCAAAAACCCTGTGTTTTTACATTGACAAAATGTGAATGACACTGACAAAAATAAGATTTAAAAAAAAAAATTTAGACTTCATTTAGTAATTTCTTCCTACTTAAAAATGCATTGCTGGGAAAGAGAACAAAACTGGAGGCCTCACACTTCCTGATTACAAACGATATTACAAAGCCATAGTAATGAAAACAGTATGGTACTCGCATAAAAACAGACACACAGATCAGTGGAACAGAACAGAAAGCCCAGAAATAAACCCATGCATATACAGGCAATTAATTTACAACAAAGGAGCCAGGAATGTACCACAGGGAAAGGTCAGTCTCTCCAACAAATGGTGTTGGGAAAACGAAGAGCTCATATTACAAATAAATGAAACTAGACCATTGTCTTCCACCATACATACAAATCTTAAAACGGATCAAAGACTTGTGCATAAGTCCTGAAACTATAAAACTCTCAGAAGAAAATACAGGCAGTAAAGTCCCCTGACATCAGTCTTTGGGATGATTTTTTAGATTTAACACTAAAAGCAAAGGTAACAAAAGCAAAACAAAAACAAACAAAATCAGAAAACGAAACTGTATCAAATAGGCCACATCAAACCATATAGCTTTTGCTCAGAAAGGAAACTATCAACTAAGTAAAAAAAGCAACTGGCTGAATGGAAGAAAACATTTGCAAATCATGTCTCTGATAAGGGATAAATAAGAAATCGATTAAAAATGGGCAGAAGGGGGTGCCTGGGTGGCTCAGTCGTTAAGCGTCTGCCTTCGGCCCAGGTCAGATCCCAGGGTCCTGGGATCGAGCCCCGCATCGGGCTCTCTGCGCGGCAGGGAGCCTGCTTCTCCCGCTACCATTCCCTCTGCTTGTGTTCCCTCTCTCGCTGTGTTTCTCGCTGTCAAATAAATAAAATATTTAAAAAAAAAAAAAAATGGGCAGAGGGTCTGAACAAACATTTCTCCCAAGACATACAGATGGACAACAGGTACATGAAAGATGCTAAACTTCATGAGCCATGAGGGAAATGCAAATCAAAACTACAATGAGGTATCACCACACACCTGTTAGAATGACTATTATCAAAAAGGAAAGAAACAAGTGTTGTGAAGATGTGGAGAAAAGGGGATCCTTATGCACTGTTGGTGGGAATATAAACTGAACCACTATGGAAAACAGTATGGAGGTTCCCCAAAAAATAAAAAATAGAACTATAGGACCCAGCAATTCCATTTCTGGGTATATATCCAAAGAAAATAAAAAAACTAACTTGAAAAGATTTATGCACCCCTATGTTCATTGTATTATTTACAACAGCCAAGATATGGAAGCAACCTATGTGTCCACTGACAGATGAAATGGATAAAGAAAAATGTGGTCTAGGGATGCCCGGGTGCAGTTGGTTAAGCACTTGGTTAACGGTTCAGATAGTGATCTTGGGGTCATGGGATTGAGTCCCATGTCAGGTTCCATGCTCAGAGCAGTGTCAGCTTAAGACTTTCTCTCCCTCTCCCTCTGCCCCTACCCACCGTGCTCACACTCTCTCTCAAATAAGTAAATCTTTAAAAAAGGAAAGAAAATGTGGTCTATGTATTAGCACATAATGGAAAAGGCACAAAATTCCAGTTAGATTTATAAATCCTGGGGAGGTAATGTACAGCATGGTGACTATAATACTGTATTACATATTTGTAAGTTGCTAAGAGTAAATCTTAAAAGTCCTCATCAAAAGAAAAAAAAATTGTTTAACTGCGTGTGGTGATGGATGTTAACTATGTAACTGTGTGGTGATCATTTTGCAATATATAAAAATAATATATTATAAAAATATATAAAAAATACTGAATCATTATTATATACATGAAACTGATGCTATATGTCAGTTATATTTAAAAAAGGCACTGCCACTGCCAGGGACACCTGGTGGCTCAGTTGGTTGAGCAGCTGCCTTAGGCTCAGGTCATGATCCCGGGGTGCTGGGATCGAGTCCCATATCGGGCTCCTTGCTCAGCAAGGAGTCTGCTTCTCCTTCTGCCTCTGCCTGCCCACTGCCTGCTTGTGCTCTCTTTCTCTCTCTCTGACAAATAAATTAAAAAAAAAAAAAAAAAAAAAAAGGCACTGCCAGAAGAGGCAATCTTATTAATTTTCTTGAAAGTATCTTTTTTCTTTTTGCTCATGTAACTAGAAAACTGCAAGTAGCGGTTCAAATGAGGAGTACAATTACTATAGCCTATTTCTCCCTTGTTTTTTTAATCACCTTCACACCTGAGAACTCCTCACTTTTCTTTGCCCTGAGTGTGAGCAAGTCAGTTAGCCAGGGTTCTTATACTTAGGTATTCTTGCTTCATTTATTTCCTGCCAACTATTAACTCCTATAAATATAATGACTGTATTATTTCAATAGGAATCTCCATTATTCAGTAACTAATCTGTCAATTCTTTTTTTTTAAGATTTTATTTATTTGAGAGAGAGAGAGAGACCGCGCACATGCACGCACACACACACAAGTGAGAAAAGGGCAGAGGGAGAAGCAGGCTCTCTGCTGAGCAAGGAACACAATGCAGGACTTGATTCAAGGACCCTGGGATCAAGAGCTGAGCCAAAGGCAGACACTTAACTAACTGAGCCATTCAGGCATCCCTTTGTTGATTTTCTTATAATCTTGCCTTCTCCAACTGTTCCCACCTTTTAATAACCTTAATCTCTTCCTTTATTCCAGCTTCTTTTCTTCCAAGGGTATAAACATTAAGTTTTCTCCTGCTCTCCACAAAACCTTTACTTAAACCAACTGCTCATTCTTTCTCTGGTTCTGTTCTCTTATCATTCCTGTCAGTGAAAACTTTTCAAACTAGTAGACTGTAACCAGTTCTTAACTCCCACACATTTATTTATTCATTAACCCTGTCAGACTTACAGTCTGGCTCCTACAGCCAATATCCTTGAGAAGCTACTCTCTCAAACATATACAAATTATATGTTTGGGGGTACTTGACAACTTGTCAACCCCAAAATGATTTAAGGGTCATTTGGGGAAACAGCATACGAATCCATATTAGTACAACAAACACAACTCACAGTCATACTCATCACACAGTAGGGACCAGGGAGGTATCTGATACAAAATGGGCAACTCATTCATTCTATGATTCTATCTTCCTTTCAATCTGATTCTTCTATTTCCTAAAATGAAGGTCTTTAGCTCTTAAGCTCTTAGTATTTTGCATTTTCTCCCTCACCAAAGATTGATCTGCTCTAGTATTCCAATCACATGTATTCAGAAACCCTACAAATACGTATTCAGCTCAGACATCTTATTTCAACTCCTTTTCCACAACTCTTGTCTATCAGACACTTCCAATTAAATTTTCGCTTTCACCACAAATTGTTTTTACTAATAATAACCTCATTATCCTTGCTATAAAAATTGGCCACCACACCTTTCCTCTTCTCACTTCTCAACTTCTATTAATTCACCATGCTAAGTCATCCTGGCTTGGAAAGCTTTATGTCAGTATCATTTTTCTCTACCTTATATTTATAAACTCACGTAATCACTAAGGTTCAACACTTCTTTATTCGAGATTCCTTACGTACACACCTTCCTTATATATCTTCACAGCAACAACCCTAATTCAGGCTTATTTTCTGGGTTATTAAAAGAGCTTTCTCTAATTTTCTAGCTATAAATTCCTCTGCATTACAACCTAAAAAGGACTACCAAAAAACAATCTCTCTAAAACACAGAGCATTTTTAGGGTTCAGGATACATTCTATTTCCTTGATTAAGCATCATCCACTTCACCTCTCAAGTGCTTTAGGACTTAAATTTTCTTGTATTACTATCTTTTCAAATATTATATACTAGAATGAAGGAGGAGATTTTACTCTCAATATTTCCTACCTACCTTAGAGCTTTGGTTCTGGACATGTCCAATGGATGATTTAACTCCCTAATTTAAATCTCTAATTGCATTAGCCACCCATGTTCTCGCCAACAGTCTATAAGGAGGAATCAGTGTTTTACTCCTTTGGTATACTCTCTGACCTGTCACAGATCCAGATATTTAATAAATGTGCCAAATAATTAGTCCGTTGGTTAACTCTGACCACATAATATTTAACACAATAGAGATAACCACGGACTACTGGTTTATTGAGGCCTATTTGTTTTAGGGAAAAAACCACAGATGAGTAGGAGTTCAAAAAACCCACTTCAATATTTAATGGGATCCTGGACTGAGCACTGAATCACTAAGTGGTTTTCCTTAATCTTTTAAAAGAATCTATAAAATTAATCTATAAAATAATCTACATTATAAAATAATAAAATAAAGGCCTCTAAAGTACAAGGTTAAGTCTCACAATTTAAACCTACAGAATTGGGGCGCCTGGGTGGCTCAGTCGTTAAGCGTCTGCCTTCAGCTCAGGTCATGATCCCAGGGTCCTGGGATCGAGCCCCACATCGGGCTCCCTGCTCTGCGGGAAGCCTGCTTCTCCCACTACCATTGCCTCTGCTTGTGTTTCCTCTCTGTGTTTCTCTCTGTCAAATAAATAA
>CM053617.1:44296455-44316435 GCA_028646535.1 Procyon lotor | reverse complement strand
AGTCCTGGGATCGAGTCCCGCATTGGGCTCCCTGCTCAGTGATGAGTCTGCTTTTCCCTCTAATCCCTCCCCCTGTTCGTGCTCTAATTAAAAAAAAAAAAAAAAAAAAGTCACCCCTATTTTCCTCGTATCTGTAACATACGTTAAACCTCACAAATATTATCAATTAAAAAATGTAAAGCCATATTTTGCTACCCTTTATTAGCTGAATTTAATGCTACTCAGTTTTATTAATATTAAGTATTGAATTTAGCAGCTGCATAGCAACGAGAAATGGCTCATGTGCTATGCTTGACATTAACAAAAAGCAAATAAGGGAAGAACAAATGTATTCAAAATTTAAACCATGATCTCACAGAAAAGCCATGAGATCAGTAACAAAATGCCATGGAAAATTAAATAAATACTGAAAAAGACAGCCATGTCATTATGTTCAAACACTAGGACTTAAAAAGCATCTTTATGTAATATATAAGGAAATATTATTTATAGGACATAATTAGTGTCTCAAGAATTCCTATCCAACATCACAAATGGCCTCAAAGTTGGTCTCCAGTCTCTTCCTTCACTGCAACCTCCACTGCTATGTTTTCAGACTATTCCTAAAACACTGCTTTTTGACAACGCCACTATCTATTCAGAGAAATTCTTTGTTTAAAAAACAAATCTGAAATTCTTAAATTCAACAATCAAAGCTGCTTATAATTTGGTTCCACGCTACCATAAGTAGCCTTGTGTCTGTCCCAGAACTTTGCACCTCATTCTCACAGCTCCCATCACATTGGTATTCTAATGTATTTAGTCATCACTTCTACCTCCCAGTATTTTCTCAAGCCTTTACATTTCACCTCTGGCCAAATAAATTATCTCCTTCAAGGCACTCTTCAGTTTGTTCAACAAATACATATTTGTTTACTCAATATATATTAACTGACAGCCTATTGCAGAACCTGGACTGGATCCTGGCAGAAAAACCAAGAAGCACTCAAGACAAGGAGGTTTGGAGATTTATTAATCACTGGTGGGCTCAGAGGAGACCCTTCTCCACAGGTCTGAACTCGCAGCACAAGCAGGGAGGGTAATTCATACCCTCCCTACAAGTGCATACTTGGTATTTTGGCGCATGGGGGAAACGGGGTAGGAAAGAACAGGAAGGGCTTTGACACAGGGACTGGAGTTCCCTTGCCAGTTTGGTCGGTCAGCTTAATGTACAGTTTTTTCCCTATCAAGCCTACCACCTGGGACAGTGGCAGTCACTGAGTAGGCAATGGTGAAAGAGACATGGTACCTGCCCTCACGAAGCTTTGGTTTCCAGTTTTCTGATCCTCAGAATTCACTTATCACTTTGCCTTTTAAATAAATGTCAATTGTTTATTTTCTGCACATAGACTTCCCCTGTCTATGCAAGTACTCTGTCAAAATTTGTCATAGGCTATCTAAGCCTTTTTTTCCTTTTCTTTTCATATATTTATGTCTTATCTGCTCAAGGAGATTTAATGCTCTGAGAAGGCTGGACAGGTCTTCCTGTTTCCCTCATTTTTTTTTTCTTATACTAGGATTCTACATGCCTGGTTTTTAGTTTCTGATTAAATAATCATATAGCTCTCAAAAACAAAAGAAGATTAAAATTTTTCACATATTCCCTCTTCAATCTAAATCATACTTGCTACCTCTTTATTATAACCCAAAGAGGAAAAGCAGGTTATGAAAAATAACGGGACAGGGACATACCAAACACAGAGCCAACTTCAGTAACCAATAGTCTGTACTTTTGAAATACAGAAAATACTATGGATGGAATAAAAAAAGGGTTCCATCAGTCTTGGGAACTTTTTTTCTGAGGACACCAATGTAACAGGAGATTAGCAGTTTGAGAGACAAAGAGGTACTCAAGGAAAAGTGGGAGCACATCAGAAAATTAGCAATTTTTACGTTAAGGTCCTTGGGTATCTTGTTAAACTTGGTATTTGGTATAAAAGAGCTCAAATATAAAAGAGCTCAATCTCCAACAGAGTATAATTCTTTTATAAAATATCAGTTCACAGGTACTTGCTGGTAACAATCATCAACTAATACCCTGGTAAAACAGCGAATGACAGTGTCTGGAGTTCTTTGCTTAAAACTCAGGTGTAGAACTTGCCACCACTATATTGAACTCCATTATAATAACTGAAAACAAAACAACTGAAAAGCACCTATAGTATTTTATATTTTATCCAAAGTAATATAAGGTAAAGAATCTCTTTTTACTGATGTTCCAGTTTTCTCAGTGTATCATATAACCAAAGAAAAGTGGATGGACTTCCACAAGTAGTAAACAAAAACCAGGTTCCTCTTTTCATTTCTTAAAGCAATCTGCCCAGTGCTGGACAACTACATTCACTAAGAATTCTTCCTCTCTCTCTGAGCATCTGCTCCCGGCCCATGTACTCTGAAGAGCCCAATTGCTGGCACACTTATCACCCTCCAAATTACCCAGCACAAGAACTGATGGAAAAACCTGACCAGATACAATTAAGAGAAACAATAATCTAATTACAACTAGTGGCCCAAACTGAAACAGAATTAATGAAGAAAAAAATATAAACTATTTCTACTGAGACAGAGAAGAAAGCATTTTAAAAAGAACATGATACTTTAAAAAAAGTGGATAACACGTGCTTATGAGAGAAGGAAAGAAGAAAAGCAAAATTGTCAAAATAACCAAATAGAGGTGTTATGTAGAAAGATTAGTGACTTAAAATACTAAAGAAATGTCCTCATAATATATAGTGAACCTGAAGACAGAAATCATGAGGTGGCCAAGACATTTAATAATGTAAAAAACAATTTCCAGGACAAGAAAAAAAACAAAGAACATAAATTTTTAAAAGGTTTTTTCAAAAAGGGAAAACAGAAGGAGAACAAGAAGAAAACTTGCCAATGTTGAATACTATCTTGAGTCTTTGTATCAAATGGGCTTTGAGAAATACAGGAGCAGAAGGGGGAGGGGGGGTGAAGCATCTATATATAGTGCTTTCCTGGTAAAATCTTTTTTTTTTTTTTTCTCTTCCTGGTAAAATATCTCAATTTTAAGAATAAAGGTTTAAAAGCTCCAAATAAGGGGGAAATTTCCTTTTTACTTAGAATAAGAGAGAAGAGATTTAGACTGCCAGTCATTTCATCAGTAAAAGTAAATGCTAAAAGCCAATGGAGGTATGTTTACAAAATTCTGAGTGTAAAGCAAAAACAAAAACAGAACACTCTTTTAGTCAGTCTATTATTCAAAGACATGGGTAAAAAAAGAAATTACTAGATATGCTCTGATTTGAAAAGCAGGACAACATTCACTCTGGGGTAAGAGTTACTTAAAGTAAGTAGTTCAGCTAATAAAAAATGATTCACACCAAGGACTTACTAAGAAAACACCATTTATACAAAAAATAGTAATAAGAAATAGACCAGTAAAATTACTGGTTAAGTGTAAATAACTGTTACTAACACAGGGAGGTTCAGTTTAATGGATTAAAAAAAGAACTCTTCAAAATAGATGAACACAATATAATTTTTAAAATGAATAACTTAGGAATAATATCCCAAATTATCACAACGAAATTTTAGGTGAAGAAGAATAAGATATGCTTAAGTATGTTAAAATCCAGTGTATATGTGGGCTAAGGGAGCAATTTATAACAGTCCTTAATCTTTGATGTTCAGGAAATGTAGGCTTAAGATAAATTTGCTTAAAATGTATGAGTAAAGCTGAAGAATTTCTAAGCCACCAGAATAAAGTAACAAAAAGGTCAACTATTAAAGTAAATAATATTAAAAATTAAACAAAAAGCAAGCATACTAAACAAGAAACACAAACAATTTCAGGAAAAATACCAAACAGATACACATTACAATAAATATTAATTGACTGGATTAATTAAGTGAAAAGGTTGTCAGATAGGGTATGGCAATATGCAGTTTATAATTACCTTAAAGTGACAAAGAAATGTTGAAATTGAATAGGCAGGCAAAAAGAAAAACAAACAGGAAAAAAGAAAGCAATAAATTAGGTGGCAATAACAATATCAACAAAGAAAAATTCAAGGATAAAAGCACAAAACAAAATAATGAAGAATTTTTACTATTACTAAAAGGGTAATTAAAAAAAAAAAGATTTATTTATTTGGGAAAGAGCGTGAATGAGAGCATGGGGTTTGGGAGAGGAAGCTCCAGCAGACTCCTGCTGAGCGAGTAGCCTAATACAGGGCTTGATCCCACGACCTGAACAGAAATCAGGAGTCGGACGCTTAACCACTGAGCGCCACCCAGGCACCCCAAGGGTAATCTGTTTCATGAGTAAAATGGACCACTAATTTTTCTCATAATATCTCTATTTGGGTTTGGTATCTGACTTCACAGAAAGAACTGAGATATATATTCTAACTTTTTCTATTTTCTGGAAGAGGTGACAGACACACTCCTCCTTAAAAGTTGAGATGAACCCACATTTAAAACCATCAGGGTGTTTTGAGAGAAGAGCTCTATTAAATTTATTTAATAGTTATAGAACCATTCAAGCTTTGTTATTTCCTTCTTCAGTCAGTTTTGGAAAGTTATATTTTTCGTTAATTTCAAAATTATTGGTATGAGATTTTTGATAGTATTTTCCTTCATCCTTTTTGTGCTTGTAAAATATATAAAATTTAATATTATAGGAATTAAGTGTACCATCAAATATATTCATAATTTTTACATCATCCATCTGCAGAACTTTTTTCATCTGCAAAACTGAAACACTATTAAATAATTACTCCCTTTCCCTCTATCCCAGCCCTGTCAACCACCATTCTATTTTCTCTATGAAATTCAACTACTCTAAGTACCTCTGAAGTTTATCTCACAGTATTTGTCATTTTGTGAATGACTTGTTTCACTTAGTATAATGTCATCAATACTGCACCATGAGACAGGATTCCCTTCCTTTTTAAGGCTGCATAATGTTACACTGAAACATAAATTGTATTTTCTTAATCTATTCATGCATCCATGGACACTTAGGATGCTTCTACCTTTTGCTATTGTAAATAATGCCGTAAATCTCTTAAATCTTTTACTTTATCTCTAGTTAGCTTTCATTTTTGTAATATTATTTGTGTTTTTTACTCCTTGATCAACCTTATCAGATTATTTTCTTATTCCCCATTGCCGACCTCTGACTTTTTTTGATCTTCTCCATCCTATCTTTGTTTTCCGGTTCATTAATTTTCACTCTGAGTTTCATTATCTTTGTGGGTTTATTCTGTTCTTTTTCTAACTTATGATAGAAGCTTACTTCACTTTTTTTGAGGTTTTTCCTTATCTTTATTTTCAGGTTTTCCTGTTTGTTTGTTTTAAGTAAAGTATTAAGTATGAGAGTGATTTAAGAACTAAACCTTCATTTTGTATTAAGAAGTAATCTAGTGGGGCACCTGGGTGGCTCAGTTGTTAAGCGTCTGCCTTCAGCTCAGGTCATGATCCCAGGGTCCTGGGACAGAGCCCCACATAGGAGTCCCTGCTCAGCAGAGAGCCTGCTTCTCCCTCTCCCACTTTCCCTGCCTGTGTTGCCTCTCTTGCTGTGTGTCCCTCTCTGTTCAATTTTTTAAAAAAATAATCAAGCATAAATGCAATGTACTATATATCCATACAATGGAATATTACAATATGGATAAATGGGCTTGAAAACACTATGCTAAATGAAAAGGGCCAGAAATAAAAGACCATAACACTATATGATTCCATTTATATGAAATGTCCAGAAAAGACAAATCTATATAAACAGAAAGGAGATTAGTGGTCTCCTACAGGTAGGAGTGAAAATATCAATGACTGCAAAAGAACACCACCTTTCTTTCTGAAGTGATGGAAACACTGTAAAATTTGAGTCTAGGGATCGTCGCACAACCACGTAAATATAATAAAAACCACATAAAATGGTTAAATTATAAGATATGTAAATTATACCTCAATAAATTCATTAAAATAAGTAATCTATGCATGTTTTGTAATGTTTTAAGAAAATGCTGCCTAGGGGCACCTGGGTTGCTCAGTTAAACATCTGCCTTTAGCTCAGGTCATGATTCCAGGGTCCTGGGAACGAGCCCTACATCTGGCTCCCTGCTCAGCAGGGAGCCTGCTTCTCCCTCTCCCACTCCTCCTCCTACTTGTGCTCCCATTCTCTTGTCAAATAAATAAATAAAATCATTAAAAAACAAAAAGAAAATGCTACCTATCACAGAGATAACCTTATAATTCTAATTTAAAATGTACAGCTGAATAGCTGATTTAGACATGTGGTTTTAGGCTGAAACTTTAGATACTTGTACAACCTAAGAACAATCACATTTATAACTTTAATTATTAGATTCATAAGATTTACTTAGGGAGATTTTATAAAATATCTAAAGAGAAAATATAAAAATTTTAATTCATAGTTACAGATTAAAACGTTTTAAAAAGTTAAACTAAAATATTTATTATGGGGCACCTGGGTGGCTCAGTGGGTTAAAGCCTCTGCTTTCGGCTCAGGTCATGATCTCAGGGTCCTGGGATCGAGCCCCACATTGGGCTCTCTGCTCAACAGGAAGCCTGCTTCCCCCTCTCTCTGCTTGCTTCTTTGCCTACTTGTGATCTCTGTCAAATAAATATATAAAATCTTAAAAAATAAAATATTACAAGTTTAAAATTAGAGTAATATCTATATTTTAGGAAAACTAGGTTTTATATTTGTAACTTTAAAGTGAACATTAAATTAGAAACCAAAGTATGCATTATCTTTTATATACAAAGCCAAACTAAAAGATATTTTTTAAATCTCACATTTTTTTTTAAATCTCACATTTAATAACAAGAACCAATCAAGTGTTAGTACAGAGCCCAGTAGTGTGGGAATAGAGGATGTATTTAAAATATATGCCCTGCCATAAGATTTACACACATTTCTGCTACCATGCATATACTGATAACTCCCCAATCTCTTATCTCTTGTCCCAGACCTTATTTCTAGCTGCCAGCTTCATTCAAATCATCACCAAGATATCCCAAAGACCTCAAAAAGTCCAAATCAAAATTATTTCATTCCTTTTACCTCATCTCAACCAGTGATTCCTTCTACATTCCTTACCAGGAAAATAGCATCCCTAAATCCTTTACCCCGAATCATTCAGATTACAAAATCTAAGTCTGTCTGATTCCATTCTTTCCCTAAGTCAGTCATCAAGGCTTCTTTCTAGTCAGTGAGTCCTATTCATTCTAATTCAGAAAGATCCACCCAAATCTATTCTCTTTTCCACCCCTAAGTTCAGGGCTTCACCATTTTTTACCTTAATAATTACATGCTGTTCATGTTATCTTTAATTGAGTCCTTAGCTGGCATCAGGCAAGCCCTGTATCAGGTACTTCAAACCCACTATAACAGATCTTCAGAGGAACACTGTTAAGTAGGTATTATTACTCTTGGTACAGGTAAGAAAGCTAAAAATCAAAGCAGGCTAATTTTTTCATTTAACTACAAAGAGGCAGAGCCTAGGTTTAAAACCAGTACTGTAATTCTACAACCCAGGCTCTTTTGAATTCATCCACTGCCCGCTAATGACCTCTTCTAACTTTTCGTTAATTTTACTATTTCAGCATCCCAAAATAAATTTAACTATTTACTAAATTTTACTATTTCAGCATCCCAAAATCCAACAATTTTCAACACAATCCATCCTTCAAACTGCTACCAAACTTCTTCCATCTTTTCTGTTTTAAAAACCTTTGATGGTTTCCAATGATACTAGTGAAGACTTCAAATTCCTGGATCATTATGAGGTCTGTCTAGTCTCAAACTACCTTTTCAATCTTCCATGACACCATTTTCTGTCTATATACACTATGCTCTAGTTAGACTGATTTATCAATCACTACATACATGTCAATGCTTCCATGCCTTTTAAGCATGGCATGTCCTCTGCCTAGAATGTTCTCCTGCAACCCTCAATCTAGTTTGTTCTAAGGCATCCTTTATCTCATCCCTCAAGCCCCAGGCAGTTAGGAACATCCTCATAAGCGCTGCTTATACTACTACTTATAAACTATTCTACAGTTACTTTTTGGCATTTTATCCACTAGATTTTGAGCAAAGAACTGGAGTCCGTTTCTCTTAATATCAGCCTGTTCCTTAAACTGCAGTCAATGTTTGTTGAATGAATGCAAACATACCCTTCCAAATTCCTATACTCTCATATTCACCTGAGTGGTCTGAGATTTTAGAATGACTCCATTTTGTGTCTGGCATGTTGAAGCTCTGAAGAAATAGTTAAATAAAGTAAATAAAAACAGAAGGGTAATTGATATCTGATAGAAAAAAGGATGATTTTCTGCTTGAGCTCAACTAAGTTCGCTGTATCTAAGAACTAAAACCAGAACATAATTAATGCCTTGCTTTGCTTTGCTGGCCCATGAAGAGAGATGACAGAAGACTTTTTTTTGTACAAAGCTGTAATCACAGCAAAGACAGAAATAAATTGAGAAAGATGAGGTCCTAAAAAGTAATGGTATTAATACATTAAGAGGAAAGGAATATGTATTGAGTAGCTGGAACATTACCAAAATAATTTCATATAATTATATTTACATACTTAATGCCATAAATGAGATTCCAAGATGTTAAGTAACCAAAAGCACAAAGGTAGTAAGTAGCTAGGTCAGATTAATTTAGTTCTTTGGAAATCCAAGGGCAGTCTGGGTTCATTTTTTTCTGTTACATCAAACTGTCTTGGGTAAAGTAATTATGCTAAAAAGAAGCCATTTAAATGCAAATCTGAAGTTGATTAGAAATGAGTCAATTACACCAGGAGTTCAAAATCTGTGGGCCACAATTCCTCAGAGGAACTCCATCATTACAAGGTCAGTAAATCCATATGAGCACTATTTGTAAATTAAATAAAAATGTGCTGGTATATACAGCCACTATTTGTCCAAATGCCATTTTGCTGTAAACAAAATACATATTTCCTTAAAAAGCATTACTGAATTCATAATAGCCTTTCGTTATTGCGTATTTTCTCAAACATATTAAAAATGTAATAGAAGGTGGGAGATTGGCAATTTCTTTTGCTCTTTTTCTTTTTTAGATTAAACGAAGTATAGAGGTTTTCTATAATTTCTGAGCATCCTTTTCTTGGTGGACTATATAAATATTGAGTGTCTGCTAGGAGTGAGACACTAGGAATGCAGCTGTGAATAGTACAGACAATAATTCCTATCATAGAACTTTTTAATTCTGACAAGGAAGACAAATGATATAAATGATGATCATCATCATGATCATGTGTGACAAGGGTTAAGTAAAAGAAATGGTTGAAGAAGAAAATAGCAGAGTTAAAGGGATAATAGCTAAGCCCTAATAAACCCTAACAGTTAACATTGAGAAATGCTAGGAAGGAGAATCTTTAGAGAGGAAGGAAAAGACAATAAGCACCAACATATTTGAGCACTGAATGAAATGAGGGAGCAAGCCACACAGATAACCAAGATAGGAACATTCTAGGCAGAGCGAACAGAAAAAAAATCAACTAGTTTTATATTTGGGTACTGGTGGAGGTGTAATATGATCAGATTCATATTAAGATTCCCAGGTGGATGCACAGATAGAGGAAAACTTTAAGATTTTTTAAATTTATCCATTTGTGAGAAAGAGGGAAAGGGGGAGTGGGCGGATGCGCATGAGCACACACAAGCAGGGGGAATGGCAGGCAGAGGAAGAAGCAGGCTTCCAGGCGAGCAAGGAGCCTGATGCGATGCAGGACCTGATGCCAGGACCCTGGGATCATGATCTGAGCCAAAGCAGACACAACCAACTGAGCAACCCAGGAGTCCCAAGAGGAAAACATTATTAAAGAACTAGTATTAATATAGCTTTGGCAAGAGACGATGGTGGCTTGAATTAGTATGGGAGTCATGAAGGTAGAGAGTAGTGGCTGGATATAGAGTATATTTTGAAGATAAAACTAATTTGCTTTGATGATGCACTAGATGTGGAACGGGAAGGAAGAGTGTTAAAAACAATACTTAAGCTTTTGGTTTGAGAACTGAGTGAATGGTAATATAACTTCCTAAGATTGAGAGGACTAACAGAAAAACAACTTCAGCAGAGAAATCTAGTTCAGTTTTGGACACGTTAAATCTGACATGTCTTCTAGAAATCAAAGTGGGTATATGCAGGATGCAACTGGATAAGTGGGTTTGAATTTAAAAGGATACACTGGCATCAAGGACATAAAATTGGAAATTATTAAAGTACAGATAGAATTTAAGGCCTGAGAACTCTATGAGATCACATCCGGTTAATAAGGGCAGATAAAAATGAATGAAAAGAGGGAAGAGGACTGGATACTGAAGTATTCCATGTTTACCAATTAGGAATAAAAAGAGACTGAAAATATAATCATAAATAAGACCTGGTCATATTTCCAGCATCTGGCAAACAACTAAGTTGTAAACACTCAAAAAATACTACAGCTGATCTGAACTAGTACATGGCATGTAATTAAAATAAATGCATATCTTACCTCTCCACCTCTCATACAAGAGATGATCTTGAAAGGGAACCACTACACATTTCTTTAAATATCTCTAATATGCATGTTAAAAGAAAATCATTACTTTATAACACATCTCCAACAGACCTTAATATATGGCATTACAAAAGATCAAACTTTAATCTGGTCCCTACTGAAATAAGCTTCCACATGTTTTAGAAAATTTTAAATTACACCCAAAGTTTGAGTTAGCCTTCAGATTTTTATATACACATTTACATATAAAGTAAATTCTTAATAGTATTTCTCTGCTCAAAAACGTTCAATGACTATCTACTGCCTGCAGAATAAAATGCAAACTATAGAGTGTGCCTTTTAAATCATTCCAGATATGAATCGTTCCTCAACGCACTCTCCCAGTTTTCCTTCAAGCATAGTCAACTATTCTATTTCTTGAATACAACTTGCTTTTACTTGTCTTAATCCCTCTTCTCATCATGTTTCTTCATCTATAAAGCCTTCTCTCAAATCTCAACAGTCTTGATCCTGCTTTGTCTTCAAGGCCATAGATCAAAGCTCCTCCCAAAAGTTATCTTTCCTTTCAATTGACTCCCCAAATCCTTCATTTATTTGTCCTGAATTTTCGACATGAATGCATATATTTTATGTATCCAACTGAATTCTGCACTCAGTGTTATAATGTAATAGAATGAACATTAGTACTTAGGGAGCAACAAACTAATGGTTAACAGCAAGGACCAGCAAGGAAATTTGAGCCAGATAACCTAGGTTCAAATTTCTGACTTTCCCTTTTAACAGTTCTCTATGGCCTTAGGTAAGTTGTCTTATTTATTCTTCACTTTCCTTGGCTATAAAGTTATATTGATCTAAAAAAATTAAGGTAATTCAATATTTTCAAACTGTTTGAAATAGTATCTGAAACTATAATGGAATCACTGTATTACGAAGTGTCTGAGGAAGGAGGTTGTGTTTGGTAATTCCTCTTATTTTCCTTATGATTTTATGATATTATAAGTTTATGTTGGTGGGTGCAAAAATCAACAAGGAAAACTGGAAAATAAAATGCCACATTTCTACCCAGGAGGATGGGTAGCTAAATAACTGTACTTGGGAAGTAGGGGAAAGGAAGGTTACACATACTGCTTAGATGGTGGTAAAGTTAAAGAGTGTATTAAAATTAACGTTAATCATCATAGCCTGTATGAGTAGACTTTCTAAACTACTGGGAAAGGGGAGAGAATCTGTCAATGTAACCCTAGACAGGAAGAGGTGGGGTGAAAGTAATAGCAAAGCACAAAAAAAGATGGCAGGAGAAGTTAAACAGAAAAAAAAAGTGAAAAAGTTAAACTTTTATCATGAGAAGGGTATTTAAGGGACGCCTGGGTAGTTCAGTTAAGATTCTGCCTTCAGTTCTGATCATGATCGCAGGGTCCTGGGATCAAGTCCCACATTGGGCTCCTTACCCAGGGGGGAGCCTGCTTCTTCTGCCTGCGGCTCCCCCTGCTTGTACTCTCTCTGACAAGCAAAATTTAAAAAACAAAGGGAGAGAGAAGGGTATTCAATTTTATGATCCGTCATGATGTGAATCCTGAATCTTTATATTGTACAATATATAAAAAAGTAATCTATAACAATAACAGAATAAAATAAGGGAACAACTACACTGGAGCAAAGTATTTTGTATACTATTGTAACCAAGTTGTTATTAATTTGAACTAAAATTTTATAAATTAAAATGTTAATTATATATCCCCAGGGCAAGCACTAAAAAAAAAAATCACTATAAAATTGTACAGTAGAAAAATAAAATAAAATGGGAATTAAAATGTTACACTAAAATTACTTATATAACACAAAAGAAGGCAATAATGGAGGGCATTAAGAACAAACCGATAATGCAACGTGTAGAAACCAAATAGCAAAATGACAAAGATCTTTAACGGTAATTACATTAAATGTAAATGGATGGGTTAAACTTTCCAATTAAAAGGCAGAGATGGGTAGAATGGATAAAAGAAACATGATCCAACTAAATGCTGTCTACATGACACTCACCTTAGCTCTGAAGACAGAGGTTGAAAGGAAAGAAAAGATAGTACATGAAAATAGCAACTGAAATAAGAGTATATACACTGATATCAGACAAAATACATGTTAAAACTTGTTACAATAGACACATGATTAAAGAGTCCTCTATCAAGATTTAACAATTAAAAACACAAATGAACCTAACAACAGAGCCCCAGAACATATGAAGCAAAAAAACGACAGAACTGAAGGGAGCAACAGCTCAACAATAATTGTAGACTTAAGCACCTCACTTGCTGAAGTGTAAAAGATACAAAGGAAAGAGGACTTAACACCATAAATCAACTAGACCTAAAAAACATACAAAGAACATTGCACCCCAAAAAAGCAGAATATACATTTGTCTCTAGTGCAAACGGAACATTCTCCAGAGTAGAAAGTATGTTAAGTCACCAAAAACAAGTATCAATAAATTTAAAAAGTTGGAAATCATAGAAAGTATCTTCTTCAGGGGCTCCTGGGTGGCCCAGTGGATTAAAGCCTCTGCCTTCAGCTTAGGTCATGATCTCAGGGTCCTGGGTTTGAGCTCCCTGCTCAGCGGGGAGCCTGCTTCCCCCTCCCTCTCTGCCTACTTGTGATCTGTCAAATAAATAAATAAAATCTTAAAAAAAAAAAGTATCTTCTTCAGCAATGATGCAATGTAATTAGAATCAAGAATGAGGGAATTGGAAATTTCACAAATATGTGGAAATTAAACACATTCTTAATCAATGAGTCAAAAAAAGTAATCACAATGGAAATTAGAAAATATACTGAGAACTAAAAATAGCCATGACATAACAAAACATACAGGATGCAGCAAAAGCAGTACTGAGGGAAATCTACAACCGTGAGCAAGCAACTACATTAAAAAAGACTATAAAAAAAAAAAAAAAATCAATGATCTCATACTTTAAAGAACTAGAAAAAGATGAAGAAACTAAATGCAAAACAAGCCAAAGAAAGGCAATAATAAAGAGCAGAGATTTTAAAAAAGAAAAAAAGAAAAGAAAAAAAAAAAAAATCAATGAAACCGAAACTTCTTTGGAAAGATGAATACGAACTGTTAGAGTGACCAAGAACTAGAAGAGAGAAGACACAATTTACTAAAACCTGGAACAAAAGTAGGGATATCACTACTGACTTTACAGAAATAAAAAAAATCATAAGACAATACTATGAACGACTGTATGCCAACAAATAGATAACACAGATAAAATGGAAAAATTCCTACAAACTACTAAAGATGACTCAAGAAGAAATAAAAAATTTGATATATCTATAATGAGATTAAAACTAACAACAACAACAACAACAAACACCTTGACAAAGGCCAAGACCTCCATGGCTTCACTGACAAATTCTCCCCAATCTATTTAAAGAAGAATTAATGGGGCGCCTGGGTGGCTCAGTTGTTAAGCCTCTGCCTTCGGCGCAGGTCATGATCCTGGGGTCCTGGGATCTAGCCCCGCATAGGGCTCCCTGCTCGACAGGAGGCCTGCTTCTCCTGCTACCATTCCCTCTGTTTATGTTCCCTTTCTCGCTGTGTTTCTCTCTGTCAAATAAATAAAATTTAAAAAAATAAATAAAAATAAAGAAGAATTAATTCCAAAGCTCTTCACTCTTCAAAAAAATGGAAGAGAAAAGAATACTTCCTAATTCATTGCATAAGGTTGGTACTTACCTGATACCATAGACAATGACTTCACAAGAAAACTACAGACCAAGAGCTCTCATGAATATAGAGGCAAGAATTCTCAACAAAATACTAGTAAACCAAACTCAGCAGCGTATTAAGAAGACTATACAGTATGAATTTCTCCCAGGAATGCATGGTGGATCAATCAATTTTTTAAAAAAATCAATCACCATAGTAATAGAGTGAAGAGGGGGAAAACATGATCACCTCAATTGACACAGAAAAAAAGTTTTGACAAATTCTAACACTCTTCAATGCTAACACTCAATGGAGCTTTCACAACCTGATAAAGGGCATCTATGAAAAACTCACAACTAACACACTTAATGATAAAAGACTGAAAAGCTTCCCATTAAGATGAAAAACAAGACAAAGATGTTCATTCTTGCTACTTCACTCAAAAAACATTGTTTGGAAGTTCTAGCCAGGGCAATTAGGTAAATGAAAGGCATCCAAATCAAAAGGAAGAAGTAATACTACGTCTCTTTACAGACAGGATCTTAACATATAGAAAATCATAAAGAATCGACACAAAAACTGTATTAGACCTAAAAAACAAGTTCAGTAAAGTTGCAGGATACATGAGAAAACGTCCAAAAATCAGTTGTATTTCTATACACTAACAATGAACAATCTGAAATTTAGGAAACAATTCCATTTATAATGGTATCAAAAATAATAAAATACTAAAAAAAAAATAAAATACTTAGGAATAAATTTAACCAAGGAGGTGGAAGACTTGCACACTAAAAACTACAAAATATGAAATGTTCACAGAAACTAAGTACCTAAATAATGGAAAGATATCCCATGTTCTTGGATTAGAAAACCTAATATTGTTTAGATGACAATATACCCCCCCCAAACCCCACAAAACTGATCTAAGATTGAATGCAATATCTATCTTATGTTTTTTGCAGAAACTGACAGGCTGATCCTGAAATTCAAATGGAATTGCAAGGGAGCCCAAATAGCCAAAACAATCTGGTTTTAACCCACTGGTGGCTCAGTGGGTTAAAGCCTCTGCCTTCAGCTCAAGTCATGATCTCAGGGTCCTGGGATCAAGCCCCACACTGGGCTGTCGGCTCAGCAGGAAACCTGCTTCCCCTCTCTCTGCCTGCCACTCTGCCTACTTGTGATCTCTCAGTCAAATAAATAAATAAAATCTTAAAAAAAAAAAAAAAAAAAAAGTTGGAGGATTCAGGTATCCTGATTTCAAAAATTATTACAAAGCCACTGTGTTCGCACAGAAATAGACATATAGGGTGCCTGGGTGGCTCAGTTGATTAAGAGACTGCCTTTGGCTCAGGTAATGATCCTAGAGTCCCAGGATGGAGTCCCACATTGGGCTCCCTGCTCCATGGGGAACCTGCTTCTCTCTCTGACCTCTCCCCTCTCATGCTTTCGCTCTCAATTAAATAAAATAAATCTTAAAAAAAAAAAAAAAAGGAATAGACATATAGACCAACAGAACTCAATGTGCAGATATAAACACATATCAATGGTCAACTGATTTTTGACAAGGATGTTAGGACCATTCAGTGGAGGAAAGAATCGCCTTTTCAACAAACAATGCAGGGACTACTGGACAGCCACGTGCAAAAGTATGAAGTTGGACTCTTACCTCATACCAGACATTAAAAACTCCAAATGTACCAAAGATCTAAATGCAAGAGAGAAAATGATAAAACTCTAAGAAGAAAACATAGGGGTAAATCTCTGTGACTATGGATGTAGCAATGGATTCTTATGTGACATCAAAAGCACAAGCAACAAAAAGTTTTAAATTTTAAACTTCCTAAAAATTAAAGGCTTCTATTCAAAGAATATTATTAAGAGGAAAAAACCCACAGAATAAAACATTTTTGAAATCATATGTCCAGTAAGGGTCTAATATGTAGAATATGTGAAGAATTCTTAAACTTCCACAAAACTCCAGATAACCCAACTTAAAAATAGGCAAAGGACTTGAATTCACAGTTCTCCAAAGATTTACAAATGGCCAACAAGTACAGGAAAAGAGGCTCAATATCATTAGTCACTAGGGAAATGGAAATTAAAACGAGATACCACTTCATACCCACTAGTTTTTTTTTTTTTAAAGGAAAAATAAGAAGTGTTGAAGATGTGGACTTGCACACTTCTGATAGGAATGCAAAATAGTACAGATGCTCTGGAAAACAGTCTGGTGGTTCCCCAAAAAGTTAAAATAGAATTACAATGTCTCCTAACAATTCCATTCCCAAGTACAAATCTAAGAGAATGAAAACAGGTGTTCAAACAAAAATTTGTACATGAATGTTCAGACATGCATTATTCCTAAGAGCCAAAAAGCAGAAATACCCAAATGTCCATCAGCTGATGAATGATCATACAAAACGGGGCATAAGTATATAATGGTATAATATTCAGCAATAAAAGGGAATTATTATGGCCAGAATGTTTGTTCCTCCCATCCATATGCTGAAAGCCCTAACCACCAAATGTATAATTTAATTAAGGTTAAATGAGGTTATAAGAGAAAGGGGGCTGATCCAATAGGATTAGTGTTTAATAAAGAGACACCAGAGAGAGCTCCCCCCTCCCTCACACTCCAGCACAGAGAAAAGGCCATGTGAAGACACGGTGAAAAGATGGGCATCTACAAGCCAGGAAAAGATTACACATCAGAGACGATCCTGCTGATCTGGGGTTTCCAGCCTCCGGAACTATGAGAAGAGCAATATCTATTTAAACCATCCAAAAGTTTTGTTATGGCAGCCTGTACTAATATAGGATGAAATACTGATAATGTACTATAACAAAGATGGATCTCAAAAATATAATGTTAAAGAAGCTAGACACAAAAGGCCTTATACGACTGTTTGCTTTTATTTAAATTCAATTAACATATAGTGTATTATTAGTTTTAGAGATAAAGGTAAGTGATTCAGCAGTCTTCTATAAGAGCCAGTGCTCACTGCATCAAGTACCCTTCTTAATGTTCATCACCCAGTTATTACCGCCATCCTCCCACTCGCCCTCCTCCAGCAACCCTCCGTTTGTTTCCTATAGTTAAGAGTCTCTTGTGGTTTGTCCCCTCTCTAATTTCATCTTTATTTTTCCCTCCCTTTCCCTATGATCCTCTATTTTGTTTCTTAAATTCCACATGTGAGTCAAATCATATAATTCTTTGTTTTGACTTATTTTGCTTAGCATAATACCCTCTAGTTCCATCCATGTCATTACAAATGTTACGATTTCATTTTTTTGATGGCTAATATTTCATTGTATGTATGATAAATTCTATTGTAATTTTTAAAAAATGAGCGATGCCTGGGTGGCTCAGTCAATTAAGCATCAATCGACCTTTGGCTCAGGTCACGATCCCAGGATCCTGGGATTGAGCCCTGCATAGGACTCCTTGCTCAGCAGGGAGCCTGCTTCTCTCTTTCCTTCTGCCCCTCCCCCTGCTTATGCAGGTGCAACGCTCTGTCAAATAAAATCTTTCAAAAAAATGAATATTCATGCAACTTGAATGATTCTCACAGCACTATGGTGAGCTGGTGAAGCCAGTCTCAAATGGTTATAATTCTATGATTCCATTGATACGAAATTCTCAAAAATACAAAACTATAGTAAAGAACAGATGAGAGGTTGCCAGAGGTTTGGGGAGGGGTGATTACAAGAGAAGAGCACAAGGGAGCTGTATGGGGTAAAGAACTACTCTGCATCTTGACTGTGGTGGTGGCTATGCAAATTTACACATGTAGTACAATTCCCAGAACTGTACACAAAAATGTCAATTTTTCTACATGTTAATCTGAAAATAAAATTTTGTTACAAAAAATTCACTGGTCTGTTTTGTACTTGGAAAGGATCTCTAACCAATGCTTGATTTGTAAACATCAGGTACCGACCATTTAGAAAGTATTAATTCACTGAATTATGTGGGGATCTTCCAAACGACATATTTCATCGTACAATATCTCACAAAAAAATCATGTTTGTTAGTATCACCACCAATCTCAACAGAAAGGTTTTTTGGTTTTTTTGGTTTTGTTTTTTTTTTTTTTTAAAGATTTTATTTATTTGACAGAGAGAAACACAGCGAGAAAAGGAACACAAGCAGAGGGAGTGGTAGCGGGAGAAGCAGGCTTCCTGCCGAGCAAGGAGCCCGATGCGGGGCTCGATCCCAGGATACTGGGATCATGACCTGAGCAGAAGGCAGCCGCTTAATGACTGAGCCACCCAGGCGCCCCAACAGAAAGGTTTTTTTTAAGTGAAGTTATCAGACTCATGGTGGAGGATAATACATATTCTAATATTCCAAATTTCCTCTTGAAAGCTGGAATGTATCACTGGCAACAAATACAGTTATACTATTTTCCTTGATGTGACAGGCTCACTTCATTTTTTAGAAAACATCTGTCGGATACTGAAGTCTGAAAACCACAGTTTGTCAGATATTCCTCAAAGTTGTGTTCCATGAAAAAAGTATCTAGTTCAGCTCACAACTGAGTCACATAAGTGCTTTATGCATACTTTGTTTCATCACATAGAGCACTATCAAAACACGTACTTGGGGTCAAGATTTACTAAAGGTAGCATTTCTCAAAGCCTCATCAAGAGCATTCTTAGGTGAAATTGGTATATTTTTCTTTATTTTGTGTGTGACAGTGAAAGACTACAAAGACTACTATAATAGTTCGGTGCCACTAACTTGATCTGTGCACCAGCAGTTTAGCCACCACACTCTTAAATTAAGTACAGATATCAATACAGTGCAAAGGGCAAATAACGTCTTAAGTATGCAAATATTTTGACTGAGCAGATCCCAGAAAGTCTTAGGAACCACAGGGTTGAGCGGTGGGGGGAGAATCACACTTTGAGAATTGGAATGATCAAATCAACCCATCTTTTGGTTTTCTTGCTCTATTTATAGTTGGAATTAACAGTTATATTTTCAGAATACTAAAACATTTCTTTAGTTCTCAGTATGCTGAAGAATATAAGGTGATATGGCTAGAGGACTGGTTTAAAAATCGGAAACAAATGGGTACTTATGAATGGAGAAGTGTAATAATTCACCATTTAGTCTAATTATTACAAATGTTCAGAGAGATGCAGAATGGAAAGTTTACAAATGGTACCCAAGACTAAGTAGTCCAGTAAAATCTCTTAAAGCTGTTAAGAGAAACTAGTTCTTTGAGTGAATACAAATTAATACGTTTTAAAGAAAAAAAACCCAAAGTGTATTTATTTACACAAAGACTGATCCTAAGTAATCAGTGAGTACTAGATATCATTGTATAATCTTCTCTGAATCTATAATTACTAAAAATAACTGTGTTATTACAGTTAAAACACCAAAACTCCTGGATGTCTTTGGGAAGACTATTCTATATTAAATAGTATCCTTACTACATAATGATAAATTGATTCTTGAAATTATGTATGTAGTTCAAGAATAGCAAATACAAAGGACTAGAACAATATATGACAGTCTTTGAAATCACTAAGAGGAACATAGAGTATCAAGAAGTATTTTATTTTTTTTTTAAGAAGTATTTTAATGAGGCATTCCTTTTGACAAAAATACAGAATAAACTTTAAAATACCGCACAGTAGATAACCCAATCAAGTCAAAATTCTCAAACTGAATGCCTTTTTTTTTTTTTT
>CM053617.1:44269419-44296355 GCA_028646535.1 Procyon lotor | reverse complement strand
AAGAATGTCCAATGGAAAAAAGACGGTCTCAGGGGCGCCTGGGTGGCTCAGTGGGTTAAAGCCTCTGCCTTCGGCTCAGGTCATGATCTGATCAACCTGAATGCCTTTTAAGAAACACTTCACATTCTAATGCTAAAAGATAAACAAATGACAAGTCACTAAACTATTAAAAATGTAATTTTAGAAAGATTTATAGTTTATATACTAAGCTCAAAACACAGAGTCCAATTCAGAAAGCTTTACATAACTATATGGATATTCAAATGAAAAATTATATTCTAAATAACTATAAAGCATTTCACATCCTTAAGGCAATATTTAAGAAAGTTTTCCCTAAAGGCTATAAAGATTTATAGGAATTTCTGTTCCTCAGTGATAGATTTATAGATGGGACCAAACTATTCAGGGAAACAAGTCAAAATAATTTAAAAGTCCTGTGGCACAAGAACAGACACATAGATCAATGGAACAAGAGAGCCCAGAAGTGGACCCTCAACTCTATGGTCAACTAATCTGTGACAAAGCAGGAAAGAATGTCCAATGGAAAAAAGACGGTCTCAGGGGCGCCTGGGTGGCTCAGTGGGTTAAAGCCTCTGCCTTAGGCTCAGGTCATGATCTCAAGGTCCTGGGATCGAGCCCCGCATCGGGTTCTCTGCTCAGCAGGGAGCCTGCTTCCCCCTCTCTCTCTGCCTGTCTCCCTGCCTACTAGTGATCTCTCTCTGTCAAATAAATAAATAAAATCTTTAAAAAAAAAAAGAAAAAAGACGGTCTCTTTAACAAACGGTGTTGGGAGAACTGGACAGCCACATGCGGAAGAATGAAACTGGACCATTTCCTTACACCACACACAAAAATAGACTCAAAATGGATCAAAGACCTCAATGTGAGACAGGAATCCAACAAAATCCTTGAGGAGAACACAGGCAGCAACCTCTTCAACCTCAGCCACAGCAACTGCTTCCTAGAAACATCACCAAAGGCAAGGGAAGCAAGGGCAAAAATAAACTATTGGCACTTCAAAATAAAAAGCTTTTGCACAGCAAAGTAAACAGTCAACAAAACCAAAAGACAACCACAGAATGGGAGAAGATATTTGCAAATGACATATCAGATAGATAAAGGGCTAGTATCCAAAATCTATAAAGAACTTCTCAAACTCAACACCCAAAGAACAAATAATCCAATCAAGAAATGGGCAGAAGACATGAACAGACATTTCTGCAAAGAGGACATCCAAATGGCCAACAGACACATGGAAAAGTACTCAACATCACTTGGCATCAGGGAAATACAAATCAAAACCACAGTGAGGTGATACCACCTCACACCAGTCAGAATGGCTAAAATTAAATCAGGAAACGACAGATGGTGAGGATGCTGAGAAAGAGGAACACTCATACACTGTTGGTGAGAACGCAAGCTGGTGCAGCCACTCTGGAGAACAGTATGGAGATACCTCAAGAAGTTGAAAATAGAGCTACCTATGACCCAGGAATCGCGCGACTGGGTATTTACCCTAAAGATACAAATGTAGTGGTCTGAAGGGGCACATGCACCCAAATGTTTAGAGCAGCAATGCCCACAATAGCCAAACTATGGAAAGAGCCTAGATGTCCATCAACAGATGAACGGATAAAAATGATGTGGCATATATATACAATGGAATACTATGCAGCCATCAAGAGAAATGAAATCTTGCCATTTGCAATGATGTGGATGTAACTAGAGGGAATTATGCTAAGCGAAATAAGTCAGAGAAAGACAATTATCACATGATCTCTCTGATATGAAGAATTTGAGAGGCAGGGTGGGGGGTCATGTGGGGTAGGGAGAGAAAAATGAAACAAGATGGGACCGGGGAGGGAGACAAACCATAAGAGACTCTCAATCTCATGAAACAAACTGAGGGTTGCTGGGGGGTAGGAGGGTAGGGATTGGGTGGCTGGGTTATGGACACTGGGGAGGGTATGTGCTATGGTGAAATGTGTAAGCCCGATGATTCACAGACTTGTACCCCTGGGGCAAATAATGCACTATATGTTAATAAAATTTTAAAAATTAAAAATAAAATAATTAAAACTTAAAAGTCTTGTTATTATAAACTCCTAGATAAAATATATGGATCTTTAAACTGAATAAAATCTGTATAAGGACTATATTCCTCTTTTCCTCTCCTGCTCTCAAAACATTCTCTCTCAATGCATAGCTAAGCTCAAAAGGTTGGCAGAAAAGTCCTTAAGTGCTAAAAATCAACAAGAATCTGGAAGACAAAGCTGAGTGTGCTGACAAACTGAATGGATGATGATGATTAAGTTATGGGTAACCTAGGTATGTGGGTTTTAACATTGATGCAGGGACAAGAGAAGAAAGGCCTTAAGGATGTTGAAACTGAGTCTAAAGCATTGCTACTCAAAAGTGTGGTCCACGTCAACATCTGGTAACTTGTTCCCTAGAAATAAAATTCCTTAGATCCCAATCCAGACCTACTGAATCAGAATCTCTGTGAATGGAGTTCAGGGATCTTCTTCTCCTAGGTAGGGAGACTGTAAGAGAATCTTCCTAGAGAAACTGAATCCCATGCTTGTGACTTGCATAGGTTTGGAATTCAAATATACACTACTTCAGTTTTGAAACATTTTAGTTACAGGATCACTCTATACTCTTAAAAATCATTAAGGACTCGCAACTCTTAATCTCAACAGCTGTGAGTTCAAGCCCTACACTGGGCATAGAGTTTACTTAAAATAAAAACAAAACAAAAATTTTAAACCCCAAGAACACAGGCAAGACTCACACTCTATTACCTATCAGAGAATTGTAATGATACCATCTCTGATAACTCCTGGAAAACACAAGAGACAGAATGAAGAATTAAAGGGCAAATAAAATAATATCTCAGTATTATTATGAAAATACTCTGACCTCCAGGACCCCTCAGGAGTCTATGGACCACACTTTGAGAACCACTACACTATCTGAATTATCTAGGAATCCCCTAATTATAAAATTAAAATAAAACTGGTTCTCTAGGTTACTGAAAAGGGGGGTGGGGAGCCAGCAGAAGCAAATGCAGACCTTCCTTAGAGAAAAGTTCTCAGAATCTGCCCACACAAGATTCCTACAGGGAAAAAAAGCCCTATCAAACATGAGCCCACCCACAATGAAAAAAAAAAAAAAAAAATCAGAGAAAACATTTATCAAAAGAATGAGCAGACTGTAAACAGAAGGATGAAAGCCTCAAGAACTTAAAATGTTATGACTGTTTTTAAAAGTTATTACAAATGAAGTTACAGTATTTTAATACAGCATATTTAACCGTAAAATGTTATATATGGTATATATTATAATCATAGTGTATATATATATATTATACTACTTTATATGTGGTATACCACTGTTTTAAAATTCCATGTAGCAGGGGCGCCTGGGTGGCTCAGTCGTTAAGCGTCTGCCTTTGGCTCAGGTCATGATCCCAGGGTCCTGGCATCGAGCCCCGCATCGGGGCTCCTCAGCAGGGAGGAGCTGAGAGGGCTCCTCAGCAGGGAGCCTGCTTCCTCCTCTCTCTCTGCCTGCCTCTCTGCCTGCTTATGATCTCTCTCTGTCAAATAAATAAATAAAATCTTTAAAAAAAAAAAAAATTCCATGTAGCAATAGGAGAAAATGTTGCAAAAGACACATCTGATAAAGAACTTATGCAAAATACACAAAGAATTTTTAAAACTCAACAATAAGAAAATGAATCACCTGATTAACAAAAATGGACCAAAGACCCGGAAACCCCACCAAAGAAGAAATATGGAAGTAAGCATATGAAAAAATACACATAGCAAGAATGCATATGAAAAGATGTTCAACATCACAATGTCATTAGGTAACTGCAAATTAAAACAAGATACCTCTACACACCTATTAAAAGGGCCAAAATCAGGACCACTAACAGAATGCTGTGGAGGCTGTGGAGCAACTCATTCACTGCTCACAGGAATGCAAAATGTACAGCCAGGGTTTGGGCAAAGGGAAGGAGGAATGAACAGTCGCAGCACAGAGGATCTAAAGGCAGTGAAACTATTCTGTATGACACTACAATGGCGGAGACGTGTGTCAAACCCATAGAATGTACAACACCAAGAGTGAACCACAATGTAAACCATGGACTTTGAGTGATAATGATGGGTCAACGTAGGTTCATCCATGTAACAAAGGTTATCACTGTGGTGCCATGGTGTGGACAGTAGAGAGGTTATGCTTATATGGAAACTCTATTTTCCCTGCTCAATTTTGCTGTGAATCTAAAACTACTCTAAAAAATAAAGTTTATTAAACTCACACAGACACACACACAGACACACAGACACACACACCGACACACACAGACACACACACACACACACACCAGTTACCAAGTTTTGGTGTTAGTCCATGAAAAATATCCACAATTATTTGAAAGACTATTAAAATGTTTTCTCCCTTCCAACTATCTTTCTATATATGAGGCTGGATTTTCTTCACATACTTCAACCAAAATAATATTATGCAACAGCTGAGCGAAAAAGTAGGTACACTGAGACAGCTATCTTCTATTAACCCAGACGTTAAAGATATCTGTAAAATAAAGACAATGATTTTCATTAAAATGTTGCTTAACATGTAATATACTGTTTGTTGTTATTTTCAAATAAATTATTAATACAATAGCTCTTTGAAAAGCTAAGTTTTAAGGGATCTCAAGACCAGAAAGTTTGAAAACGGCTTTTCTAAGACATCAAAACTCAAACAAAAGGAAGTGAGAGGTCAGCACATCATTGTGCTACCCAAAGAGATAGACTACCTTGAAAAATACCGAATTACCAAACACCAATATGTGGTAACATTTAATGGATAACAGATTAATTTTTAAGAGAACATTCCTAAGAATCTGCAAAATATCATAGCACCACAAATACTGGCTAATATTCTCAACTGAAATACTATTGCTTCATATCACAACATAAGAATGGACTTGATAACTGCTATACACCATATTAGGAAACAACAAATACATGCTATTTTATATTTCATGTTAAGTACTATAATAACAGCAGCTAACACTCATTAAGCTGTATTCTAAAACTTAAAAGACATCATTTTATGTACTCTTCACAACTGAGATAAGTACTATTACTATCCCCCATTTATAAATCAGATACTGAGGACAAAGAACTAAAAAAAAAAGAAGAAGAAAGAGAGAGAGAGAAGCTGGGATTCAAATTTAAGTATTATCCTTAGAGGACAGTTAAGACAAATCTTTTCTATAAAAGGCCAGATAGTAAATATTTTAGTTGTTGCAGGCCATATACAGTCTCTGTTCCTCTTTTTTAACTCTTAAAAAAAAAAAAAAAAAAAAAAGAAATCATCCTTAGTTCTTGAGCCTTACAGAAACACACCACAGCCCAGATCAGCTTTTCTCAATAGGTTCCCTGAAAGAATTAAGCACAAATGCCCTACAGCATCCTTGTATGTAACAAATTTCCTTCTCTTTCTAGGTAGAGAATGGGATTCACTCATTAATATAATCTTAAAGAGGATTAGGAGAATTTAGACACTTAAATAATCTGTGTTCAGTGGTTCACCTGCATTCAAATGGTTCACCTGCATTCAATACAAAAAACAGGTATCAACTGTTACAGTTTTTGAAATTTTTCCTTACTTTTCCAGAGGAGAAAACACATTTGATGGCTCACTAACGCGAACAAAGAGAAGCAGAACTAAATCTTACAGTGTTGTTTTACCCTTATATGGTCCTCATTAAGAATACCGATAACCTTAAAAAAAAATACTAATAATCTAAAAAAGATGGCCTAAAAATACATTTCCTCAATGCTTGAAGGTCATCTACCAACATCACCACCTTATAGTGGTGATTAAGCCCTCAAGGAAAAACAAATGATATAAAACACTTTGAAAAGTTGTATTATTTCAAACTGACACCTATAAAGGTCACTGAGGATATTAAAGAGGAATCTGAACTAAAAAGCTACACTGCCTTTTGGGGCAATGATAGCTTAAGCCAAATAGAGCATAACCAATACCTGAATGAAAAAAAGTCAACTCTTTAAGGATTTGCAACATTAACAGTCAAGCAACTGACAGTCAAGCAACTGCTTAGCAAACAGAATACATGGAGCACCTGGAATACCATCAATCCATAATTCCAAATCAATACTTCTTGCAACATGTCAGAGATGTAAATAGAATCATAAATGCAATGTTGATAGATATTTCTCAGCTTAAATAACACTGACACTAGAAAAAGTCTCACATAAAAACGAGCAGACCTTAAGAGCACCTCAAGATATAATTTCTAGGGCTTTTGTAATGAGAACTTGCAGCCTCACAAGTTGACTTTATATTATGAAAATAACTAATTTTTAAAGCTATGGAAATACCCATTAGCCATAACTTCTGCATAGATGACTTGAAATAAGCTTCTGGTCCTTTGCTTGAATTCTCACTCTCCATTCATAACGACAATAAAATCACAGGGGCCTGAAACTAATATAGCGTTGTTTGTCAACTACACTTCAATTAAATCCATCTAATCAATCAATCAGCATGGGGGATAATAAAAAGGGAAGCAGAATTCTACAATGGTTTAGAACACAGACTCTGCAACCAAAATGTGTGAGTATGAGTCTTAATTCTCCCTTTTCTAGCTATGTGACCTTAGACAAGTTCCTTAATTTCTCAGTGACTCTTCAGTATAACAGGCATGGTAATTAACACTTTTTTTAAAAAAAAAATTTTATTTATTTTTTATAAATAAATAAAACAAGCAGGGGGGAGTGGGAGACAAGCAGGGGGAGTGGGAGAGAGAAAGGCAGACATCCCGCCAACCAGGGAGCCCAATACAGGGCTTGATCCCAGGACCCTGGGATCATGACCTGAGCCAAAGGTAGACACCCAACAACTAAGTCACCCAGGCACCCTGGTAATAACACTCCTACCTCATAAGGTTTTATGAGGATTAAGTAAGTTAGTATTTGAAAAATTAGAACAGTACGAAGCATAAAGTAGGTACTATATACAAATCCTATGTGGAAAAACAAAACAAATATACAACACAGAAACATCAAGTTGAGGAGAGCTCACATAGTTAATGAACGTTAAGACTGACAATGAATGTCTTCTCATGGCTGCTCTCATATCCTTGATTCTTAATATTCAGGAGTACTATTTCACAATGAGTATCTACTATGTGAAAGATATACAAAACAAAATTATTTATCTTCTCCTCCAAACCTGCTCCACCCACAGCCTCTGCTATCTTGGTTAAAGACAACTCTGCACCAAGCTGCTTGAACCCAAAACCTTATAATCCTCCTTATCTTCTTTCTCTTACTCCCTACATTAAATTATGCCAAATCTACCAATCCTAACCAATCTTCTATCAATCTAATATATTCACAGTCCTAACCATTTCTACCTTCCGCTATGGCACCCAGTACAAGCAACCTTCACCCCCCACGTGGACCAATGCAATAGCTTCCAACTTGACATCTGTGCAAATACTCCTGCTCCCCACCCATTCTTGACGTAGCAGCTTGTTAAAATTAAACCAGACCATCACGTCACTCTTCCTGATCAAAAGCTTGTAATACTCTTTAATCATAGTAAAAGCCTACCTTTCCCTCAATTTTGCTCTGTACCTTAAACTGCTCTAAAAGTCTTAATTTTAAAAAAAGAATGAAAATAACGTTTAAACTGTCAAAATGTAGCTAAGCTCTCCTCAAAGTATTAAGTATACTACAGAGGAAAACAGACCATTAGAGATCTATCCGACACCGAACATACACACAAAGCACAGTACAATAGCCTATACACCTTACATGATCCATCTGCTGTTACTTTTCAGAATCTGATTTTTTTTTTTTTTGAGAATATAGTAGGAACTGGGTCCTTCCTATTTCATCAAATGAGAAGACATATGTCTACCTTTTCAACTTTTAATGATTATTGATCAGTGAATTCATGGTATCAACTTGATTCCACCATTATAGTTAACACTTTTCACCTAATAATTTTAGCAAACATCAAGTATATGTCTAGATCTATTACTGTGTTGTGGGCACAAAATAGTGACTTTTCTGATATTTTCATTCTTTATTACCTGGACTTCTTCAAGAAAGAAGAGCTTTCTACCATCAACTTTTTGGTTACCTTAAAACGCATTTCACAATGAAACGCAGTTTAAGTGCCTCTTTCTTCTATGCATTAGTTTTCAAAACAATGAGCTGACAAACTTGAAACCTCCAAAGGTGATCAATAGTTACTTTGTTTTTAAAGTATCATTATGGGGGCGCCTGGGTGGCTCCGCGGGTTCCTCTGCCTTCAGCTCAGGTCATGATCTCGAGGGATTGAGCCCCGCATCAGGGAGCAGGGAGCCCCCTTCCCCCTCTCTCTCTGCCTGCCTCTCTGCCTACTAGTGATCTGTCAAATAAAATAAAAAAAAATTTTTTTTTAAATAAAGTATTATGGACTTCTAGATTTTAATTTTTTTTAAAGATTTTATTTATTTGACAGAGAGAGGCATAGCAAGAGAGGGAACACAGGCAGAGGGAGTGGAAGGCAGAAGCAGCCTTCCCACTGAGCAGGGAGCCTGATGTAGGGGCTCAATCCCAGGACCCTGGGATCATGATCTGAGCCAAAGGCAGATACTTAACAACTGAGCCACCCAGGAACCCATAGATTTTAATTTTAATATAGTTTAATATATTGGAGTAATTATTTTTATATTCAAATTTTCCACTTAGGCCAGTGGAAATACCTTAGATGGCCTCTGTGAACTTTTGACACTTCAACTTATCTTAGCCATCCTGACAGGCCAAAGATTTTAACTTGCAGTTTAAATTCCTCCATTATAATTAAGATGGGACAATTTTCATATGTTTATTATCTCTGAATTCCCTACTTTTTTTTTTTAATTTTTACTTGAGAGTGTGCCTGCACACAAGTGAGGGGGAAGGGCAGAGAAGAAGCAGGTTCCCTACTGAGCAGGCTCCATCCTAGGAACTGGCACAGTCCCAGGACCCCCGCCCCCAGACACAACTGACTGAGCCGCTGAGGGAGCCCCCCCTATTGTTTTTTCTCCCTATTCATTTTCTTACCTATTTTTCTACTGGGCAGATTAATCCCTTTTAGTTTCTGAATTTTTATTATTTATTTTGTTTCTGAATTTTAAGAGTTCATTTTAATATATGGCAGAGCTTATGCATTAAACAAAAGCTGTAATCTTTTTTCTGTATATTTTATAGCATTTTTTTGTCATGTAAAGTATTTAATTTTTAAGTAAAATTATTCCCTTTAATAACTCTCCATTATATATTTAAAGGACTTTCCAATTCCATATGATTGAGTTTGAAAAAAAAAATGCCTAACCTTCTCGTAATTCTTTTATGATTTATTTATTTTTAGTGTTTATATCTTTGACCCAGCAAGATATAATTATAAGTCTGTCTATTCCCACTAGAATTTGGCATCTTCTAAGGCAAGGACTGTCTTACTCATTTTGTTACCAGACTAATAAGCATCTTGCCTGTGGACCCATGTGTTTTCAAATACAGGGTTAGAGGAAGGTGGTGGTAATGATTAACAGTCATAAATCTTTTCTGTTCTTAAACTAGGGTAACTCATTCCTACTCAATTGTCCATACTTCAGGAGAAAAGCTGGAACAGGGAAAAAAACTGTGTTCTGCTTTATACTAGATTATATATGCATTGCTCTGACACCTCACTACAATTTTAAGAGGTGAAGAACGGGGGTGGGGCAAAGAAAGTTAATATAGAAATTCAGCTTTCAAGAAGTGATGTCTGAATGGGTTCAAAAAGAATAAAAAGTTCTTGTACTTCAAGAACAAGTAGGTATTAATAAACAGACTGAGCCAATACTCTAGTCACAGAGTACAGGATGTGCCAAAGTATGAAAGTGGGGGTACATGATCTATTTGCAGAATTACAGGAAGTTTAGGGGCTCCTGGGTGGCTCAGTTGGTTAAGCATCCAACTCTTGATTTCAGCTCAAGTCATGATCTCGGAGTTACCAGACTGAGCTCTACGTCGGGCTCCAGTGTGGAGTTTGCTTGAGATTCTCTCTCTCCCTCTCCCACTACCCATTCACCTCCACACTCTCTTAAAAAAAAAATAAAATAAAAATTACAAGAAATGTATTATGACTGCCTAGTCCAGTGCTTGGCATATAAAATAAGTACTATATAAATAAGCATTTGCTCTTACTATGCTGGTTATTGGGAAATGCAGATAAATTAGGTAAAATCATTAAGATACAGGCTGAGATGCTCCTGGAAAACAAGCTAAAGTTTACATTTTATCCTGAAGACAATGAGAGCCACTGAAAGACTTCTGACAGGACAGTGGCAGGTGTTAGAAAAATTACACTGCAGTGTGAATCAAAGACTGGATGCAATACAGACAGGCAAGAATCAAAGAATCTTTAATGATGGAGAATGCAAAAGCGATTAAAAAAAAAAAAACTTTCAGGGGTGCCTGGGTGGCTCAGTTGGTTAAGCGCCCGACTCTTGCTTTCGGCTCAGGTCATGATCTCAGGGTTGTGGGATTGAGCCCCACATCAGGCTATATGCTGGGCATGGAGCCTGCTTAAAATTCTTTCTTCCTCCCTTTACCCCTCACCCATTAAAAAAAAACAAAAAGCAAAAAACATCTATAAAGAGAAGGAAATCTGCAAACCTACTACAAGACCTAAAAGGTCAGCACACTGATTTTTTACTAAAAGATACCAGGTATCTAATAACATCTAGAGAGATATAAACACTTAATAGTATAGTCCTGGACTGCCTGTAATGCTTTCTATTTCAGTAAAGACACATCCAGTTAAGTAAATCATCTTCAACAAAATCATTTCAGAATCACAAAATGCCCCATGTTCTCTTTTCCGCATGCAAGACAGATTGATAGCGAAAGCTCATGAATGTCTCTCAGAAGGCTAGGTTTCTAAAGACTCCATGATGTAACACTAAAAGCTCAAGTATGGCTGTTGCTCCTGCTGGTACACTGGCAGAGCATCTTTCAAATTTCTGCAGGCTCAACACTACTTTTTACTGACACTACAGTAATGATGTGAGCCACGTGTGTTCTAACAACAGAGTTCACACCTAATCCCAGCTATGTGGACTATCAGACGTGGGAAGGGAGTTAGCTACACAGAATGTGGGACAACTTCTGGAGGGCAAACTACAGAGCCAGTTTACTGGCAGTTCTCATCTTAGGTGTTTTAGAGGTCAAAAGGATTGCTTTTATATGGCATGGACTACTTGGGTCCATTGGGGATTCCATCAAAAGTGCCAAAACTTCCTATGGAGAAGATTTGAAGACCTTGGTTTTGAATTGAAGACCATGGTTCTACCTTGAACTCTATGGAGTGCCAGGTACTGTGACTAAAGTTACTGAATTGGTTTGTTATTTTTAAAGCTGTTGTTCTTCCCCCCCTACAAGGAATCATTTCATGGTTCAATAAGAAAACTACTGTAGAGAAAGTCTACTTAGAAAGTCTAAATAAAGTGAACTTTTCCTACTGATTCTTTAGAAAAATCTGAGACTAGGGGTACCTGGGTGGTTCAGTGGGTTAAGCCTCTGCCTTTGGAACTCAGGTCATGATCTCAGGGTCCTGGGATCGAGCCCCACATCAGGCTCTCTGCTCAGTGAGGAGCCTGCTTCCTCCCCCCGACCCCGCCTGCCTCTCTGCCTACTTGTGATCATTGTCAAATAAATAAAATCTTTAAAAAAGAAAGAGAGAGAGAGAGAGACAGAAAGAAAGAAAGAAAGAAAGAAAGAAAGAATGAATCTGAGACTAAAAACCCCATGTTACAATAAATCCTACAGATGTCTATTTCTATCTTTACATTTATTGAAGAATATTATGTATCTATATACCTTACTCATAAAAAATTCTCACAAATCAACAAAGATTAACTCAACTTTTTTTTTTTAAATGAGCAAAAGACAAGTCCTTCAAAATAGAATATATATGAAAGCCCAAAAGGCACATGGAAAGCTATCTTTAGTCCTCAGGGAAATTAAAATACCACAACAAAACAATGAAATACCACTTCACAAATGCTGGAATAGTTAAAATAAAAAAGACTGACAAACACCAAATATTTGTGAGGATGCAGAGTAAATGATCCCTCCACACACTGTTGGAGAGTAATGTAAAGTGGAGATAACACCTCTTTGGAGAGCTGTTTGGCAGTTTCTTATGAAGTATGAATGTTTATCTCTACCCTATAACCTGGCAACTCCATTCCTAGGTATTTACCCAGAGGAAATGAAGACAGACTTATATAAAAATGTTTATGGAACAGCCATATTTATATTAACCCCAAACTGGAAAGAACTCAAATGTCCATCATCATTGAACAGATTAAACTAGTGTTTCCATGCAATGGAATGCTACTCAGCAATAAAAAAGAATGAACTTACGTCCAGAATAGACAAATCTCTATTAACAAAGTAAATTAGTCATTGTCCATTGTTGGGGAATGGAAAGCGAGGGGGACAATACAAGGAGTGACTGCTAACTGGTATGGGTTCTCATCTGTAAATGGAATATAATGATACCCACTGGGGTGATGAAAATGGGTCTAAAATCTGATGTTAATGATGGCATAACTCTGAATATAGTAAAAAAAAAAAAATTGCTGAATTTTATACTTTAAATGGGTATACTGTTTGCTATATAAATTATATTTCAATAAATCCACTTAAAAAGGAATGAACTATTAATAACATAACACAAACACCGTGTAAGCAAAAGAATTCAGACACAAAAAAGTACATACTGTATGATTCCTTTTATAACAAATGCAGATGCAGGCAAAACGAACTTACGGTGACAGAAAAGAGTTACTGCAGTAATGAGCAACTGGCTGGAGCAGAACTTTTTTTTTTTTTTAATAGATTTTCTTTTTTTTTTTAAGGATTTTATTTATTTGAAAGAGGGAGAGAGATCACCAGTAGGCAGAGAGGCAGGCAGAGAGAGAGGAGGAAGTAAGCTCCCTGCTGAGCAGAGAGCCTGATGTGGGGCTCAATCCCAGGACCCCGAGATCATGACCTGAGCCGAAGGCAGAGGCTTTAACCCACTGAGCCAGCCAGGCGCCCCCAGAAGTAAACTTTTTACGAGGCTGGAAATGTTCTATATCTTGTTTTGGATGGAGATTCAGTGGTGCACACAATTGTCAAAGTTAAAGAGTTCTAAATTTTACTTATAATTCAATAAAAAGGTAGAAAAAAAAAAAAAAATCACTCCTATTTCAACTTGGAAAGAAAAGGCTAAAAAACTAAGAGTCCCTGACAAAGAATGCCTTCACCCTTCCCTAGTAGGAGTGGGTTGCACAGATGTCCATTTACAGAAATATCCAGAGCCTGAGTACACTCTCTTTTCCTCCCATAAGATTTTAATAGTAACTTCATCTGGTGCTCCATATCCCTCTAATTTTCACATATCAGTTTCCTTAATTTTTAAAAAATACTTGTAGAATATTCCACGGCTAAAACTAAGCCTTGTTACAGCATGTTTAAGTGCCACCAAGTGGCAAGAAAAATATATTTACATAAACCAGATGCTAAGAGGAAATCCAAAGTCTACCTTTTCTTTTCCTATGTTCTGAAAACATACTGATACCCTGTCTAGAAGAATCCTCTCTACATACCACCTTTCTCGTCCTTCCCCAGTTAACTCATATTCACTTTCACCTCTCAAATGAAAATTTATTTTCTTAGAAATTCTCTGCCCACCTCTACAAATACAATTACACACACACACAGAACCACATCTTTCAGAGCTCTTACCTTGTGTAGTTGTAGGTTCTTCATATGATTAATGTCCCTATTTCTCCCAATAGAGTCTAAGTGCCACACGAAGAGGAACAGTCTACTAGAATAAGTTAAAAACACAATTCAACCAAATCATCTAAACAGACTGTCCCCAAAGCAAAGGCTATCCTTGCTTGAGAAATCCATTATAAGTCAATATACATTTATTTGGCAGAGATATTTATTTTGGATCGGTACCTGTGACTCACTAAATATATCTACTTCCTTGCCTGTTGATTCCTTAACTGGGCACATGTATCATTATCTTTAATTTCTGTTGTGTATTTACTATGTTTCTCCTATAATTTCCAAGATGTTAAATTCTAAGACATTAAACAATTTTCATAAACTACTGTCAAAACCGTATCTAATGGTATTAATAGCTGTAGAAACATAACCCTAACTTTTAGGGAGAGGAGTTTCAGTTCAGAATGCAAAGTGACATTATCACCCAAAAGCTCAAAACAGTTCTTCCAACATTCAAGTAAACCAAATATCAACACAGGAAGAATGAAAAGCCAAAAAAAACCCAGCCAAACAATAGGCAAGTTGGAGACGAAAGCAGCATCATGAAAGAAGGCAAATAGCATTTTGTAGATATCCTAAATAGAAGCAAAAACGTTTATAGTAATCTACTTATGCCAACTAGGTAAGAATTGTACTTTAGCAAACGTCCACAGGAAATACAAAAGAAGGTCTTCTGGCAAAATTTGAATATTTTTCTACAATCCTTTGAAACAGTTTAAAGAAACTGTGTAACATCAATCTATGCTTTCTTGAAAAGGGTGGAGAAGCCACACTCGGAAAAACCTAGATGGCTATGCTGTGACAATTACACACTGCAGGCCTCCTAAAACAGTAACAAAGCAACTGAACTTTCAGAATCAATTCTTTAACGACTAATTCTGAATACGTGAAAATTCCTGAGTTTGGAGAAAAAGGACCCAGAAATCTTTCTTCTAAGAACAATCATCTTGGGGCACCTGGGTGGCTCAGTGGGTTAAAGCCTCTGCCTTCAGCTCAGGTCATGATCTCAGGGTTCTGGGATCAAGCCCCGCATCGGGCTCTCTGCTTGGCAGGGAGCCTGCTTTCCCCGTCTCGCTGCCTGCCTCTCTCCCTACTTGTGCTCTCTCTCCTCTCTGTCAAATAAATAAAATCTTTAAGAACAATCATCTTCTCCCTTTCCTCCCCCATTAAAACATTATTATGACTTTCACCATTGGCAATGTTATAATCATTGTTGCAAAAAATCAGTTCAAGATCTGGGATGCCTGGGTGGCTCAGTCAGTTAAGTGGCTGCCTTCAGCTCAGGTCATGATCCCAAGGTCCAGGGAATAGAGTCTGACATTGGGCTCCTTGCTCAGCAGGGAGCCTGCTTCTCTCTGCCTCTGCCTACCACTCTGCCTGCTTGTGCTCGCTCTCTGACAGATAAAATCTTAAAAAAATAAAATAAAATCAGTTCAAGATCAAATGGAAATTTCCTTAAAAATAAGAGGCTTAACCTCACTCCTAAAGAAAATGCTAACTAAAACTATACTGAGAGTATTTTTTACATATCAAATTTGCAAAAATCCACAAATCAGACACAATACTATATTGGTAAGGCTGTGGGGATAGACATCCTCCTAATGGGTGCTCTCCTACAATAATGGAGGAACTACAAAATCCTATCACCCAGGTTGAGGGCAATTTGGCAATATCCAGCAAAATTACAAATATATTCCACCCCTTAACTCAGAAATATCATTTCTGAGAATGTATCCTACACATACCAACACACACACAAAATAACTTATGTACAGTATTATTCACTGCAGGATAGTTAGCAACAAATGAAAACTCCGATGCTCAATAACCATCGAGTTAAATATATTATAGCATACCCACACGATGGAATCCAATGCAGCTGTGAAAAAGAATGAGCATACTCTCTATATACTGACAAAGAAAGGTAACTAAAACATATAAAGAGAAAACAGCAAAGTATAAAGTGTTTTCTATATACTGTTATATGTAAGAAAAAAGAAAAAGTAAAAAAAAAAAAAATATATCAACATCTGCTTTTATTTTTATAAAGAAACGCTGAAAGAGGGGCGCCTGGGTGGCTCAGTGGGTTAAAGCCTCTGTACCTTCAACTCGGGTCATGGTCTCTGGGTCCTGGGATCGAGCCCCGCATCGGGCTGTCTGCTCAGCAGGGAGCCTGCTTCCTCCCCTCTCTCTCTGCCTGCTTCTCTGCCCAAATGTGATCCCTCTCTCTGTGTCAAATAAATAAATAAAATCTTAAAAAAAAAAAAAAAAACGCTGAAAGAACATAATCAAAATGGTTAGAGAAAGCAAGTAAAACTATAGTAGATGGAGCATAGCAGAGGCAACACTTGTCATTACATACTTAATATGTGAGTTTTGAATTGAGAAAATATTACTAAATTTAATATAAGGTACCTCTGTCAAAAATATTCATAATGAGAAATAGAGGGTGCCCAGTTGGCTCAGACGGTAAAGCATGCTACTTTTCATCTCGGGGGGTCATAAGTTTAAGACCCACACTGAGTGGAGTACAGCTTACTGTAAGTAAATAGAGATAGATAATTTATTTTTAAAAATTTGGGATACCTGGGTGACTCAGTTACTTAAGCATCTGCCTTCAGCTCAGGTCAGGATCCCAGAACCCTGGGATCAAGTCCAACTTTGGGCTCCTTGCTCAGTAGGGAGCCTGCTTCTCTCTCTGCCTGCTGCTCCTCCTGCTTATACTCTCACCTTCTCTGGCAAATAAAATCTTTAAAAATAAATAAATAAATAACTGTACTGCATGCAACATTATTAGTTTAAGATAGGACATTTTCTTCACTTATTGTTCCTATTTTGTTTTAGTGAATATAGGGGGACATATATGTAAAAGTGCATAGGTTCCCCAAACTATTTTTCCAGTAGTTTTAAGTTCCTTAAAATAATCAATTTTTATACAAAAGTTCTGAGTGAGAATTACAGTACCTATAGAAAATATCCACTTACTACAAATTAGAAACTTCTAGAAAGATTTATTTTGAAGTTTAGGGGCGCCTGGGTGGCTCAGTGGGTTAAAGCCTCTGCCTTCAGCTCAGGTCATGATCTCAGGGTCCTGGGATCAAGCCCCGCGTCGGGTTCTCTGCTCTGCAGGGAGCCTGCTTCCTTCCCCCTCTCTCTCTGCCTACTTGTGACCTCTCTCTGTCAAATAAATAAAAAATCTTAAAAAAAAAAAAAGATTTATTTCGAAGTTTAACCAAACTTTGGAGGTATTATCTGACTCTCCCAGTTTGCAGAAAATGAACAAGAGCCCAGAAATACTGTTCAAGCTACTCTAAGTTTTACTATCACTAGAATACTGTTCCCACCTCGATAACCAGTTGCCCTAAGACACCGTCTTTCTGTCACATTCAAGCTCCTAGAATATATTTACTCTAGATATTTCACTTTAATTATTTCTACTCCTGTTCTCACATGGCACTGTGCTATCTGGGAGTCAAACACATTGAGAAATAATAGTTGTACATCAGGGGGCGCCTGGGTGGCTCAGTCATTAAGCATGTGCCTTCAGCTCAGGTCATGATCCCAGAGTCCTGGGACCGAGCCCTGCATCGGGCTCTCTGCTCGGCAGGAAGCCTGCTTCTCCCGATACCATTCCCTCTGCTTGTGTTCCCTCTCTCGCTGCGTTTCTGTCAAATAAATAAAATCTTAAAAAAAAAAAAAAATAGTTGTACATCAGTAAGGACAATGGCTTCACCTAAAGCACAACTATAGACTGTAAAATGTAGAGGTCAATTAATCCATCACAAAGTACTATCTCACATCATTATAGATACAATGAAATTCTAACAAAATATTTTTTTCAAATAACAAACTCATTAATTCCAAAAGCATCCCAAATCCCAATAAAAACCACTTTTAAAATGTAAAAGGTATTCACTGGGAAAACTTATGGTCAGCATTTTATTTTAAGAAGATGGGCTGAGGAACATCTCACTGGCTCAATCAGAAGAGCATGCAACTCAATCCTGGGGTCATGAGATCAAGCCCCATGTTGGGTATAAAGATTACTTAAATAAACAAAACAAAACAAAGATGGGCTGAATAAAAAAATTTTATAAGTACCAAATATGGTCTATATTAGTTTTCTAGAGCTGCTGAATTTTACCACATATTACAACAAACTAGGTGGCTTAAAACAACAGAAATAGTATTGACTTGCATTTCTGGAGACTGACAAGAAGGCAGAAATCAAGGTGTTGGCAGGGCTATTCTCCCTCCAAACACTCTAGAGAAGAAGCCTTCTTTGCCTCTTTGTAGCTTCTGGTGATTGTGAGCAACCCTTAGCATTCCTTGGCTTATGGCCACGTAACTCCAATCTCTACCTGTATCCAAATATCCCCCCCGTCCATAAAAGACACCAGTTATTGGATTAGGTCCCACTCTCATCTTAACATGAACCCAACTATAAAGACCTATTTCCAAGTAAAGTCACATTCAAAGATACTGGGAGTTAGGACTTCATCTTTTTGCAGAACACAATTCAACTCAACATAGTCCAACCAATTTCTTCAGAAGTAGATCTAGATTCATGCATGGATTATTTATAGATTTTGCCTAACCTGAACCCATGTCCCTTCCTTAGGGAATAGTATCTGATTTTTTTTTGAGGAATCAATCTGCTCCTCCTTCAAGCCTTAAGAGAGGGCTGGTCTTAAGCCTCTAAAACCAGGCACACGTCCTTGATCAGGTCAGAGGATCACACCCCTCTAGCCTTATAGTGACTGGCTCAGGAATAGGCCACACAACCCAGGCCTGGCCTTCCATCCACCAATTTGACTGGTGCTATACAGAGAAACACATGTGGACTCTAAGAATTATGTAAGTCTAGAGAGCTGCTACTGATCATCTTTACCATCACACCTGATGAAGGAAACCAAAATTGAAAATGTTTAGAGGGCATCTGGGTAGCTCAGTGGGCTAAGCCACTACCTTCAACTCAGGTCATGATCCCAGCATCAGGCTCCCTGCTCAGTGGGAGTCTGCTTCTCCCTCGGTCTGCTATTGTGCTCTTGCTTGCACTTGCTCTCTTTCACATAAATAAAATCTGAAAAGGAATGCTTATTAGAGAGGGAGATAAGGATACATTCCTGATGACATCAATCAAACATTTGATTCCAGTTACATAAAATCCTACCTATAGCTTTATCCTGTGAACTTCCCAGTTCATGAACCTACAAAATGACCTTTTGACTTATTAATCTGAATTAGTTTTCTGAACTTCCAACAGAAAGAGTCTTAATAGATATAGCAGAACACTGCAAAGTACCATATGATTAAAAACAGGGCTTCATTTTTTTTCAGGTTATTTTCTCAAACTTTGCAAAGAGATAGGAAGAGCCAGTAGAAAAAAATAGTTTGCATCCATTTCCATTCCTTATTCACCAGGGCATCTCCCAACAAGGGTTTTGGAATTTAAAAGTTACAAATTCATCATGCTTGTTAAAAAACTATGGATCTGTGAGCTCCTCACAGCAAAACATGAACAAGATATATAAAGAAGTCTCAGGGGGAAACTGGGTGGCTCAGTTGTTAAGCATCTGCTTTTGGCTCAGGCTCCCTGCTCAGCAGGGAGTTTGCTTCTCCCTCTACCACTCCCCCTGCTTGTGCTCCCCCTCTCGATGTATACCTCTGTCAAACTAATTAAAAAAAAAGGGGGCGCCTGGGTGGCTCAGTCGTTAAGCGTCTGCCTTCGGCTCAGGTCATGATCCCAGAGTCCTGGGATCGAGCCCCGCATCGGGCTCCTTGCTCGGCAGGGAGCCTGCTTCTCCCGCTATTGCTCGGCAGTGAGCCTGCTTCTCCCGCTACCATTCCCTCTGCTTGTGTTCCCTCTCTCGCTGTGTTTCTCTCTGTCAAATAAATAAAATCTTTAAAAAAAAAAAAAAAAAAACCTTAAAAAAAAACTAAAAACAAACAAAAAACCCTCTCAATTATAAAGACCAAAGTACCAATATCTAAAGAAAAGTATTTGTAAAATCTTTTCCTCCTTAATGCCATTCCACATCACCACCATCCCTAAAGCAATGTCAAAGATCAATGTGATGACAGTCATACTGAAGTATCTTTTTCTCTCCACATCACCACTTTGACAATATTCATGACAGTCTTGCCCTTTAATATGGCTATCACTATTCATGTTTCTTTTGTTTCTATCTCAAACTGTGTCACACACATATTATGTTAATATAAGTCCCCAGTTAACTGGAAAAACCATCAACACCTTATACTCTTATATAATCTAAACACTCTTGGGGCACCTGGATGGCTCAGTGGGTTAAAACCTCTGCCTCCGGCTCAGGTCATGATCTCAGGGTCCTGGGATCGAGCCCGCATTGGGCTCTCTGCTCAGCAGGGAGCCTGCTTCCCCCTCTCTCTCTGCCTGCCTCTCTGCCTATCTGTGATCTCTGTCAAATAAATAAATAAAATCTTTTAAAAATAAACAAACAAACAAACAAAACAAACAAACACTCTTTCTTCACCTAGAGCCCACCTCCAACTTTTACATATTTATCTCTTGGAAATTCCCAGCCCTTTCCTATCCCTTTTGATAATTTCCCAAATTTCCAATACATAAATTCTGAGCAAAAGAGCAAAAAAATTATATTTTGAAAGAAAACAAAATTTTAAAATGTTTCACCTATTAAAGGTTGGGTATCACTAGCATCTCCACACAATTCACAAACATAGAAAACTAGTGTGGGTTTTTTTTTCGCCTTTTTATTTTTTTTTTTTTACTTTTTTTTTTTTTTTTTTAACTAACACATAATGTATTATTTGCCCCAGGGTACATGTCTGTGAATCATCAGGCTTACACATTTCACAGCACTTAACCACAGCACATACCCTCCCCAATGTCCATAACCCAGCCACCCTATCCCTAGCCACCCTCAGTTTGTTTCGTGAGTTTAGGAGTCTCAAGGTTTGTCTCCTCCCTGATACCATCCTGTTTCATTTCCCTCCCCCATACCCTCTCACCCTGCCTCTGAAATTCTTCATATCAGAGAGAGCATATGATAATTGTCTCTGACTGACTTATTTTGCTTAGCATAACACCCTCTAGTTCCATCCACATCATTGCAAAAGGCAAGATTTCTCTTGATGGCCGCATAGTATTCCACTGCATATATACACCACATCTTTATCCATTCATCTGTTGATGGACATCTAGGTTCTTTCCATAGTTTAACTACTGTGGACATTGCTGCTATAAACATTCAGGTGCACATGCCCCTTTGGATCATTACACTTGTATCTTTAGGGTAAATACCCAGTAGTGCGGTTGCTGGGTCGTAGGGTAGTTTTCAACTTTTTGAGGAACCTCCATATTGTTTTCCAGAGTGGCTGTACCAGCTTGCACTACCACCAATAGTGTAGGAGGATTCCCCTTTCTCCTCATCCTCACCAACATCTGTTGTAGCAAACTAGTTCTTTATACCTCATATAATACAGCGGTTCTCAAAGGGGCAACTTCTCTTTTAACAATCACTACATTAAAGCCATTAAGGGTACTACATATTGTGTCCAAAATATCTACTTCCCAAAAATAAAGGAGAAAAAACTTATGGGGGAAAATTAAAAACATAACTTACATGTTTATAATCCTGTAAAAGCATACAGACTCTGAAGTCAGATAATCCCAAATTCAAACCACCAGTTCTATCACATTTGTGAATTATTTAATCATTAAACATTTTTTTAAGGATTTTATTTGACAGAGGGATAGAGAGCACCAGAGAGCACAGGCAGGGGAATGGCAGAGGGAGAGGGAGAGAGAGAGAAGAACAGGCTCCTTGAAGAACAGGGAGCTTGAGGCCGGGCCTGATCCCAGCCCCTGGTATGATGACTTGAGCCCAAGGCAGATGCCTAACCAACTGAGCCACCCAGGTGCCCATCATTAATCATTCTAATTATTTCTTCATAGTACCAAAAAAAAGGAACGAACAAACAAACAAACAAACGTAGACCACACTCTTTGCAGGTTGACTGTATATATATTAAGTGAGAAAAATAGTTGTTAGGCACATATTGTGTGCTTGACAAATACCTATTACCACAAATACTCCTGTGAAAATTGATTATTTGGATTCTGGCCCCAATTCCTTATCCCTCTATATATAGTCCCTTTGTCAGATAACTTTATTTAATACCCTCCCACCCTGACTCTGGGCTCAGCTGTGTAACTTGCTTTAGCCAATGAGGTACTAGCAGACATTACACAAGCAGTAGCTTGAAAACATGCTTATTTCTGTTTTCTACCTTTCCACAAATCTTTACTGAGCATCCACTGTGGGCCAGTCACTCTGCCAAGTACTCAAAATAAAAAAAAAATAAACACATGGCATGGTCACTGAATTCAAGGGTCTCTCAAACTTGAAGAGGTACAATCAGAGAAAGAAAGGGAAGGAGATTAAGTAGTATAATAATACACACTAGAAAAAGAGTGACTTGTATTTTGTGGTAAGAGAACTTGAGGGATTAGGGTGGAGAATGGGCAGAATATACAAAGTCGAGACTAAAGTAGTAGGCTGGATCAGGTATCTTGGAGAATCTTACATACTGGTTAAAGTAACCTTACCTTATATGTCTGTGGTTTTCAAACTTCAATGTGTCCAAGAATCACCTGAGACATGTTTGAAATACAGATTCCCATGCCGTCTCTAAGATTTAGAATCAAAATATCTGGAGTAGGACCCCAAATTTTCAATTTACTATCCAAACATACTTTTAAACTGTTGGAAGAAAAATATGACAGGCTGCTTGGATAAGCACAAAGATTTGGGAGACAACCAAGAGCTGAGACAGGATTGAACAACAGGGTTAATCTCCTACATGAGGCTTCTTCAAGACTAGGAGATGTGGTTCTTTGATGTAATGTATAAAAACCATACAGAGGGGTGTCTGGGTGGCTCAGTCAGTTAAGCATCTGCCTCTGGCTCAGGTCATGATCCCAGGATCCTGGGATCGAGTCCTGAATTGGGCTCCCTGCTCAGCGGGGAGTCTTCTCCCTCTGCTCCCCCACTCCTGCTCATACTCTCACTCATTTGCTCTCAAATAAATAAAATCTTAAACAAAAACACACAGAGTCAAGCAAAATGAAGACAAAGAGGAACATGTTCCAAACAAAAACAGGTAAAACCTCAGGAAAAAAACTTTAATAAAGAGACAAGTAATATTTACATGATTGATTTCAAAGTAATAGTCATAAAGACACTGAACTGGGAAGAAGAATGAACACAGTGAGAACATCAACGAAAAGAAGAAAAGAGAAATACCAAACAGAAATTACAGAGCTGGGGCGCCTGGGTGGTTCAGTGGGTTAAAGCCTCTGCCTTCGGCTCAGGTCATGATCTCGGGGTTCTGGGATCGAGCCCCATATAGAATGTTACAGAATGTTACAGAACAATAAAAGAGTCAATCCAACAGGAAGATAAACATTTTAAACATTTATGCACTTGGAGTGCCTAGGTGGTTCAATCAGTTTATTGTCCCTCTCTCGGTTTCAGCTAAGGTCATAATCTCAGGGTCCTGAGACTGAGCCCCACATGCAGCTCCACATTTAGCACAGAATCTGCTTGAGATTCTCTCTCTCCCCCTCCAACTCATGCACATGCACTCTCTCTAAATAAACGCTTTAAAAAATGTATTTATGCACTCAACATAGGAGCACCTACATATATAAAGCAAATACTAACACACCTAAATGGAAAAATAAACAGCAATACAATAATGACAGGGAACTTTAATAACCTTTTACATCAATGGACAGATCATCCACACAAAATCAATAAGGAAATACCAGTCCTAAAGCAAACATTAGACCAGATGGGCTTAACAGATTTTTAGAGAACATACCATCCAAAAGCAACAAAATATACATTCTTTTCAAGTGCAAATAGATCCAAGATAGATTACTTGACCTATCATTTCCCAAAATAAACCACAAAACAATTCCTAATAAATTTAAGAGCACTGAAATCATATCAAGAATCATTTCCAGGGGCGCCTGGGTGGCTCAGTTGTTAAGCGTCTGCCTTTGGCCCAGGTCATGATCCCAGCGTCCTGGGATCAAGCCCCGCATCTGGCTCTCTGCTCAGCAGGAAGCCTGCTTCTCCCGCTACCATTCCCTCTGCTTGTGTTCCCCTCTCTGTGTTTCTCTCTGTCAAATAAATAAAATCTTAAAAAAAAAAAAAAAAAAATCATTTCCAACCAATACGGTACGATACTAGAAACTAATTACACAAAGAAAACTGGAAAATTCACAAATATGTGGAAATTAAACCACATGCTACTGAACAACAAATACGTCAAAGAAGAAACCAACAGAGAAATTGGGGTGCCTGGGTGGCTCAATCAGTTAAGCATCGGCCTTCAGCTCAGGTCATGATCCCAGAGTCGAGCCCCACATTGGGCTCCCTGCTCAGTTGGAAATCTGATTCTCCTTTCCCTCCATCCCTCCATCCCTCTCCCTGCTTGTGTGTGCATGCATATATGCTTTCTCTCTCTCCCTCTCTAATAAATAAAATCTGTTTAAAAAAAGGAGAGAAAAATACCTTAAGAGGAAATAAAAATGTAAGAAACCAAAATTTATGGGATGCACTAAAAGAAATTTTAAGAGGTAAGGTCACAGTGACAAAGGCCTACCTCAAGAAACAAGAAAACAATCTGTTTTCTTGATCTCTAGAAGAGAAAGAGAACAAAACTTACAGTTAGTAGAAGGAAGGAATTAACAAAGATTAGAGCAGAAATTAATGAAATAGAATCTAAAAAGGTACCAAAAGAAAAATAAAAATCACTGCAATGAAGAGCTGGTTCTTTGAAAAGATAAAAATGGCAAACCTTTAGTTAGCTAGACTCACCAAGAAAAAGAAAGGACTCAAAATCAGAGAGAGATGAAAACAGATGTTATAAAGGATACCACAGGGGAGCCTGGGTGGCTCAGTGGGTTAAAGCCTCTGCCTTCGGCTCAGGTCATGATCTCAGGGTCCTGGGATCGAGCCCCGCATCGGGCTCTCTGCTCAGCGGGAAGCCTGCTTCCTCCTCTCTCTCTGCCTGCCTCTCTGCCTATTTGTGATCTCTCTCTCTGTCAAATAAATAAATAAAGTCTTAAAAAAAAAAGGGGGGGGGGGCGCCTGGGTGGCTCAGTGGGTTAAAGCCTCTGCCTTTCGGCTCAGGTCATGATCTCAGGGTCCTGGGATCAAGGACTGTGTCAGGCTCTCTGCTCTGCGGGGAGCCTGCTTCCCCCTCTCTGCCTGCCTCTCTGCCTACTTGTGATCTCTCACTCTCTGTCAAATAAATAAATAAAATCTTTAAAAAAAAAATGTCCACAATACCCAAGTCAATATACAGAACGAATACAATCCTTACTAAAATTTCAATGGCATTTTTCACAGAAACAGAATAATCCTAAAGTATGGAACTATAAAAAACCCTAAAGAGCCAAAACAATCCTGAGGAAGAATACAGCTGGAGACATCAGTCTCCTTGATTTCAAACAATACTACAAAGCTATTAGCGATTATGAAAGTATTGTATTGACATAAAAACAGACACACAAATCAGAGGAAGAGAGAGCCCAGAAATAAACCCATGCATATATGATCAATTAATTTATGACAAGGAGCCAAAAATAGGGGAGAGGACAGTCTCTTCAGTAAATATTATTAGAGGGGTGCCTGGGTGGCTCACTGGGTTAAAGCCTCTGCCTTTGGCTCAGGTCGTGATCTCGGGGTCCTGGGATCGAGCCCCGCATCAGGCCCTCTGCTCGGTGGGGAGCCTGCTTCTCTCTCCCTGCCTGCCTCTCAGCCTACTTGTGGTCTCTCCCCTCTCTGTCAAATAAATAAAAATTAAATCTTTAAAAATAAATTAATTAATTAATGCATAAATAAATATTATTAGAAAAACTGAATGGCCACATGCAAAAAATGAAACTTGGCACTATCCAACACCATACACAAAAATTAACTCAAAATGGATTAAAGATCTGAATATAAGATCTGAACCGCAAAACTCCTAGAAGTAAACAAAAGCAATAAGCTCCTTGACATCAGTCTTGGTAATGATTTTTTTTTTTTTAATCTGACACCAACAGCAAAAACAACAAAAGCAAAACAAATTGGACTAGGGACGCCTGGGTGGCCAGTCAACTGAATGGCTGCCTTCGGCCCAGATCATGATCCCGGGGTCCTGGATCGTGTCCCACATCGAGCTCCTTGCTCAGCAGGGAGCCTGCTTCTCTCTCTGCCTCTGCCTGCCACCCTGCCTGCTTCTGTTCTCTCCCTCTGACAAATAAATAAAATCTTTAAAAAAAAAAAAAAAAAAAAGTTGGACTACATCAAACTAAAAAGTCTCTGCACGGCAAAGGAAACCATCAACAAAGTGAAAAGGCAACTTACTGAATGGGAGAAAATATTTGCAAATGATGTGTCTGAAAATGGGCTAATATCCAAAATATATAAAGAACTCACAAAAGCAAAAAATCCCCCCAAATAATTCAATTAGAAAATGGGCAGAAAATCTGTATAGACATTCTTCCAAAGAAGATATATAGATGGCTACCAGATATATGAAAAGATGTTCTACATCATTAATCATCAGAGAAATGTAAATCAAAACCACAATCACCTATCACCTCATACCTGTTAGAATGGCTATTACAACTAGAAATATAGTAAGTATTGGCAAGGATGTGGAGAAAAGGGAACTCACGCACTGTTGGAAATGTGAACTGGTGCAGTCACCATGGAAAACAGTATTGGGGGGAGGGGAGAGAGAAACTACAATTACATTATGTAAAATATACAGATACAATTATCATTAGCTAAATGATGCAAATCTTCTCCCACCTTTTGAGTATATAGCTACATCTTCTTCATGAGAAAAATGAGTTACATATTTTTGCATGAGCTTGGGGAGCTACTGCCCATTCCTTACATATCCTCCTCCTTTGTCCTAAAGATGAATTAGCCTTTATTCTCATAAACATTTTTTTTT